>JAXQQM020087435.1:0-303792 GCA_034641835.2 Pinus albicaulis | reverse complement strand
GCACCTAATGATATTCAACGCACTAGGGGTGGTGCTCCAGAAAATTTTTTAGCGCACCGTTCACTACATGCAGTGTCAGGAGGGCGGTGTGTTGACTACACTATACGCCCTGGGGCATATAGCTAAGTCAGTGCACCACCCTCTTGCCACCGTACATAGTCGTCAGTGCGGAATTTTAAAAGGCCACACTGTTGATACAGGCCAAATACGATAAGTCATGCGCTGAAAAAAATAGCCATCCTGGGGCGGTTATTTCGATCAGCACACCGCATCACCACTATTCAACTAGGTCAACGGTGTGGCCAGGTAACCGACTACACCACTCTTTTTAAATAAATTTAAAATAACATGGTGTGCCTTTGGTACCACCCCGGAACCAGTGCGCATACCCTTAGCACCGGTTTACCAAGCCGAACCGTTGACAATGTTGAATTGCAGTATGCAGTGCGCTGACAACATTACGCGCCCTGGGGCGGATAATTTCATCAACGCATCGAGGTTCCACGATACCACATTGTCAACAGTGTGGCCTGGTAAACGACTGCACCGCACTTTTAAAAAAATTTAAAATAACACGATGCGCCTCATGATACCATCCCGGAACCAGTGCGGATACCATTAGCATCGGTTGCGGTGCGACCTGTAAATTTACAGGCTGCACCATAAACTGCTGCGAGCCGAACAGCTCGAGTGCACTACGCGACAATTTTTTATTTTTTAATGGTTAATTTTAAGGTTTTTTGAAATTATAATCTGCTAAAAGGTTTAATTATGGAAAAACAAGAAAAATACCTGTACATTTACCCGTCGAGGAGGCATATTGGCTGTAGAATTTGCAAAAGAAAATTTTTGCATTGTTTTATAAAATTCAAGTTAGAGATTGGTGGCAATGCATAGCAGCAGTGCATGCAATAAGTGCAATGGGAGAATGGATGCCAGGGCGGCTCAAACAAGGATAACGTGCACCTATGCTTGAGAGCTCTGTAGCACTAATAAAAGTGAAAATTTGGTTTTTTTGCAGTAATTTTTATTTTATTTAACCCTGTTCCGTTGCGCGGGATTTTTATTGGTGTACCGGTGAGTTTGCAATATGCCACCCCAGGAAGTTTCTGTTATCGCACTCTTTTATGAGGCACTGGCACGGTGTATCTATCACGCACCAGTGCTCTACAGTAATATGATGCACCAGGCATGGTGTCCGGTAAGCCAATGATTTGTGCGGTCTTTGGCTGTAATTTTTTTTTTATTTAACCCTTTTCCGGTGCGCAGTGTTTATGGGGACCCCGATGCATTTTTGTCATTCTACCCCGGGTGATTTCTGTTCTGTGCGCTTTTTATGAGGCATCGGTGCTGACGACTTGACATGCACTGGTGCGGTTCCTTAATTAAAGGCACCAGGCGGGTGTGTACGGAGCGCACAGTTTTCGGTGTACCAATGTTTTGTGCAATTTTTTGGCCGTAATTTTTTTATTTAACCATCTGTCGATGTGCGGGGTTTATGTGTGCCCCGGTGTGTTTGATTTATTTCACACTGAACGATTTCTTTTTCGCGCACATTTTTGGAAGCATCGGCACGGTAGAGATGTAAGGAACCGGTGTTGTACATGAATATGACGCACCGGGCGGGTATGTTAGGAGGGCATGTTTCCCAGTGTGCCTATGTTTTGTGCGGTTTTTTGGTCATAATTTTTTATTTATCTAACCTTGTGCCAGTTCGCAGGGATTTCAGGGCGGCCCGGTGCATTGGCGACCTAGTGCGTTTAAGGGCGACCTAGGAAGTTTCAGTTTTCACGCATTTTTTATGAGGCGTCGGTGCAAAAGTTATGTAAAGTGTCGGTGCGCTACAAAAATACAATGCACCGGTGGGTGTGTACGGAGCGCACGGTGTCTGGTGTGCCAATGTTTTAACCACACTGGTGCTTTCTCGTGTTGAACACACCAGTGAGTTCAACAGTGATAAGAGCACCAGACGAAATACATCCGCAAAAACCTCTGCCCACCAGCCTCCTCTAGGAACCTCTGCTAGAAACGAATGTATGGGGTATTTTTATAAGGGGTTCCTCAAAAACATCCGCTAGAGGGTCTTTTCCTTGTAGTGGGAGGAGTGTGCGAATTGATCTATCTCTGATTAGAATAGAATCATTTGCGTCGACTTTTTTAGATGAATTCGTGGGAGGTTTTGCAACTCCTTTTGAGGATTTATATGTAACAGGCGTAGGTAAGGGCGAAACAGGGACTGCATTTAGTTCTTTGAGCAATATTTTTTGTTGTTGTTTTAATTTACTCACCTCATACATGGAGATATTTCCCTTAACTTTCTTCATATCTTCCACTATATTATACTCAATGGTATATGAGACGACTAAGGTTTTTGATGTAGATGGAAAGGTAGAAGAAGTTGGGCTTGATTGAGGAGAAGGAGCCTTTTTTTTAACAACTTTATCCTTAACAACAAGGGATGAATATTTTTGCTTCTCAGGAGACTGATGGAAATCAATATATTTTTTACTTCTAGTGTTAACTGGTAGTGTCTCACGTTCATCTTCATTATTGGTTGTAGGAAGAATAAAGTCCCATAATCCATGAAATTTGACTAATTCTTCATCTTTTTATTCATTTGCAAATAATATCGTTTCATCCTCATCTTCATCTTGATCTGATTCAAAATTTGACATTATATTTGGAGGTTGAGAATTTGAAGCTTGTAGTTTTCTTGACAGATCTAAAAGGTTTTTTCGAAGAAGATTCAGCGACTTGTTTCTTTATTTCAACCTTGTCACTTGAAATATTTTTTAGAACCTTTTGTAATCCCTTAAGTTTGGAAGGATATTTAGATGTTTTATTTTTCGGTTCATCTTTAAACGAGACTTTTTTAGTTTTAAATCCTCGTGGGTAGTTTTGTTTTCTAAGGCAAGAATTCTCTTTTCTAAAGAAAGGGCCTCTTTCATTTTTTCTACCAAATTAGCCTTATTGGCTCTATCTACAATAATTGATCTATTAGAAGGAAGATATTATATATGCCATTCAATTTATACATCTACACCATGTTTTGATGTAGTTGGGATTTAATTGAGCAATTTATTAAATCTGGAATTGAAATCTTTGATCTTTTCACCTGAATTTTCTTTGATATTTGAAAGATCATCGATGAGAGTACCAATAGTACGATCATCACTAAATTTAGTCATAAATTTTTCCTCAAATATGTCCCAACTAGTAATGGTCCCTGGTGGTAATTAAAATTACCATGATCCAGTGGATCCTTGAAAAGTAAAGGGAAACAATATTACTACACAATATTCTTTAGAGACATCATTTAGATTCATAGACAACATGAAATTATGGAGATGTTCTTCCATTGGGAGACCGTCGTCTGGATTATACTTAGGCATCCATCTTTCTGGATGCTTAGGTAAAGGGTGAAGAGGACCTAGTAATTGAACAACTCCGGGATGCGTCCAAGGTATTTTTTCCATTGTGTGAATTAGAGGATTGATTTTTCCTGAAGAAGGATTTGGAGTGGAAGAAGTAGTTCCAGTGGTAGATTTAGGTGAAGAAGAAACAACCACAAAACTGATACTTCTTGAAGCAGCGCTTGTAGTCTGAGAAGAAGAAATATGAATTGATGAAGAAATTGGTTTCAAAGATGTAATAGAAGGAGGAATAAATGATGGATTTTAAGGGGAATAAGATGAAATAATCTCACTAGTGGATGTTTGAGTCTCGAATATCGGAGATTTCCTACGTTGGGAAAGAATAGGAAACTCAAAAGGAATTATTCCAAGTTTTTCACTCTTAGAATGAGTTAATACTTTAGTGCCTTGTAATATTGAAGTAGCAATTCCTTCAGAATTTTTAGAAAGCACAGGCTTTTCTACTGAAATAGAAATTTCTTCCAATTTATTTATTAAGGATTGTACTTCAGAATATTTTGGGGTATAATCAGGGGAGAGTTATTTGGGAATGGAACTAGGAGAATTGGAGGAAGATTGAACAACATCTAATCTATAGATAGGGGATTTTGAACGAGGACTAGAAGTTGTAGGAGACTTGGAGGGAGAACGACTCTTTTGATGGTATTTTTTATTTGGATTAATATTTGGTGTCATTAATATTCTAATGGCCCTCCTTCTAGCACCAAAAATGTTTATGCACCGAAAATTGGTGCAACAACATAAAGGAAAACCACCCGTTTGGGGACTTAAAAACCGTCTCTTATTCGTTTGAGATGGTGCCTCTGACTGGATTTAAGGGACTAGATTCCCAATGAAATATAATTTGGTAGATGGGTGGTATTTAAACTGAATTTAACTTGATAAATTGGGGGTGATAAAAAGCTTAAAGTATATATATACACATATCTCTATCTCGGGATGAATTATCTTTCTATTTGATTTAAAGAGATGATCTTTCAATGCATGCAAATAAAGACTCATCAAACACTTAGAGAGATGAATAACAATTTAATATAATTGATTTAATTAAATAGTTAATTAAATCAATTGAATAAGCATATATCGCATCTATTTATTGCATGTATTGAATATGTATAAAAATGGCAATCGAACATGTTCAGAAGTGAATTAATGCTAGATTGTGTTAAAAAGATACATATAACAAAACGTCATAAGAAAAGTCAACTATTTCTCATTTGAAACAGAATATTAACATAAATATAAAAGTACCATAGATATATTCTAACTCTTATCATTTAAAAAATAGTATTTGGTCCAACCTTTTCTATGAAGAAAAATTTTAAGAGTACAAAAGTGCAACTTTTGTAAAGTCTTCTTTTCAAAATTTCAGGACCTCTTCTTAAAATACATGAAGGGGTTTATATAATAAAATAAAGAGTACAAAAATAGTAATTACATAAATATTTGAGGAGGTTTAAACAATTGTCCTTAAATTAAGTGAAATTTAAAACAGAAACATAATTTGGTGGGATGACTCGCTTCATAATTGCATCGCTATCTCACTTGCCATTCGTTCCTTCAGTTGAAGGATTTTGAGAATAGGTTGAACCTCAGGAGGTTGGCCTGACCTGATGAGAAATTGTCTTGTATACACCACATCTAAAAGTGGAGGCATCATGTAAGAGGAAGTATATGTTATACAGCGCAACATTAGCCATTGGCTATGTGGCTTAACCAAATACTTCCAATACTTTTCCCAGTCCAGCTTCTCCAATTTTCTAATGCTTTTCTCTTTTAACTTGGACATTTCCTTCCATTGTATTATTAAATATTTTACAATAGGTAGAGAGCCAAGGGGGCATCTATCAATCAGTTTAGCAACAATGAGATTCTAGCTAACTGTTTCAACAATGTTGTTAGCAACATCTCTAGCACCCTTGCAAATTTCCCTTTCAACTTGTTTTAACTATATGTCTCAATCAGTAACTAAGATTTCTTTTTTGGAATCTTCAATCCTGGGAAGATTGTCCTTTCGACCTTCAGTAGTATTTTTCCAGGTGACATAATGTGATACTTTTTCATTGATCTCATCAAAGATGATTCTTTGATCCACTAGTCAATTCATTAGTGAATCGCTTTATTCACATAGTTTAATAATACTAGACAAGTTTTGGCAGAAAAAAAAATTGTTGTTGGGCCAACAAGGTATTTAATTCCAAAGCTTCCTTCTTGAATTCATCTATTTTGGGATTGTATTTTAATTTTTGAATAGTGAATTGCAATTGATGAATCTGAGTATCTTTAGCACCAATTTCAGATTGGTGTTGCAGCTTTAATTTATCTAGGATCTTTTGGAGCCGTGATACTTGTGCTTGTAATTGTCGATTAACACTCTGCTTCTCTAATTGCAATTATTGTTCCAATTTAAGTATTCATTCACCCTTTTCTTTGACTAAATATTGAAATTTGGTGGCCCTGTCTATTGTGGCAGATGCATATGCTCCTGCAAACTGAGCCAAATGAGTTAGAACTTGAGATGGATCTACGTGCGAGTCTTTCCAAACTACTTCCATATGAACATCTTCGGGAACAAGGATTTGTGATTGTTTTGTTCTCCTTATATTCCTTTGCCTTCTCATGACATATTTATTTCTAGGACTATAAATTATATCTAAAGGATGAATTTATTCAATTTTCAACACAATCTCTGAGGTACGGTAGGCCAAGATAAATTCTACTTGTTATGTGTTAACATATTTGTCAGTTGACCTAGCAGTAAACGGGTTCTAACTTTTACCTTGAGGTGTTTCCATTTCTTGTTGATGATTAATGATCACCATTTATTGGTCTCCTTAATGTTGTTGATTAAACTCCTTCCATACATCATTTAAGCCACTTGGAAACGGTATATCTTTGGCTTGCACTCTAGTAGACTTATCTTCTTTTTTCTGTTAAGGACTTCAGTATCCTTAGGTGGATTCTCATTTTCCTGCTCTTTCTGTTGTTTTTCCTTTTGTGAGATGGGTTAGGATACCTCTAGTATATTTAAAGGAATCCCTTCCAATATTTTATTTATGTAATGCTTGAACTTTGAAATTTTTTGTGGATTGAAGAGTGATGATGCTAATTTCTGTACTACAAAATAAATCTCTACTGACTCAAACAAGTCATAAAAATCGTCATCCTCATGCACAAATGGTTTAATTTTCACTTGAATTTTGAAATTGAAGGCAACTTGGTTTGGGTCATATTGTTTTTTTTTTAATTGTAAAAAATTTCAAGCATTTGATTTGATTGACCTCTAACCCTACATGCTTGTTATTTTCTAACGCATAGACACCACAGTGAATAGGAAAAGAAGGCCATGAAGCTTACTTTGCTTCATTTAAAAACTTAGTCGATCCATTATCGACAGTATGATAAGCAATTTTCCTTGCGAGAATTTTACCAAGAACATACAATGGTAGGACATGTGGTTGAGCTAAGCTTCCAAAGACTCTGACATAAGTAAAAAATTCTTCACCGAACCATTTTCCAATGGAGGTGGAGTCTGCTTAAGCTTCCTTGTATAATCTAGGGGCCTTTTCATTAAATATAACTTGAAATAATGGGAGCATAACTCCATGGAATATTTTGTAGAAATGAGTTTCATATGTTGATTCCCATAGAATATTATGATAGACATGAATGGGAGTATGGTCTTGGGTAGTCCATTTCCAACCCATGGTTGGAAAATCTAAGGGATAACATACAACATCCATAATGTAAGCAACCATGTAAAATGGGGGAAATATTTTAGATGGAATGGAACGATTCTTTCTATATTCAAGAATCTAGGTGGCAATATTATTGGACAAAATGGTTACCTAGTCCATCATATAAGAATTTGTAACCACTTCCATTAGGGGAACCCATTTAGCTAAGAATTTGGTGGTATTAGGTTGGCCAAAAAGTCTAGACATCATTGCAGCAATATAACAATAGGGACTACTAGCAAGCGAATTAGTGGAATACATACCTGTATCATCATTTTTATGCTTTTTTGGGTTGTTCCTCCATTGTTTTATGGGGTTTACTTTAGTTCATTCTCCTTGGTGAATTGTGCTAGAAATTATTTATTGTATACCTTCTCCAGGTCTAGAATGTGGTACATTTTCTTCAAATCTCCAGCTCTAAAATATCATATCAATGTTCCTCTACTTGTTAGAAAAGTTCTGTCTCTAATATTGAGATTTTTTATTATCCATTTTACCATATCAGTATATGGTAAAATTTTGGGGCGTGTAGCAATCCGGTGTATAAAAGAGTTGACGACCTCTTCTATAGTAGTTTCTGAAGAATCAAAAACATCTTAGTAGCTTCTCTTTCAACCTTGTGGGGCTTCTCATCTTCAAATAATCTATACATTAATTCCCAAGAGGATGAACTATTGTGTGATGCACATGTCGTGTGTGTGAATAAGGGGAGCATCTCTGTTACTTCACTAGCAGAAGCTATAGGATTAGTGGGAGCCATGGGTTTTTTGGATTTCTTCACAGCCTTTGACATTTCTAAAGAGCTCTACTTGTTTGGAATTGCTTATGAAAAAACCAAGAATGATAAGTAGAAAAGGGGCAATCTTGTTAAAATAAGAAAGTACTGTAATAATGGAAATAATGGGCGAATGAAACTTGGCCCGCAGATAATTCACAAATTCAATACTCTTGCAATCAAATCATTTTTGGAGGCATGAGATGTTAAACCGTTTAAGTTATGAAATTAATGGAAAGTGTGGCTTGATGTGCCCGTGTAATCATTTAAGTATTTAAACGAGATATTTTCGCATCACAGATTTTATTCGTTTGTGAACTCTTTAAAATGTCGGATAGCCTCTTTTTGTCGATTGCGATATCACAATCGCAATTTTGGCGGATTTGGACAATAGGAATAAGTGGTCATGTAGCGATAGTGCGATGCGATGGAGTACATCGCATCGGAGAAATGTGAAGGATGGATTAAATGTTGTCATGGAAAAAACATGATATGTGATTTGTGATTGACTATGTGGCGGCAGTGGATCCTGTGATTTGATTTTCATGGAAAATCGTTCGGGAAAACAACCTTTTTTCTTTATCAAAGTCCTTTATTGTTTTTCGAATCACAAATTGTTTAAAGTGACTTTTAGAAGCCATATGTCGTTCATGTGATCTTGCGATTGTGATTTACTTGCATGTTTGTTTAATATTCTCCACTTAAGTGTCCTTTCTACAAAAACTCAACATTTTAACCCATTTTATTCATTTTTTTATTTTAATTAATCAGTTAAAGGTTTTATTCATTCTAGTCTAAAAGTTTTAAAGTGTCCCATTGTTTTTCTAAGGTAACTATTCTAAAATAATGGGGGCTTTTGAATAGCAAAACAAAATGATAGTTAAAATAGCCAAATTCTTGAATTACTTGAACATAATAATCGAGAGTTTCTTAGTAAAGACCACTCGGACAATCAATGAAACGAAATAAAAAAGAGTCCAGAGATGAACTAATGCAACGAATTCAAGTTACATACAATTGTGGTTACAATTTGGAAAATTTAACAAATGAAACTAAATATCATTGCAGGGACAAGTAGAACCCTTTTCTAAAATAGTGGGTACAATTTTATATCCTCGAAAATGAAAGAATAACCCAAATTCATCATTTACTATCACATGCAATAACTGATCAAGGTAAATAAATTCAAACAACATTGAGAACCTAAGCACTAATGGGATGTAAATTAACTGATATTAATCGTTAAACAAGGGTTCAAAAACCCATAATAATAATTGTTTACAATGTACTTGAATGCAAAATTGAAATCCTGGTCCTTATGGTTGTGGAAGGAGTGTTGAACTACTAAGCAACGACTACCACTTATAGCTAGAGAGGAAAAACAAACCCCAGTACATTAAAACCGTTGTGTTGAATTCCTAAACAATATTATACAACACATAAATGAGGAACTATGTAAGAAGAAAAACTAGTAATGCACCTGCGGCTTCTTTGACGACCGAAAGTGGAACTGGGCGGCTAGCATGCCCATCTTTCCTTGGTTTGGTGTAAATAGTATAGGGTAAAACCTCTTAGACCTGCAACCAACGAAATACTTAGTAATGTAGAAAATGGGTCATGTGACTGAGAAAGTTTGTCTGTTGGGAAAACAAGATATTAACTTAGTCCCATCGCTTGACCTGCTAAGGAATTTTGGTAGAACCAAAAAACGACCCCAACTCTTTCCTGTGAGCAGCAAAAATTAATCATAAGGTTTTCAAACTTGTATCAGTTGATCATAAATGAAAAAATAAGGGAGATTCATGGAAAACAATTTACCCACTCATCAAACCCTCGTTCGAAGCATGGGTCGGGATAAAACCTGTATACACCAAGGGCTAGACTGAGAAGGATAGATTAACATAGAGGAAACTCGGTTGCCTCTCCATTTTACGAAAATTCAAGATTAATCGAGACCAGAAGATATACAATAGTGGAGCTCTGCCCCTCCCATTTAGACACAACAATGAACGATGTAACGCAAATATCACTGGGTAGTTACTCCCAGGGTCACCATATGAAGATCAGGTTAGCCACTTGTCAACTAATTTGACAAATTCAATGGTGGAGGATCGACCATGTGCACAGATCGAACTATCCAAAAGCCCTTGCCTCAAGACCAGTTGTGCATCACATGCAAGAGAAGCAATAAATATGAGTTGGTAAATGTTATCATGGATTAAGTAATTATGCAAGCTCGATGATCAGGAGATCATGTCCAAGTGTAAAAAATGCTCAAAAATGAAAATGCTCAGAAATGGTTGCAGTCTAAATGAACGAAAAGGCCTTGTCACTAAAATTCTGGTGCCTTAAACGAGACTCAAAACCGATGTCGTATGTGAAATTTATGAAGGTTTGAAGTCTCCAGTAAACTCCATTTTTCAGTTGACTAAAGTTGACTTTTCTGAATTTGAAAAAATTAAAAAATGAATATTCCCTGGAATATTCCACAGGGATGAATGATCTACTAACAAGTAGCAACTTTGTATTGGTTAATGGTTTGACATTTTTTGGTTATGGCCAATTAACTAATGCCGCATGGCAAGCCCAGAGGCCGCCACATGGCCCCAGGCCGAAGAGTTTTGGCGTTACAAAAATGTTTTGCAAGCAGCAGGGTTCGAAACAGGGTCTAGCCCCTACCAGTGCAATGGCCCGACCATTTGGGCTACATAGTAGCTCTTAACTACTATGGGTCACAACGTTTATTTGAATTTTTTATAAGATTTGGGTGGAGGAAAATGGGGGCCATCCCCCACACTCCACATGACTCCAGCGTCAAAACCATGCCCTTCAAATCTTCAGCGGTTAATTCACCCAATAGCACCCAATGGAATGTACCCTAAGGCCTTGAACCGTGGCCTAAACTCTAACCAACGGTGGTAGAAGGTTCCATATGCCATGTGACAGCGTAAACATAAAATTTATTGTAACAGTTTTTAAACCGTTAGGTCCACAGTTAATCCGGTGGTCCCGATGGAAGACAGCATGTGACTGCCCCCATGTGACATTTATGATAACTGCTAGTGGTTCTGCCAGTTTGGGCATGCTCCACCAAATCCGTCACTTTTTCCATCTTTAGTGCTCCTAGCTGGAGTTATCACACATTTGGTGGGGTTTTCTAGTGACATTGGGCAGTTTTCTTTGGGAGGTCATAACATCCTCATTATTGAACCAAATTGGACTAAATTTTAGTCAATTTTGGGTTTCTTGAGCATTATGGAGTGTTTTAGACAGGTTGTAGAGTGAACAGAGGTGTTATTCAACCATTTTTTCTTCAAGGAAGAGGAAAGAGCCATCAGGGCCATCAGGGAGATGGAGCTATATTGGGTTGTACCTTACTGTTTGAGGTGAAACAAAAGCCATTTTTAGCTTATTTCTATCTTCTAAAGTCGAATTCACAGCATTTTTTTGCCTGTTTAGGCATATTTTTCACTGTGTAACAATTTTGAGCGATTTAATAAAGCAAGGACATACCATTGGGGAGCCTTATACCAGAAGATGTAGCTTAGGAGGGGTGAACTGCCTCATCATTTTGTTGTGTTATGATATGATGAAGTTTACTTGTTTTGTATTTCTGATGTTAGATGTTAAACAGTAAATTTAATTAACAAATCCTCACACATAAAACTCAGAAACATTACCAAAACTACTTGTTTAACCTGCAAGTCATGGAGAACACTTTGCACATTAAATTATATGGAAATGGATACTTTGCATAGCATTAAAAATAGTTCCATTTTCAGATCAGATGGTATCAGAACTAGATTTTTACTCTGCATTTGTTCTTGTGCAAAGATATAGTTGATTCTTTGCAAGTTTTGATGCTTACTAGGCTTAAACACAAGAGAGGGGAAGGACACTTGGTTAGTGCACAAAGTAATCCTCAACCAAGAAGGGCCAGAGAGCCACCTTCAAGAGCCATAGAAGAAGCCTCAATCATGTCTTCAAGAGAAGGAGAATCTCCTGAAGAATTCGAAAGGATTTCTTGGACATGAAGGAGATGGTGAGGATACTCTGCCAAGAAAGGAATGATAGGCTTGTTGGAGAAGGGTCTAAACACCAGAAAGAAGGAGAGGATTCTTCAGGAGTAAATAAAAGTGACAAGTCAAAGAAAGGGCACAGAGGAAATGGTGATCCACCATCCCCATCTTCATCCTCTTCCTCTACATCATCATCCTCTACTTCGGTGAATCAATCTCACAAGTCTAAAACCACTGGTAAAAGTCCATTTTTAAAGCTTGATGTTAAATTTGAGTTGCATATGTTTAATGGTGAGGTCAATGCAAAGAAAATTGAAAATTGGATAAGACAGTTGGAAGTTTACTTGAGGATACAAAACCTTCATGAAGATGACACCAAGATTTAGTTAGCCTCTTTGAGAATGGAGGGAGTAGCATTGGTATGTTGGGAAGCCAAGACCAAGGATGAAATTAAAAAAACATGGTAAGATCACTTTATCATGGGCTGAATTTATTTCTGCAATTAAACAACAATTGTATCCATTAGCTCATTTACAAAAGGCTATCATGAATTGGCAAAGTTTTAGACAACTTAAGGGACAAAGTGTTCAAGATTACACCCAAGAGTTTAGACGAAGGGCTTTATTACTTGGAATTGATTTGCATAGCCAAGAGACTTTGCTGAAATATATAGGCGGTTTACACAGCTATCTTATACATTCTATCCTTATGTTCAATCCTACTAGTCTAGATGAGGTTTGTGTACAAACCACGCATTTAGAGGCTAGAGGGAAACAATATTTTGTTAGCCTCTCTCACAAAACAATAATAAATCCAAAATAATATATAAATTAATTAAATATTCCAAGTTAGGAATTTGTGCCTAACTCTTGGGTTGTTCCTCAAAGATTGGAGTTAGTTTAGCTAACTCCTATCTTGGTGGGTGTTTGGTGAGAAATTATCTCAACCAAAGGAGTCTAAGATAGCACAGACTATCTTAAGACATTGTCTCTCATCTATTTAAATTGTAACACTAAATTCTTTTAATAAGAGAGAATGATGAGAATACCATGAGGCTGAAGCCTCTTTTCCGCCATTACTTTGTGTTTGTTTTTGTAAGTGTGTTTTTTGTAATTTGTCTAAGTTAATTCCATTTTCTACATGTGGTATCAGAACTGGGTTCCATGCTACTGATTCTCTGATTTATACTCAGTCCTTGAATGTAAATGTTAAAAAGGAAAATTTGAAAAGTTGCACAACTTTGTTGGGATTCGGCCGTAGCGTTGAGTTTCTAGATACAAAATCAATCCACTATTTGATATACTTGTGTGTGGAGCCAGTGGAGAGAGCCGAGCGTCGTCAGTATGAGTGTGGATATGCGTAGCAGTGACAACCATGTTGGAGAGCAGAATGAAAGGGATCTAGAAAAGGCTTGAGGCCGAAAACCCCTCATCCAGAATTTGATTAAAAGGACGTGATTACATCTGGAACGGTGACTAAGTTTCATTAAATATTTGAAGCAGAGACATCTACAGAAGGGTCGAAACCCATCGATAGATTCGTAAGCCATTTCTTCAATTTTGGTTTGCTTGAGTTTTTCTGTTTTAAAAAAAAAAATTGGAAGATCTTCTTACGTGTGAAGTTTTTTGTGCGCGATGGCTTGTTGTGTTTCCTTTCATATCTAGAAAATTTGGGACTGGTTTTTTATATGTTGTGTGAATGGCCGGATGGAGATTTTGAATCCATGACTTGTAGCAGTTCCCCAAAACTGGTCCATATGATGCTCACTAAAACCTACTTCGAAGCATTGCACCCTTTCCATTTCTTCCAGAGAAATATTGCAGGCTGCTAGGTGTGAACGCACATGAAATTTTTGTAGACATTCTGCTAAAGTGACTTCCCATCGACATCCTCGTTGACTCATCCAACCAAAGTCTGTGATCGAAATCCAAGACGTCATTCCCATTTTATGTTGTTAAAAATCGAGGCATCGAATTTCTTAGTTCCAAGTTTTGGATCTGCCAGCAAAAACAAATTGCTACATGTCATTGCATGGAATCGGTCGATTCGAGGGTAGGCAGGTTAAAAAGGACAGTAATTCCATTGGTTTGGGGTTTCCGGAGGCCATTGCACCTCGATATCAAGCATTTCAAGCTTTCAAGTGCCCTTTGTGTAGTCATCAAATACCCTAAGAGATTTCCTTGGTCGTGTATATGCATTGCAAAAGATAAGGTGGACAACGCACCGGGTCATGCCACCCAATGGGTATCCTCGAACCTGGAAATCACCCGTGACCGCAAATTTTACCTCAACTACTGCAGGACTAAATCCCAGTAGGGGCATTGCTGGAGAACACACTGGCACCGTAGCTTACTCGATGTAGAAGGGATTTAAAGCATTGTTGGGCCGCATTTTCTTGGTAAGGCCATAATGGAACGTGAGCATGTGGGGAATGAAGAGCATATCATGTAGACGTAAGAAAACAACCTTGGATGAGGTCAATAGACAGAACAGGCCGCCACCTAGCCAACTCTGCATATCCCTTCAGTACAGCCTTCTCAAGTGGTTTTTATTTATTTATTTTTTTGGTTCACAAAAAGGGAAACATAAAAAAAAGGAGTATATTAAAATCTTTAAGGAGATTTGAATGATATTGAAGTGATAACTGTATTTTTCATTAAAGTAATATTGTAGGGGATGATTTTTAAGTTGGGATATATTCACTTCTAAGCCGTCAAGCCTTTGGAAGACAAGTGCATTGGATAAGATTTTTATTTTTTCATAAGAGTGAAGATTGTAATAAGTAGAGTAATAAGTTGTAATTTGGAGAAATAAGGTGTGAGCGATCAGTGCACACAGTTTTTGAAGACATTTGTTTCCAAAATTTGCGAGCATGAAATTCTCATTGTTTGAGAAAGCTTCAATACCGATACTGTAAAATATGAAAGGTTGATGATCTCAATACTCAATAAAGACATATTATTTGTGGTTTTCAATTGTCCTAGATCTGCTCGAAATTGAATAAGGGGATCCTAGGTACACCATGTGTGTTTTTGATGGTGAGTATTTTTATGGCTTCATATTATCGCTTTTTGATTTGTGTCTAGTTGTGACACATCAATGATTTCATTTAATATCGCATACATAAAATTTCAATATCAGCAAGCACAACACATGTAATGAAGTAGCTGCAAGGAAGGATAATTAAGCTCAACACATGCATTTGCACCACTCCGAAAAATAATTACAGAATGTCAACATCAGCATTCTACCTCAACAAGAAAATTCACTTAGTCAAGTTAATGCATTTCAAAGCAAAGTCTACATCAGCGTTCTTGCAAATACATTTAAGAACTTGTAATCAAATTCATTGTTTTAAGTGAATCATTAAAAATTCATTGTTAATGAATTTTTAAGAGGACAAGTGAATTCATTGTTTTAAGTGAATCATTAAAATCATTGTAAGATTTTTTGGGTGCATTTTCGACAGTGTTCGACACCCTTTCTTTAAGCAAAATCAAGTGAGTGCACGAATTTTTAACTCTAAAGCAAACAAGCAACAAGTTCACATCTCCTACAAATGAGCGTGAGTATTCATTTAAGCAATTTGCATCAAGTTAGTACAAAGATCAAACCATCAAGTGAGCCAGCGTGAAGTTCATTGCAGCAACCATCAAAGCAACCAAACAAGTTCAACTCTAACACCAATCAAGCAAGTTGATCTCGACATAAAGCGAGCGTGGCTATTAATTCAAGTGAGCATGAAGTCATCAAGCAAGTCAAGTAACCATTCAAGCAAACGCGATCGTCATCAAGCGAGCGTGAATTCCAGAGTTTAAGAAAGAAATTTCTACAACTCTAGCAAGTGTTCCAAGCAAGCGCAATAAGCAACAAATCAAGCGAGCGTGCCATTCAAGCCACATACCAAGCGAGCCTATCATTCAAATACCGAAATCAAGTGAAACAGTTCAAAGCACGACATCTCCGACAAGAGAGCCTGATTTCAATTGAGCAAGTTCAGATGGCGCAACATATTCAGTTGTTAAACATTATTCACAGTTTGATCATATCCATTGATGAAGACATGGTGCACATCAGCAAAGAAACTCTTGCTGATCTTTCACGGCATCTACAACAAATAAAATAAACCATTGAGTTTCTTCAACTCGATTCGCAACTTCAACGGAATGAATTGCAAGAAAAGAGTGATACTTTCAAGTCTTTGAACCATCCAGATGATAAGTCATTCATCCAAACAGCTTCAAGTGTCGAATTTGTTCCAGTTCCAATTTCTTCCAAGCCCATCATCAAGCCATGGGAAAAAATTCAAAATAACAAGAATCGAAGAGGCTTAGGATATGTCAACAATGACACCAACCTGCATATCCCAGTTTATTCCAAGCCAATTAAGTTTGTCAGTGCAGGATTTCTTGCACAACTCACCTCGGCAGGTTCTGAGAAAGTTGCAGACAACCAACAATGCATGCAACCCAAAGTTGCAAAAAAACAGAATTGCATGCAACCTGAAGTTGAAGTCCAACCGAAATGTTCTCATTGTCAAAGAACCAATCATATGGAAGATCATTGTTTTGATCTCCATCCTTGTCGCCATTGTGGAAAGCCCAATAATTCCTCAGATAAATGTCGCAAACAACAACAAACAGCCAGATTGAAGATACATTATGAATGGATCGACCCTTGGAAATGGTCATCCACAGTCAAAAGATTTTCTCAGTTCTACAACCGACTACATTCACACATAGTGCAGCTAACAGTGAAAAGATGATGGTACTCTCATACAGTTGAACGAGGGAATACACCAGCGTAAAACTCCTACACCAAAAGGGGGGAGTTCGGGAAAACTTCCCAGAGAATTGTCTCTCCTTTCAACTGACAAAGGGGGGAAAATGTCAATGAAATTGACATTGGTTATCAGACTAAAAGTCTCGACAAAACCAGCAAAAGCAGCCAGTGGACATCTTCAATAGCCAGTGGGCATTAACAAATTTTCTAGTAGGCATCAACAAATTTTCAAGTGGGTAGTCGACAGCAAAGAAGCAGTGAACAGTTTTCAACACAACAAAAGCAACAGTGAGTTGTTTTTTGACATCATCAGCCAGTGGGCAAAGCTAATGGGCATTCAACAAATTTTGTCAGTGGACAAAGGATGATGATTTCACGCAAACGAAAGATGGATCCTTTTGCAACTTGGCACCTGATGGAGTTTTCAAGTGAAATTCAGAGATGAATCAGACATACAGCTGACTCAAGGTCTCTTCAAATTGCAGTTTTTCAACATCCAGCTTTGGCATTTTTTCAGGCAATATTTTTGAGGATCAACATGAGAACTTGGAAGATGGTTCCTTGTTCTTATTTTGGATTTGTCATTGAAGGGGAGAAAGTTAGCCTCTCTCACAAAACAATAATAAATCCAAAATAATATATAAATTAATTAAATATTCCAAGTTAGGAATTTGTGCCTAACTCTTGGGTTGTTCCTCAAAGATTGGAGTTAGTTTAGCTAACTCCTATCTTGGTGGGTGTTTGGTGAGAAATTATCTCAACCAAAGGAGTCTAAGATAGCATGAACTATCTTAGGACATTGTCTCTCATCTATTTAAATTGTAACACTAAATTCTTTTAATAAGAGAGAATGATGAGAATACCATGAGGCTGAAACCTCTTTTTCGCCATTACTTTGTGTCTGTTTTGTATGTGTTTTTTTTGTAATTCGTTTGAGTTAATTCCATTTTCTACATCTTTTGATGGGAATGAGGGTAGTGAATTTAAAGGAAAAGGTAGAAAAATAAATGCAAACTATAGGAAAGAAAAAGGAAAATTCTTTTGTAAAAACTGTTCCAAAACAAGCCACGATGAAGACCATTGCTGGAAAATTCATCCGGAGTTGAAGCCAGAAAAATTTAAAACCAAAGATAAGGCCAAAGAAAAGGGAAAAATGGTTGCAATAGCTGAACAAGACTTAGGGTCTGAACCAAGAGATGAAACTAAGATCATAGCTTTGGCACTAAAGAACATAAAGGGGAAAGAGATTGTAAAAGAAGCAAATCCCAGTTCTAGCACTTTAAACTATCACATAGAAGCTCCAAATGAAGAGAGGAGGATAGAGTTGTTTCATGTGAGGATAATTTCCAAACACACAAAGATAGACATGATATTTGACAGTGGGTCTCAAGCAAACCTCATCTCAGAAGACTTAGTCAAGAAGCTGAAACTTGATACCATTCCACATCCAAAGCCATATCCACTTGGTTGGATTTGCAAGCATGCTAATTTACAAGTTTCAAGGAAGTGCATGTTGCGCTTCACCATAACAACGAATTATGTTGACTTTGTTGAATCAGATGTGGTATCGCTTGACATTATAGGTTTGGTGTTGGGTAGTCCATACTTATATGATAGAAAAGCGATCTTCCATCACCATGAGAACAAGTATCATCTATTCAAGGATGGCAAGGAGTTTATTGTGAGAGCACATCAGAAGAAGCTAGAATCTTCTTTAGTGAATGCAAGGCAGTTGAAAAGGCTTGTCAATGCAAGTCAAAATTTGACTTTGTTGATGGTTAAGTAAAAATATTTTGTACATAATCCTTTTCATGTTATTGCTGAAATAAATGATGATATGTTTCAGTCTGAAAGCAGGTTGTCTTTGGAGGAAGATGACAAGATGTTGCAGAAAGTGTCTTTGGTGTTGATCGGTGCAGAGAACAAAGTGTCGGTGCAAAGTGGTGCAGGAATCCAAGAAAGGGAAAATCATGCAAGCAAAGAGGACATAAATTTTAGCATGGGTCATTGCAAGTTTCAAAATGGAAAATTGGTATGGCGAGAAAACTTGGTCGGGAATCGACACAAGTACATGGCTCATTCGGAAAAAAATCACCATAAGGACAGTTGGCAAGGTGAATCTTATTTTTAGTTTCCTTTGAAGGTAGACCATTGTAGGAAAAGTATGATTTCTGCAAATTTCAGTTTCTTTTCTTTAAATTTCAAAAAAAATCATCATGACACAGTAAAGGTTAGCAACAGTCAGTCAGTAGATACAAGGAAGAATTTGTCTTTTTATGAGAAGCTCAATTTGATGAAGTATGGGAGATTTTAGTGGTTCAAGGTTGGAAGAGTGGAGAATCAGTCTCTACATCTTCAGTTTCTATAATTCAGAGAGCTTTTGGGGTCCAAAAGCTTCCCATTGGGGAGGTGTGATCAGGAGATCATGTCCAAGTGTAAAAAATGCTCAAAAATGGAAATGCTCATAAATGGTTTTAGTTTGAACGAATGGAAAGGCCTCATCGCTGAGATTCTGGCGCTATGAATGGGACTCAAAACCGATGTCGTATGTGAAATTTATCAAGGTTTGAAGTCTCCAAAAAACTCCATTTTTCAATTGACTAAAGTTGACTTTTCTGAATTTGAAAAATTTTTAAAAAGGAATATTCCCTGGAATATTCCACAGGGACGAATGATCTACTGAAAAGTGGAAACTTTGGATTGGTCAATGGTTTGACGTGTTTTGGTTATGGCCAATTAATGGGTGACACATGGCAAGCCCGGAGGCCGCCACGTGACCCCAGGCCAAAGAGCTTTGGCGTTACAAAAATGTTTTGCAAGAAGCAAGGTTCGAACCAGGGTCTAGCCCCAACTAGTGCAATGGCCAGACCATCCGGGCTACAAATTAGTTCTTAACTACTATGGGTCACAATGTTTATTTGAAGTTTGTATAAGATTTGGGCAGAGGCAAATGGGGGTTAGCCCCTAAGGGCCAGCCCCCACACTCCATATGACTCTAGCTTAGAACCAGGCCCTTCAAATCTTCAACGGTTAATTCACCTGAAAGCACCCGACATAATTTGACCTAAGGCCTTGAACCATGGCCTAAACTCTAATCAACAGTGGTAGACGGTTCCATATGCCATGTGAGAGCGCAAACATAAAATTTATTGTAACGGTTTTTAAATCGTTAGGTCCGCAGTTAATCCGGTGGTCCCGACGGAAGATAGCATGTGACTGCCCCTGTTAGTATGAATTCTTCGTCGAAGTGTACGAAAAAGAACCACTTTAGCTACGCATAACTAATATCCCTAACAACAATAGAGGCTGCCAAACATCTTCAGATCTGCGATTAGTAATTAAAATGCTGCAACAAACAGATCTATAAATGGAAAGACATTAAGCAGTAAAGTAAAGGGTTTGCTCCATGCATCCAACAGACAAGACAAGAACACGATTTTTTGAAAGAATTTTATATTACAGGGCACCTGGGAGGAAAACAAGAAGGTGTATCCAGCTCTCCTCAATGGGATGGGTTCTTTTTAGTCCTCAGCACTTCAGATCTAAGCTTTCTCTCTCTTGTAGGTGTAGAAAACCCAATGCAAAATGAAGCTCAATGGGAGCAAATGATGAAAAAATGAGACCAAGTGTATAGATCCAGAGTGATCTAGTAGGCAACAAAAGGTGAAGAATGATGGGGAAAACCCTCCTATTTATAACAAAATATTGGGTCATTCTAGATCTTGGTGCATGATTAAAATAATGTTAACCAAATCTAGATCCCCCTTTTATGGAATATTTTATTATATTTGTTGGAGGGAAAAAGTATTTGACTTGGGTCAAATCCCTTTATTTGTCAAAAATAAATAAATAAATGATTTATTTGTCTTTTTAAGGAAGTGGTTGAAAGATAATCAAATAAATAATGATTTATTTAATTATTTGTGGGTGATTTGGTCATATTTAACAAGGAATATTATCTAAATAAGATTTAAATAATTATTCCTAGAAAATAATAAGATAAATAAAGGTTTATCTAATTAATTTCTTTGTTTTTGGGTTAAGCATGACTGGGAATAATAATTAAATTATGGTTTAATTAATTATTCCATGAGGAAAATCAAACAAATATAGGTTTGTTTAATATTTCCTTTTGGGGTTTCCTATTTTAACATAGTGAAAGCAGTTTTACTTAGGGTAAAACTGGTCTTACATGGTGTACTTGGGTCCGTCTAATGATAAAAGGTTAGATGACCAAAAAATGGTGTAACAGCCCCACGTGACATTTATTATAACTTTTAGTGGTTCCGCCAATTTTGGCGTGCTCCACCAAATCCGGCACTCTTTCCATCTTTAGCGCTCTTAACTAGAGTTATCCCACATTTGGTGGGGTTTTCTAGTGACATTGGGCAGTTTTCTTTGTTAGGTCATAACTTCCTCATTATTGAACCAAATTGGACGAAATTTTAGTCAATT
Organism: Pinus albicaulis; assembly: GCA_034641835.2. Classification (NCBI taxonomy): domain Eukaryota; kingdom Viridiplantae; phylum Streptophyta; class Pinopsida; order Pinales; family Pinaceae; genus Pinus; species Pinus albicaulis. The sequence continues at coordinate 282,590 of JAXQQM020087435.1, read as the reverse complement.
TTGGGTTTCTTGAGAATTTTGGAGTGTTTTGGACAGGTTTCAGAGTGAACAAAGGTGTTCTTTAGCCATTTTTACTTCAAGGAAGAGGAAAGAGCTATCAGGGCCATCAAGGAGATGGAGCTGTATTGGGTTGTACTTCACTGTTTGAGGTGAAAAAAAAGCCATTTTTAGCTTATTTATATCTTCGAAATTCAAATTCACAGATTTTTTTGCCTGTTTAGGCATATTTTTCACTGTGTAACCATTTTGAGAAATTTAATAAAGCAAGGACATACCATTGGGGAGACTTGGGCCGACAGATGTAGCCCAGGAGGGGTGAAATGCCTCATCATTTTGATGTGTTATGATATGGTGAAGTTTACTTGCTATGTATTTCTGTTGTTAGATGTTAAGCAGTAAATTTAATTAACAAATCCTCACACATAAAACTCAGAAACATTACCAAAACTACTTTGTTTAACCTACAAGTCATGGAGAACACTTTGCACATTAAATTATATGGAAATGGATACTTTGCATAGCATTACAAATAGTTCCATTTTCAGATCACTCGAAAACATAAATAACGTATTAAACCATTTACAAAAAATAAATATGAGACCCGAATGAAAATTTAAATTCAACCATTGCGAATTTCTTTACCATGTATAATGTGGATTAAGATTCATGCCATGATTTGATTGGTAGAGTTAATTTTATTTATATAGATATATATTTCTAAGGTTAGGGTGTGATAATTATTTATTGAATATTTAAGGTGAATATTTTGTTAACAATCTTTGTTTAATATGTAAGGTGAGAACACTATTGTATATAATAAATGTGTTGGGATTGATTGTTTTAAAACCTTGTCATTAATGAGAAGGATTCCCTCTTAGTTGATATTAAACCGTATATTGAATGTATACGGAAAGAATAATGTCTTATTTTATTTAATGAATATGTAGCATGATGGATAATATTGAAATTTTTGTATAATTTTGTTTATTTTATATTCTATGAAAATTATTTTTATACTTGTTATCTTAATAAGTTATTTATTGTGTGTAGAATTTTCCGGATTTATCGCATCCATTTTTATTAGAATCGACATTTTGAACCAATCCTTTGTGGTTCATCATCAGAATAGGTCAATGAGTTTAGTCCGATCTCAACTCAGGATATAAATAAAGGAGGGTGAAATTGAATGGAAGGAAAAAAGGAGGTCGACCTACAATGGAAGAAAGTGAAGGAAAATTAATCATACAATAATATTAATCGTTCTCTTTTTTATTTATAAATTTAGAGTCATTTGTTAGTTTATTTATTTATTAGAATCATTAATTAAGGTTTGAATAATAATAAATAATTATTATCTAAAAATCATCAAATTATTTTTAATTATATTTATATTTGATAATATAGTTATAATTAATAATAATCATGCACAAATTTTAATAGTTAATAATTATTAATGATTATTAATAAATTGTTACTAACAATTAGAATTTCAATTATATATTAGGAAATTGAGATTAATAATTTAATGATAATTAAGAATTATATTAAAAAAATTGATATGAAAATAAGATTAATAAATGTATTTATATATGCTATTATAGTTATAGTTAATACTAAAATTTTAATAATTATTAATAATTGTTAATAACTATAAGAAACTTAATTTATAGATTCGAAAAACAAGATTAATAATTGTAATGATTAGTGATTAAAATTTTCTTACAAATAAATTAATAATTATCAATTAATATTGATAATTAAGAATTTATATAAAAGAGGTTTAATTAAATTAAGGTTAATAATTTTTAATTTAGATTAATATTTAATGATATGATATTAAGTGATATTATTAAATTTAAATAATTATAAGGATATGAATAAAAGGGGGGAAGAAATAATAGTTGCAAAGTGGAGAGACAAGGTTGAGGATCATGGTAGAGGAAAAGAGAAATGATTAGGTAATGAAAGAGAAAGATGAGGAAAATGAAGGTATATTGGATGAGAAAGAAGAGATGCAAGGGGGTGCGGGGGGGGGGGGCGGAGTTATGTTTGGGTGGGATTAGTATTCCAAGTAGGAATACAATTGTCACTTATTTTCCAGCCATCATCATGATTGAGGTTGTCAGGGTTTTTTAAAATTTCGATGGCCTCTCTAAATTTCCTATTGTGATAATGATCAATTTTGGCCACAATGCAAGAGTTTTCAATACAAATGTGATGATTGGTTTTACTAGAATGCTCAACTAGAGATGAGGTTTTAGAGCAGTTATGTTTTATGTCAGCAGCATGTTATTGAATCCTTGTCATGATAGATCGACCAGTTTCACAAATGTAGGGTTTGCCACATGAACACGGAATCAAATAAAATCCTTTGTGGCATCTAGGATTAATGAGATATTTTACTGATTTAATACATTTGCTAATGGTGTTCATAGGTTTTAAGGTTGTTTTAATGTTTTTATTTTTTTAAATGTAAGAAATTTTATCAATGGTGCCCAATATATAAGGGAGGTGAACTTTTCCCACAATATCCTCCAAATATTTTTTATTCTTAGATACACTCTCTGCATTTTTAAAGGCTTCGATTCCTTGGTTTCTTTTGTATCCATTCTTCTCAAATATTCCCAGGAGATGGTTTTTCTCTTGTTCAAAATGATCATCATTAGAGATTCACACAACTCTAGTTGCTAGAGTGTTGAGAACCCCATGTTTCTGCGTAGGATGATGGTGAGAGTTTGCATGGAGGTATTGCTATGTGTGAGTTTTCTTACGATAGACCTGGTGTGATATGGAGCGATCATGGTTTTTGCTAATGAGGATGTCAAGAAAGGGAAGGGTACCATTTTATTCCACCTCCATGGTAAACTTGATGGACTCAGAAAGACCATTTAATTGTTTTAAGAAAATATCTATTTTTTCCTTTCCATGTGGCCAAATGATAAAAGTGTCATCTACATATCTTTTCCAAGGTTTACTCTTTAGAGGGGAGGAATCAATGGATTTTTCTTCAAAATATTCCATGAAGAGATTAGAAATGATCGGCGAAAGAGGAGATCCCATAGCAACCCCACAAGTTTGTTCATAAATTTCACCTTTAAAACTGAAAAAAAGGTAGATCTGAGAAAAATTTCTATTAATTTGGTTGTTGTGGGGATCAGTGATCTTTTGAACCACCTTCATGGCTTCATCAATGGGAATATTAGTGTAAAGATATTTGACATTGAAGCTGACTAAGATGTCATTTTTATCTATATTTAACTGTTTGATTTCATTAATGAAATGATAGGAATATTTGACGAAGGAATTATTATTTCCAACCAAAGTTTTAAGCTTCTTAGCAAGGTGCTTAGCGAGATGGTAAGTGGTTCCTCCAATGGTGTTGACATTTGGTCTTATCGGGATCCCTTCCTATGATTGTATAGAACTTAACTAGGAGAATTGTTATCCGAACTTGAGGAATATTTTGGTTATGGAGATCCATTTAAGTTGAAAGTTGGAGGGGGGGAGTTAACTACATTCGAGAAATTTAGTGCTTGTATTTTATCTTCCATCCCCTCTATTCGTTGTTTTTTAGAAATGAGTATTTTCATTATGGAATTATAACTATAAGTCAAATGGGCCCTAGTGAATATTTCATTGATTGATCTCTTGATGCACAATTTCTAATACTTCCATTTGGTTGAAGGTATTTCCCTAATTGTTTCCTTCGGGATGATGGGCCATTCTAGACGGTGAGAGTATTCCTATAAAATTTACTTCTTCCTGTTAAACACCATGTTGAAGGACACACATGGTGTATGAGAGAAGAATACACACACAAGAGAATCAACAAAGAGCTGAAGGATAAGCGTGAGGCTCTCTTATTTTCCATTATACAAATATGTACATTTATAGTACAATGGTGTGACTCTTGGTTTCATATTCCAAGGTCACTTGGACTCCATTGTGACTTTTCGCATTCCACACCTACCCATGTAGGATTAGGTGTTCCAACATCCCCCCTTAATCCGAAGGGGTATGTGTGAGTCCAAGAAAGGAGTTGTAATACAAATCTGCAAAGTATACATGGCAGCACTTGGGCTGAATCAACTCTCTGAAATGTTGGAAAAAAGAGGTGGTTTAAGGATGACCACCAACACTGGAACGCAAAACTTGTTGCAGTTCCCGGAACTCTTCCAAAACTGGCAAGAAGCTGAAAGCTTCTACTAGAGGAATTGTCCCTCATAAAAAAGGGAGACCTTCGACCTAAAAGAAGGGAGGTCTACTACCTGTGGTGGTTTTAGGTTGTCCACCAACCAAAGATGATGGTTTTAGGTTATCCACCAACCGAAAATGATGGTTTTAGGTTATCCACCAACCAAAGATGATGGTTTTAGGTTATCCACCAACCAAAAATGATGGTTTTAGGTTATCCACCAACCGAAGGCATGCTCATGGGCATCCGTGTCTCTGGCTACATCTCTGAATCCAGAATGACGAATTGTGGCTCAGGCTTGCTTGAACTGCTGGCTACAACTCTGAACATGGAATGAGAGATTGTGGCTCAGGCTCGCTTGATCTGTCATCGAAGCTTGTACATGACCATCATTTTCCCCCCTGTCAGGGACAAGGTGAGATGATGGCGAAAACTCAACTGCAAGTTTGCTCAATATCCGTGAACAAGTTCTAACATGTGTCGTAAACATCTTCTTGGCTGCTGATGCCCATTGCCAAGAAGCGATCCATCCAATATGAATCTTGGTTCTTGCAGGAGGCTTGTTTCTGAAGCATCTGTCTGAAGAATGAGTGTGCCGACCACAGTGCTTGCATGGATGAAGATCAAAACAGTGATCTTTCATATGACCAACTCGATCACAATGTTGGCATTTCACAATCTGATGTTGTTGTTGTGGAGCAGGATCTGGAACAGCTGCAGGTGAACTGTCATACATGAATCCGGCACTCTGAAATATGATGGGCTTGGTGTAGTCTAGAATATGAAAGGACACATCCTTGTCATATCCAAGACCAATTCGGTGCTTGTTGTGGACAAGCTCTTCCCAAGGTCTGATGATGGGCTTGAGAAGTGCAGGTTGAACTGCTGCATCTGCATGTACATCTGCTCTAGTACAAGGAACTGAATGTGAATCAACTGAAACTTTATCTTCTTTCTTCTGGTGAGAGTCCTTCACAATCTTCTGAACAGAAACAGGTTCAGAATGGTGACTCTTCTGCTGAAGTTCGTCTTGTTGGAGTTGAGATTCCAACTGCAAAAACTCAATCTTCTCATGTGCATCTTGCAAACAACTTTGAATGTTACAAAGAGCATCCTTGCTCATTTTTATCATGTCATCAACATTTGAATGAATGAGGTCATTCAACAACATTAATGCCTCATTGATTTTGGCCATTTTCAACAACTTAGGCTCAAAAAATGAAAGGGTGTCGGCTACAACCGAAAATGCACCCGTTTACAATGTGATGCAACAAGAAATACAAATGACTCAAAAGAATTTCCAACTATGGAAATCTCAAAGTACAAAATCTGCTCCTCAAATGATGGAGGGCAATCAACAATTTTTCAACAACTCAAGTACTGATTGCAACTATGAAGAAGCAATGTCTACTCAAAATACAATGTCAATATCTCTGCAAAATGAATGTGTAGCAAAAACAACTGTGCAAAAGGCCTTTAAGGCAGCTGAATTTTCTTCAAATAGTTGGTTTGCAATGATGACAAACTTGTCTTCAAATGTAAAATTCTTCAAAAAATAACCCTTATGTCAATGTCAATTTTATCTATGTGTTCACTTCATTTTCTGATATGTCATTTTCTCTTCCTCTCTGCTGTTCATGTCTTCTCTTTCCTCTCTCTCTCTGCTGTTTTTTTTTTTAATTAATTAAAAATTAATTAAAAAAATTAGTTATTTGAAATGGGAAATAATAAAAAGGGAGGGGGATGGAAATTTAAAAAAAAATGTGTAGCGAGGGGAATTAAAAGGGAGGGGGGATTTAAAAGGAGTGGGAGAGTAAGGAGAATATTTTTATTTTTATTTATTTATTTATTTATTTATTTTTAAATTAATTAAAAATGGGAATTTTAAAATCAAATTTTAAAAAGTGTTGGAGGGAGGGGAATTAATGTAAAAAAGGAGGCGGATTTAAAATTGAAGGGGAATGGGGGTATTATTAATGAGGGGGGGTAATTAAAATGGGATTGAATAATATGGAGATTAATTAAAAAGAAATTAATTAAATAAGAATTAAATAATCGAATTTAATTAATGGGTGAAGGTATTATATGGAAGAGAGGAGTGGGGAATCGAATGGGTAGGAGGAGATGGCGTTGAGATGGGGAGAGGGGGGCCGCAGTGAGGAATGGAGCGGAGTGTTGAAGGCGCAGGGTAAGCCGCGGGTAGAAGGGCAGGTGGAGGGAGAGTAGGCACGATAAGGGGGGAGAGCGTTGGCTGTAGCGCAGAGTTAAGGGGAGGGAAGGGCGTTTGCAGTGGGAGAGGGAACGGACAGAGCGTTGTGCTGTTGCGTAGGGAGGTTGGGTTGGGATGCGTTGGTGAGCGGGGTGAGCGTTTTGTTGAAGTGGGAACCGGAGTAGTGAGTTGTAAGAGCCGTGAGGCCGTGGGTAAGGGAGAGGTCAGGATTAGAGATGCAGAGGGCCGAGAGCTTGAGAGGGAGCGCGTAGAGCAATGCAAGGGGATGGAGTATAGGATATGGCGCAGCGCTGGAGTGATAAGGAGGGTTGTGGTTGTGTTGGAGAGGTAAAGGGAATGGTCGTGGATTAATAGCGCAAGGAAAGTGTTTGCTATGAGGGCCAAGATATATGTGGTAGCAGCGAGCAGTGGGAGTTGGTGAGAGCCGGATGGGAGCCGAGCTGAAGAGTTTTTTTTTTTTTTTTTTTTTTTAATCATAAAACAGCAGAGGAGTAAGAGGTCTCTTTAAAATAGCAGAAGAATTTTCTCCTTTCAAATATACAGCAGAATTTTTCTAGATACACAGCAGAATAATTTGCAGGAACTTGTAAACTTGCGAAAATGATTTTTCCAGCAGCAGAGAAATGCAGAATTTAACAATACTCAGAAATCTCTTCCTTTAAAAACCCAGAAACTTGCAGAGAATTTTCAATGAAAAACTCAGAATTTTTGCTTGAAAACCCAAAAATTTTATTCAAAACCTCATTTTGAACAGTATTCCAGCAGCTCTTCAAAAGCAGATTTAAAGGCAGAAAATGCAGAGAAAATATCAGAATTTAGAAAACCTTTAGATGTGCTTCTTCAACACCACTGCTGCTCTTCTTCAAAGTCAATTTCTGAATGCTGCCACTGATTTGAATGCTGCTACTTCTTCAAAACACTTCTGAATGGCGGCAAAAACACTGCTGCAGAAATCTCTGAGTGCTTCAGATGTGCAGTGCTGCTCCCAATTTCTGAGTGCTGCAAAAATGCCAATAATTTTTGCAGATATGCAGGCCATAAACACAAATGGCTCACTCAATTTGGAGCAGGGCCAGCAATCGCCCGCTCTGATACCATGTTAAACACCATGTTGAAGCACACACATGATGTATGAGAGAAGAATACACACACAAGAGAATCAACAAAGAGCTGAAGGATAAGCGTGAGGCTCTCTTATTTTCCATTATACAAAGATGTACATTTATAGTACAATGGTGTGACTCTTGGTTTCATATTCCAAGGTCACTTGGACTCCATTGTGACTTTTCGCATTCCACACCTACCCATGTAGGATTAGGTGTTCCAACACTTCCTCAGAGTGGTTTGAATATTTTTCTGGAGATAATTGGCTAAGAGGTGATCTTAGTGGTACAAAAAACAAAGTAAATGTTTTCTGCACTCTAGAAGACGATCAAGATGATGGCGAACATTGGGAGAGATCAAATATGCACTTAAATGAATCTCAACAACATTGAGGAAACTACTTCCACATCCACTACCATGTATGGGAACCATATTATGTTTGTGTTGCATGATATAGATGGAAAATTCATTATATTGATTAACATTTCAAGCCCCACCAATTTTTGTGCATTGATTGAAACATTAGAGACCTTTTGAGGTCTAAAATGGGCCTCCTAAGATAAATGTACAACCAAAATAAACTTTATAAGAACCAATAGGATTCAATATGATGATGTCAACCATGGGGGATGATTTACAATATGATGATGTCAACCATGGGGGATGATTTACCATTTTTGGGGTAAAAATTTAAAAAAGGTTAAAAAATAATAAAATAATAAAACTACTTTTTAAACTTTTATTTTCAATTTATCTCCCTAAGTTTTTACTCAAATTTCGAGTGTGAGTACTCGTTGGATGAAAAATTCAATTCCTTATCAAAGGAGTACTCATGTTGCATACTTTCGATGGACCCTACTACATGAAAATTGAGAAATACATGAAAAAACATTATTGCAATCATGTTTTTCAATTATTTCTCATTTTTCGTGTAGCAGGGTGCATCGAAAGTATGCAACATGGGTACTCCTTGGATGGAGAATCAAATTTTGCATCCAACGAGTGTTCCCACTCGAATTTGAGTAAAACCATAGGGAGATAACTTGAAAATATGAGTTGAAAAAACAATTTTTTCTTTTTTTCCCTCTAAAATTTGATGATGTAATCTAATATTATTTTACTATATCCACTATTATTTTATAATTTCCTTAGGAGGCCCATTTTATACCTCTAAATTCCCATAACTTGAGGGGAAAAGTATGAAATCATGATCCAAGAGAAGAGTGTGAAGGAGGTTTGTGTGTGTGTGTGTGTGAGGGGAAAAAACAATTTCAAATAACCTCAACTCCATTATAATAACATTTAGGTCCCTATAATACTAGTGTACCCTATTTTTATTATTATGCCCATGTATCCCTCATATCTTTATTGTTGTGCCCTTACATTATTATTGTTATGTAGGCTCTGATTATATTGTGACCCCTTAGACTCCTATATATACCAAGAAAGTCTTTTCATTTGTATCATCCAAATTGGTTTCATGTACTTATTTAAGTTTTAATTATCTTAATACTAATAACGTTTCTCCCTCTATGGTCTTGATTAGGAAAAAAATTGTTATATTCTCAAGAATTATGAAGCAGGATGTCTCAAGAAAAGGTTTGTTGAGAAACAAATGTATGCTTTAATACATTGACTTCTTTATGATAAATGTGACAATCTATTACTAACATTGTTGTGTCTAGCTATAGTGAATCATATTTATTCTTATTTTGGGTTATTCATCACTTGATAAATCTACCCACCCCACTCATATATGATTTTGTAGAACCCTAGACAATTTCTAGAAAACCCTAACCGAAGGGTATGCTAATGTGAATGTTTGAAACCCTAAACTGCTTAAGGCTATGTGAAATCATATTTGAAGTTTCCATTGATGATTTCATGTTTGGGATTTCAGTTTGTTCATGAAAGCATAACTTGTTGGGGTTGGATGATAAGGTCTAAAATCCCAAACCTTTGAAGTTCTAGTAATTTTGGGTTCGCTATTGAAATCCTAACTCTTTAGGGTTTGGTGGAATGTGTAAGAAAGACCTTTATAATGTCTCTAAAATTATTTTCCTCGTACGTGTGTGTATGTGTAATCAAACCCTAAGTATAATCAAATGTGTTATTTATATGTTGTGAATTTGGATTTTACTATGATACGAAATTACTTTTCTTAATGATGAAACCCTAGGTATATGAATATATGCCCTTTTTGGTTGAAACCCTAACTTGGTCTAGGTCTGTGTATGTCTAATATATTAATGTTTTAGGACATATGATATGCCTTTGCATGATAATGAATTCATAGATACATGTGTTCACCTATATGTTGATGGCCATGAGTCTTAGGATTTAATATAAATCCTTGTCTGATACTCTAGGATGATGATATTTGGAAATCTGGGGTTTTGTAGGTAAACCCTAGTAGTAGGTAAATTCTCTAGTATGTGTGATATAAAAATCTGAGATCTATTCATATAATGATTGTTGTGGTTGTGAGAATTAAATTCTAGGGTTTTGACATTGAACCTCAGTAGAAGTAAAAATCTATGATGAATGATGACAATACGATGATATGAGATTTGTAAGATTGATGAAATCTAAGTTTTGATTAGATTAATGGTTGATTGAAAATATAGGTTTTGAAACTAACTCTAGTGGAATTTGTTCATATTAATGACTAAGTTGTGATTGACTTGTATGAAATCTAGGATTTGTATAAAATCGTAGTGGGAAGTCTAATATATATGATTTATGAAATTTATTAGATATTTATCTTTTCTTTTAAATTATTTTTAGGCATCACTATATGACAAAACTTATCTTTTGTCATCTTGAATTATGAATTTTTTAAATATATTTTTGTTTCTAGGGTTTGTTATATGTTGTAGTAGGGTGTGTTACACCTTTAAAAGAAACATTGAAATCCTATATAGAATGAAATTTGTTATAAAGTAGTCTAGGGTTTATGATAAAGTCCCTAGAAAACTGTTGAAGAGTATATGTCTCTTGTTTGTAATTAAATTGGGTATCTTATATGTATAAAGTTGAAATTCTTTCATGATTTTGGTATGGCTAACTTCATGCTTCTATATATTTGGTTGTACTTGCTATCTAAGTTGTGCAGGTACACAATATTCAATATGGTGAAGATGCTCGTTGATGTGATAAGAATGATAAGGATGATAATAACTCTGATGAAATGGTTGGAATCCATGTAAGATTATAAAATGATGAAAAGAAGAAGCTAATCTCCCTGAGGAAGCCTGAATAGAAGATATCTCCTAATATTAACAGGGAGTCTGAATAAAAATGCTCCCTAGTTGAGAGGGAGATCTTAGTTTGGTTTTGATTGAAGAATGAAATTCAGAGGATATGTTGTTGCATAAAAAGTAGGAGAAGGAAATTGTATGATAAAGGAATCCTCTGTCAAATATTCAATTGATAGTCCTACTATGAGAAGTTGAGAAGCAACATCAAGTTGTCTAAAAGACCCCCGAAGGTTTGTATTTGTTTATGTACATGTGAAAGTATTATTGATTGGGGTTTTGTTTGTATAGGAAAATCTCTCGAACGATTTGATAGAATGTTGGTTACCAATTATTTTTATTGGGAGAGATTGGTCATCCATGATCTATTGGATCAATGGGTGTTGAGGCTTTTTAAGTGAAGCATTGACTGAGAGGAAATATGGCTGACACTTTGCGTTGATGTCTAGGTCCTAAAGTAGTGAGGGAGGGTGGCATGGGTCATACAGCTATGACCATTGACACACACCTAGGTCGTTGGGTTGATGGTTATAAATTAAGCCTGATGGTACCCAAAGGGGCTAAAGGCTTGAGTCCATCTTATTCCCACATAGATAGATTACCTTGGTCAAGAATCTAGTCTGTGGCATTGTAGTGCCTAAATAGTTGAGATACCAATGGATAGATTACCCTGGTCAGGAATCTACTCTAAGGCATTGTGGTACCTAAATTTCTTCATTATTCATATAGTGTGATATCTTCCATTTTAATTTTATATGATGAATACCTCCCTAGTTAAGAGGGAGTGTTTGAAAATGTAACTATGTTCGGTCTTCATTTAATGTACATGAGTCATATTGTAATATACTTGAAAAAAAAAATATTAGTATTATTATTGTGACTTGTTAAAGCATGGGTTTCATGCTTGGGTCACCATGTTTTATGTCAAATTCCCCTTTTAGGACTTCTAGGATTTATTCTCAGTTAATATATCATTGCACATTTAAAGAGACCCTTCTTGGGCTTTCGAATCACGTAAAAATGTTTAATATTGAGTAAAATATGAATTATGTGACCTCCACACCAAGTCGGCCTAAAGGGAATCATGTTTTCCTAAGAGACATCTATTTAACCTCACCTGGAGCTTATAAAAGGAAGGAAATTGAATTCATTTGGAACACACTCTCTCACAACAAGTTCGATATCTCTTGTAGTTGGGAAAAGTTCGAAATTTGTTGTCAGTAAACTGAAAGAAGTGTGAGTTTGGGGAAGTCTAAGGAGAAGAATAAAAATGAAATTTTGGTTCCTCACTCTCTCTTTTTCTTGCCCTAGATTGGGAGATCGAAGTCTTCCAATTTTTTCTACTATCGGAAGTCGTCTGCTACTGGAAGTTGTTGCCTAGTCAAAGTTGTTGGAAAAGGGTTGAAGATATGGGAGGCTAACTTGGTGTGGAGGGAAATCCTGGTATATGTCTAGGATGAAGAGTCACAAATAATACTAATGAAAGGAATAATTATCTTGACTGGGCTTTCCCCTCGAGGGGGGTTTTTCCATGGCATAGTGCCTACATCTGATGTCTATTGGTTTATGTGTTGTTTCTTTGGTAATTGCTCAATGAACTAAAAGAAAGAAGATATAAATAATCGTAGCGACAAAAAACATCACAATTTATTATCAAGAATAAGAAAATATTTCTTCCTTTTTTATTTTCTAACAATTTTGGCCTACCACAGAGTGCCATGTGGCGACCTTGGGTTGGGCCATGTGGCACACCCTCATTGGAAAACCAAAACCAACCAATCAAAAATGAGAAACTTGACCAATACGAGGTTGCCACTTGAAATTATCTCATTGGTCCGTACCTTCCAATTCAAACTGATGATTTCAGCAGTACGACTATTGAGTCAATTTCCCAGTTAGCAAACCTGTTGATTTTTTAGGTGTTTCCCAAAAACTTCATAACATCATAACTTAGTCATGCGACATTGGATTAAGGTGAAATGAGTGTCATTGGATTAAGGTGAAATGAGTGTCATTGGATTAAGAACGAAGAACACTTCAAATTTAAACACTCTGGGCACTTTCATTTTTGAGCTAAAATTTGATCACCGGATCATACCTCCCCACTAGGAACTTTTGGACTCCAAAAGTTTACTTCTGCTTGTAAATAAAATGAGGCTAAAACTCAAAACTTACCCAACAATAAATGCATAATTATTTGCTTTCAATTGGTTCATATCTTCAATAAAGGTACTCCACCTATCTTCTTCGTGAATACCTAGAATCGAGCCAATTTTTTTATAGTTGATACAGGAACAAAAACACTAATCAGTGGAATTTGAAAATTCTCTGTATACCCATCTTTCATAACTCAAACAACTTCATCTTGAAGTTCAATTGTTGAATACAGATAAAATTGACTTTCCATATTGGAAATCAGAAGCAATACAATGCTTTTCATTCACTGAAAAAAACTTTCTTTACCATCCCCAAACTAAGCTTTTACACAAAAGTACACTGCTACAAAAATTCAATGACATAATTGGCTTTGCCTACAAAAACATAGTCATCTTGTAAAATATTTAACAAATATTCTATTTACAACAAGTTTCATCTTGAATACTTGTATCAATGAGTACATGACAAAATGTAGACAAACTTGGATGAAAAACGGTGTACAGTCCAAAAGTCCTTTAAAAATTTGAACTTATAAAAAAGCCAAAATAATAGCATGTCAATGAAAAACATACTTGTTTCACATAGTGATTATTCTTGTTCACTTTACAAAATTATCCAAAATAGGTAAACAACAACAAGTATTTACAATTTACAAAGAAAAAACTATACAAACAGTCTACCCAGTTTTTCCCCTCCTAGGCTTATGGGTTCTATTTTAGCATCTACTTTTCCTTGAAGGTTGCCTTAAGAATGTTGTGAGTCTTGTTTTCCACCTCTTGCTTCCCTTTCATTAGTTTGCAAAATCTATTTATCCTTCTTAGAACGAAGTTCTAGATGTAGTTTCCAAAAATCATTCATTCCCATGCGCATGCATCTTGCAATGGGTACAAAATTACTTTCTCTTGCATGCTGACAAGGAAATCCTCAAGTGTGAAGGATATCAATCATGCTTGATGCCAAGAATATGATCCATTATTTTGAACATTACCATGTTTTTCTCACAAACAACCACACAACTATCAACTGCATCACAAAAAGTGCAAGGATACATGTTCCACGAATAGCCAAAAATTACCAACATTTGGAAAAAAAACCCATGATATTTATACATGTCCCTTGGGCTACAGCTTTGACAATGTGGACTGGATGATGACATGCAAGTTCCTTTGAATCATTCATCTCGCTTGAGAGACAAATGAACATTGTCACCACTATCTTGGTGTGACATATCATCCTATGATGATTGTTGTGTCTAAAATCTTTTAGAGCATTCTCCAAACTCTCTTTGACCATATCCCAATCCTTGATACCTTGATATTTATTTTACCATGATTGGATTAGTGATTCCTTGGATATTGATGTTGAGGCATCCTCTTTCATAACCCATTTGCGATAGAAGCTTCATACCAATGCCTTTGGTATGATGTTCAAATGTTGAAAAAGAGGTGTTATGAACAGAAATAGAAGGATTTGAACTTGAGGTATGATGTTCAAATTTTGAAAAAGAGGTGTTATGAACATAAATAGAAGGATTTGAACTTGAGATGCTTATTACCTTCTTGAACTTGCCATATATATTTTCAGACGCAAATGGTGATGACGAATTTGCAGATGACTCAAGCTACCCACTTTTACCAATAGGCATATGATGAGAATCTTTGAGATGATTAAAAAATGCACATGCATCATTTTCCTCATAAGGTATATGACTTTTGTTTGAACCATGCCCATATATTTGCTTCACTTCAGAGGTTTTCTTTGTTGTCACTAGAGTGGAAAGTTCATCAACTTGTTCCTCAAGCACATGTTGCAACTGAAGGCACATATACCTCTTGATCTCCTCTTATGTAATTTCAAGCATTCTTCTATTTCAATCTTCTCCATTAGAAGATACAAATTCATCTCCTCTGGCTCTTGGAGTCTCTTCTTTCCCATTCTTACAACTTTTTCATACCTTGCTCTAATAGCAACTGATCTGAAAATGGAGGAGAACTTCACCTTCCTAAAATGTGATCATTCTCTGATGCTTTGCAAGGAAAAATGGGTCTTACGACAAAATAGGTTTTCAAAGGTCTCTTCAAGTTATGCGTTAGTTTTTATGTTAAATTTAAAACATAAGAAAAATCTCATCATTTAACTCATACATGCATTCATGAAGAGAAACAACAAAAACTTTGGTGAAATAGTTCAGCCCTCATGGGCTATATCCTTGGGCTTGTTAACACAACTAGATTGTTCCATATATTTAGTGAAAAAGAGTACATCAAGTTTTCTCACAAAACAAGTGGCTAGATTCCCCTTCAAGGAATCATTCTCCTTCAGATAAATCTCAGTCAAAACAGCATGAAAACCTCCAGTCAGTCATGAAACCATCAGCAAGAAAAGGTGTCTCATACAAAGACCACGTGCTCCATCTGAAAATGAGCATACGTGAGCATACAAGTACTATAGTTCCACATTGAAGCACAAAAATAGTGCTTTATTCAAAAATACATAGTGATAAAATTAAACATGAGATTAATCCTACAAGAAACATTTGTTGCAGTAAACATTTGAAAGTAAAAAAAACCCTACAATGCCTTCTCCATGCTCAAAAAACTTTAAGAACTGCTCCAAAAAATTGATTGATCCATACACCCATGGACTTGAACTGCAAAAATCTTGAAATTTTCAACAAGAAAAATTGAAAATGGCAACAAGAAATGGAATACAGAAAATGGCACCCATAAATTGTACCATATGAGGCTTCTGATTTAATTTTCCCTTAATGAAATTGTAAGAGAAATTTTAATTTCATCTCATGACAACTTGTATTTGCTAACTAAGTCAGGGAGACTTAGTTAGCTCAGTCAATTCGAGTTGAGGGTCAAAGTAGAGGCATGTAGGGTGTCTCCTAATTTTTAGGAGCCCTAGTTGAGTTATTTGTGAGTTGTAATTAGTTAACTCAAGTATTTGAGTCAAAATCAGTTTAACTAGTTCTAACTGAGAGATGAGCTAGTGAGAGGTCTAGTGAATTAAATATGATTTAATTTACAAGTATATATCAATCAATTAACTGATAATTCACTATAATTAGTTGTTGCATGTCAGTTCTAAGGAAGGCCCAGTTGATACTGAGGTTAAAGGGAAGAGATCTATTAGTTGTACTATTAGAAAATAGTACAAGTCATGCATGAGGTCATCGAGAAGGCCTTGAAGGATTGTGTAATCATTAAATGTTATTTTCCTAATTAATATAGGATTAATTAGCCCAAGAATTCATAAGGAATTCAGGTCAGGCAGTGGCAAGAAAAATGTTAAATACTTGACTAATTTTGCTTAGATCGTATGCCATATTCGAGCAAGATCACAGTGATATAGTCAGCAGAGTGCAGAGGTTTCTTAGTTTGAGGAATATCATTATATTGTTTCATGATCTTGACCATATGAAATATACAGATAGAAGGGTTTTGATCAGCTTATTTCCCTGGATACATCTTATGTTGTGCGATTGATTATCTCTTTCTCTTACTTGTTATGTGATTGTGCGATCGTATTTGGTTTCCACAAATTGTAGAAGGATTCAGTATTTTTTTTTAGTACATGAAAATATAATATTGAATTTTGTTGTTATATTTTCTACATGGTATCAAAGTGTCAGGAATCACAATAGAAGAGAAGAACGAAGTTTGTTTTTGAACAGATTCGAATTTGCAGATGTATTCTTCAAGACCTGGCAGCAGATCAAGATGTCTTTCAATGGCTTGAGACTCGAATATGCCCTTGAGGTAAATTTGAATTACATAGCATGGAAGGACAGATTGAGGCAGTCCTCGAGGAAAACGGACTAAAGGAATTCATAGACATTGATATTCCCCAGCCTGCAACAGTAGATGATCAACTTCTTGGTGCATGGAAGAAGAAGGTGGCAAAGGCAAGAAGGATCTTGTTAGAATGAATTTGAGATCATGCTGTCTCGAGTATCCATGGGAAGGTGACTCCATATGCTACGTCGAAGGCCTTGATAGATATGTTTCAAAATAGCAGTGACCACGGAAATTTTGCGTTGAAGGAAAATCTCAAAAAGATCAAGATGGAAGCGGGTGAGATGATACCAAAATACTTAACGAAGTTCACTCAATGTCAATATGAGCTTGGAAGTGTTGGTGTGATAGCATCCCAGGATGATTTGGTGAGCCTAGATATTCTAGGCCTTCCCAAGAGCTGGCAAGTTACCAGGATTCTATGAATGGGAGGGAGAAGCTACCAGACTGGGAGTGTTTGTGGTCTGACTTGGTAATAGAAGAGATAAGGTGGAGAACGCGAGATGGCACCTCTGACAAAGGAAAATAATAATATTTTTCATTAATTGGAGTTGGCAACAGTGCAGAGGGCACCTAGGCAGATTCAGCAGTAACACAGAGTTTCCAGTAAACACAACAATAACTACCATCAGTCAGAGACTCTAATGACATATGCATCATACTGATTCAGTTTTTGGAGGTTATTCAGTTTCAGGAGTTGTAGGATCGAACAACACTAGAGAAGTGTTGCATACAGAACATTCAAAAGGTACCGTATTGGGATAGATTGAATTCCTTCCTTGTTGAGAGGGAGTGTTGAAATTTTCAATAAGAAACATTGAAAACAGAAACCAGAAATGGAATCCAGAAAATGGCACCCAAAAATGGTACCATATAAGGCTTCTGATTTAATCTTCCCTTAATTAAATTGGAAGAGAAATTATAATTTCATCTCATGACAACTTGTATTTATTAACTAAGTCAACAAGACTTAGTTAGCTATGTCAATTCGAGTTGAGGGTCAAACTAGAGGCATGTAGGGTGTCTCCTACTTTTTAGGATCCCTGATTGAGTTATTTGTGATTTGTAATTAATTAACACAAGTATTTGAGTTAAAATCAATTTAACTAGTTCTAACTGAGAGATGAGCTAGTGAGAGGTCCAATGAATTAAATCCGATATAATTCACAAGTAGCGATAAAATAGTTAACTGATAATTCGCTATAATTATTTGTTTCTTGTCAGTTCTAAGGAAGTCTCAGTTGAGACTGAGGTTAAAGGGAATATATCTATCACTTGTACTATTAAAAAATTGTACAGGTCATGCATGAGGTCATCAGGAAGGCCTTGAAGGATTGCACAATCATTTATTGGTATTTTCCTAATTAATAGGGGCTCAATTAGCCCAAGAATGCATAAGGAAGGTAGGCCAGGTAGATGAAATAAAAAGGTTAAGTACTTGATCGATTTTTCTTAGATCGTATGCCAGATTCAAGCATGATCAGAGTGAGACACTCAGTAGAGCGCAGAGGTTTCTCAATGTGATGAATAGCATTGTATTGTTTCATGATATTGGCCATATGTAATATATAGATAGAGGGGTTTTGAGCAGTTACTTTCCCATATACATATTGTGTTGTGTGAATTATTATTTTCTTCTCTTACTTGTTATGTGATTGTGTGACTGTATTTGGTTTCCGCAAATTGTATAAGGATTCAGTATTTTGTTTTAGTACATTACAAGATCAGATTGAATCTTGTTTTTATATTTTCTACAAAAAAAAAAAAAAATTATCTTCAGATGTGCTCCAATCAGCAAATAGATGTCACTGTTGGATCCAGAATGTCCAAAAACCCCTATCTAGACTCTTCTTGAGCTCAAAAACACTAAAAACTCACCAAGTTATAGCTCTAACAAGCTATGTTCTAAGTTCTTATGTTATCTGTCCTACAAATTGGACTAACAGACTAATTGCGCTACAATTTTGCCCATTTTTCCATTTCGAAGGCGAAATATTCAGTTGTTGAAGGCGCATTTTATTGGACATTTAATTCGTCCAATAACCCATAATGCAAAATAATTTGGCCAGATGGGCCATGCAGCCGAGGGCCGAGGCTAACTTCCCACTCCTATCAACCTAGCCCCTTAAACTTCAGGTCAGTGTTCATTAGGTGCCCACGGGTACGAGGGTCGGGCCAATGACCCACCCTTACCGTTTATCCCCCTTTTTATGGCGTTGTAGTCATTTTCAAGGCGATATGGCCTAATATTAGGGCTTACCACTGCACCCTCCATAGAAGCACTCCTCTCTAGTGTCAATAATATTGTGTAGGGGCATACGAACATGGGCTAGGGCCAACCCTAAGCCCCCTCCCATTGGTGCTCTGGTTCAGCTCTCACTGGTGGTCGTGTTGGAGATATGGTGACGAGGGGTCAGGCCAGGTCTCAATCCCCTCTCCTTTGCGCCCTAGTCATGTAGTGTTGCAGTGACTGGGGGTCGGGTCTAACCACCTGACCCCTCCTCCATATATCCTCCTTGGTCCAAAACTTATAAAATAGAACCCATGGCCTTATGGGGTAATAACCACCCCCATGGTGTAGTGGCAAGGCGCTTGGCTATTAGATGTGAGGTTGTAGATTCGAATCTATCCCAGCTTGTCCAACTATAAACCAAATTTTGGCCTACCATGGGCTGCCACGTGGTGACCTCTAGTTGGGCCATGTGACACACCCTCATTGGGCCACCACAACAAAAAAATAAAAAATGAACAACTAAGCCAATACGACGCTATCACTTGGAATTCTCTCATTGGTACGTACCTTCCAAGTAACATTGATTATGTTTGTTGGGTCTAGAGCCTTATTATATTTTTTATTTTGTATTACAGCTTTGGAACCATGTTCTTAACGAGGCAGCAACACCGCCCGTAATTAAACGCTGCCTGGGGGGTCCAGGGGGGCGGTTGCAACTTTATGGAGCCCCCCCTGGCAGGCGGTTTTGGGGGAAGTGCCCCTAAATCTAAAAACATATGTAAAATTGCCTTGTAAAAGTATTGTAATTTCTAGTCAATCTAGGTTGTTCATTAGGCAGATGATTTGACGGTAGAAGTTATGCTTAATTTAGGGTTTTTTGCCCTAGAAGTAAACCCCTCATTTTGTATGAGGGTATTGTATTGCGGCTGTGAATTGTATGTGTATTCTCAGAGCGAGAAATAGTAGGGAGACTGTGAGATAGAACAGGGGATATTACAGTGGATCTGTTGTACGTTGTGTCTCTTCATTTTGCTCGATAATATAAAGGAAGGACTAGTTTTTTAGGGTGGACATAGCCCAAATTGGGTGAACCACGTATATCTGTGTCTCTCTGGTTTTATGCGTTTTATGTGTTTGTATTTTCCACATATTTTATTTGTTTCATTTCTCTGTAATACATAATTTTCTAACAATGTTAGTTGTACTACTGCACAGTCAATGAACTTGTTAATTTTCTAGTTATTTCCCAAAAACTTCAGAACATCATAACTTATTCATAAGAAATCGGATTGAAGTGAAAAAATGGCATTGGATTCAAAATGATAAACACTTCAACTTAACTATCATTTTGAAACATTCTGGACACTTTCATTTTTGAGCTAAAATTTGATCACTGGATCATACCTCCCCACTAAGAACATTTGGACTCCAAAATTTTACTTCTCCTAGTAAATAAAATGAGGTTGAAACTCAAAAATTACCCAAAACTCAATCCATAATGATTTTTTTTCAATTGGTTCCCTTCAAGATCCAATCAAGGTACTCCACATATCTTCTTCGAAGACCTACTGTCCTGTCAAGAATCGAGCCAAAATTATTATCGCTGATGCAGGAACAAAAACACTGATGAGTGGAATTTGAACATTCTCTTTAAACCCATCTTTCAATGCTCAAAAAACTTCATCTTGAAGTTCAATTGTTGAAGACAAACTTGAATTTCCATCTTGGAAATCATAAGCAATACAATGTTTGTCATGCATTGAAACAAACTTTCTTTATCGTCCTCAAACTAAGCTTGTACACAAAATTAATATGATGCAAAAATTAAATGAAATAATTGGTTTTGCCTTCAAAAACATAGCCATCTTGTATAATATTTAATGAAGGTTTTATTCATAACAAGTTTCATCATGAATACTTGTGTCGGTGAGTACATGAAAAAATGTATTCATCTTGAATACTTGTGTTGGTGAGTACATGAAAAAATGTAGACAAACTTGGACGACAAACATTGTACATTCCAAAAGTCCTTTAAACATTTGGACTTATAAACAAGCCAACGTAGTAACATGTCAATGAAAAACATACTTGTTGCACATAGTGATTATTCTTGTTCACTTTACAAAAGTACCCAAAATAGGTAAACAACAAGAAGTATTTACAATTTAGAAAGCAACAAATATACAAATAATCTACCCAATTTCTACCTCTCCTAGGCTTATGGGTTCTATTTTTTCATCTACTTTGCCGTGAAGGTTTCCTTAAGAACATTGTGAGTCCTCTCTGCCACCTCTTGCTTCCCTTGCATTAGTTTTCACAGCCTCTTTATCCTTCTTAAAAAAAAGCTTTGGATGTAGTTTTCAACATCGTTCATTCCCATTAGGGAAATTTTTAGGTCTAAAGTGGTCCTCCTAAGGAAATTATAAAATAATAATGCAAATAATAAAATAATATTAGATTACATCATGAAAATTTAGAGGGAAAAAATAAAAAATTATTTTTTCAACTTATCCCCCTATGGGTTTACTCAAATTTCGAGCGGGAACACTCATTGGATGAAAATTTTGATTCCTCATCCAAGTAGTACCCATTTTTCATACTTTCAATAGCTCCTGATACACGAAAAATGAGAAATACATGAAAAATGTGGTTGCAATCATGGTTTTTCATGTATTTCCTATTTTTCATGTAGTAGGATCCATCGAAAGTATGAAACCTGGATACTCCTTAGACGAGGAAATAAATTTTGCATCCAACTAGTACTCTCGCTCGAAATTTTAGTAAAACCTTAGGGAGATAAGTTGAAAATACAAGTTGAAAAGCAGTTTCATTATTTTATTATTTTTGAATCTTTTTACTTTTTTACCCCAAAAATGGTGAATCATCCCCCAATGATGGTTGACATCATCATCTTGAATCCTATTGGTTCTTATAAATTTTACTTTGGTTGTACAGTTTTCTTAGGAGGCCCATTTTAGACCTCAAAATTTCTCTAATGCATGCCCATGCATCTTGCAACAGGTACAAAAGTACTTTCTATTTCTTGTCGACAAGGAAGTCCTCAAGTGTGAAGGAGATTCATCATGTTTGATGCCAAGAATATGATCCATTATTTTTTCCATTACCATGCATTGCTCACAAACAACCACACAATGATCAACTGCATCACATAAAGTGCAATGGTACTTGTTCCACAAATAGTCAAAATTACCAACATTTGGAAAACAACCATGAGATTTATACTTGTCCCTTGGGTTGCAGCTTTAGCGATGTGGACCGAACGATAACATGCAAGGTCCTTTGAAGCAGTAATATCGCTTGAGAGACAAATTAACATCATCACCACCATCTTGGTGTGACATATCATCCTCAAGCCACCCACTGTTACCAATTGCCATCTGATGAGAATGTTGGAGATGCTTACAAAATTCACATGCATCATTTTCCTCATAAGGTCCATAACTTCTGTTTGAACCATGCCCGCATATTGGCTTCACTTCAGAGGTTTCCTTTCTTTTCATTGGAGTGTAACTTCCATAAACTCGTTCCTCAAGAACATGTTGCAACTAAAGGCACATATGCCTCTTCTCTTCTTCAACAATTTCAAGCATTCTTCTCAATTCAATGTTCTCCATTCGAAGAGACAAATTCATCTCCTCTAACTCTTGGAGACTCTTCTTGCCCATTCTTGCAACTTGGTCATACCTTGCTCTGATACCAACTGATTTGAAAAGGGGGAACTTCTTCTTCCTAAAATTTGACCGTTCTCTGATTCTTTGCAAGGAAAAATGGGTCTTACAACAAAACAGGCTTTCAAAGGTCTCTTCAAGTTATGAGTTAGTTTTCATGTTAACTTTAAAACATAAGCAATATATCATCATTTAAATCATACATGGGTTCATGAAGAGAAACAACAAATAATTTGGTGATGGATTTCGCCCCTCCTGGACTACATCTCTGGGCCTGCTAACACAGCTAGACCACTCCATATATTCAGTGAAAAATAGTACATAAATTTTACTGACAAAACAAGTGGCTATATTCCCCTTCAAGGAATCGTTCTCCTGTAGAAACTCTCACTCAAAGCATCATGACAACCTATAGTCGTTCATGAAACCATCAACAAAAAATGTTGTCTCCTACAAAGACCTTGTACTCCATCTAAAAATGAGCATACATGAGCATACAAGTACTACAATTCCACATTGAAGTACAAAAAGAGTGCTTTCATCAACAATACATAGTGAGAAAAGTAAACATGAGTTGAACCCTATAAGTAACAGCTACTGCAATAAACATTTGAAGGTAATAAAACCCCTACAAGGCCTTCTCCATGCTAATAAACCATCAAGAACTGCTCCAAAACATTTATTATGAATACACCCATGGACTTGAACCTACAAAATGTCTCTTTATATGTGATCCAATCAACAAATAGAGGCTACCATTGGATCTAGAATGTCCAAAAACCCCTATATGGAATCTTCTTGAGCTCCAAAAGGCCAAAACATCGTTAATTTATAGCTCTAACAAGCTCTATTCTAAGTTCTTATGTTATCTGTCATGTTATCACACATAATTTTTTATTTTTTTATGGATAGGGTCATTCACCTAGGTTCATGTTGTCTCATAGTCATTTTCATAAAATTCTTAAGAACATTGCATATGGCGATGTCTACCATAAGTCTAAAACCACCTAGACCCTTGTCATTTCAGTCAAATCAATCCTATATCATGTCATTTTTCATTCCCCATGCATTCAAACTAAAAAGGGCGCATATGTCAGTTTTTTCAAATTTTCATAGCATTTTACACAGGAAAACAACATATTTCGCTACGAAACTGCCTAATATTTGCGTAGCGAATCTGTCAAAAGCTTAACTAATTTCGCTACGAAAATTTTTTTAACTTGGCTTGTCAAAATTGTATGAGGTTTCATTTCCTGATTAGAGCAGTAAAGGTGGAGTTCATTCAAGGTTCTTATGGTAAATTTAAATGTACATAGTCGTGCTTGATGTCACCATTACCCTTTTTGCTTGTATGTGTCATGATTAAAGCTTGAGAAGTTAATTAAACTATTAAACCTTACCTCAATTAGCCTTTTTTCATACTGTGTTTTATCCTTGCATGTGATTTGATCCCTGGAGAGCTGCTTCATCGAGCCAAGCAAGTTGTTGGAAAATTCTAACTCTGTCGTGTCATTAGTAAGCGAGGCAGTGAAGACTATAAAGCATCCATGGTTGTAAGAAGGAAAACAAATAAGGGTGGCCATTGTCACTGGTATGAGCCCATGGATATGAAATTACTCAATGAAGACCCTACTTCCATGGATATTTTCAGAAGAACTGGCTGCATTCAATTCTGTCAGAGGTTGCAGGGTTTTCATTTACAGGTTTCAAAGGATTTTGCCACCAGCTTCACAGGAACAACATCAAGGGTTGGAATTTTTAACCTTACAGTGACACCAGAGAGCATATCCTTATCTATAGGAATTCCAAGAGGAGGTGAAAAGTGGTTTAAAGGTATCAAATTCACAATCCAGGATTGCAAATAGTTTATCAAGCAAGAAAACAGTGAAGTTGATTTGAAAAATAATATCCCTAGGAGTTTCATGAAGGAGAATTATGAAAATTTGTTGATGGTCATTCAAAAGTACTTTTCCTATGAAGGAAGGTTTCACATGGTCTACTCCTATCATCTCAGACTTCTTCTGCATTTTTTAGGTAAGAGGTCACTTGACCTGCCTTTCTATTTATACATAATTCTAAGGAAAATGTCAGATAAGGTTCAAAACAAGACAGAGGGAAATGAGACATCTCTTTTTCATCATGGTCTAATTAAGTTCTTAGTGCTATAAGAATTGAAGAGGTTAGACAGATATTAGATTTCCTTCATGTTCATGAGTGGCTATGAAATTGATGTGATCACTCCAAATAAGGCCTCCAAAACTAGAACCACTTCATCACCAGTTGTGGCAAAATAAGTTGAAGAAGAAAATAGATCATCTCCTACAGAACCAGTGAAAATGGAAATAGAACCTTTGCGGGAGACTAACACACCTCAAGCAGCACTTGAAAAACAGAAGCATACAGTCAGCAAAAAAGGTAGCGAGAGAGTCACTAGAAGCCATACATTGGCTAAAGGTAATTTGGAGGATATCCTTCATGAAATTGACATTTAAGAGTCTCCTATTGTGCAAGTTGAAGACATTGAAGATGGCAAAATAAAGTTGAAGAAAGGTAAGACTGCTAAAAAACTATATTTTGCAGGTGATGATGTTGGTTTCATATTTCAACCAAGGAAGCCAATGACCAGACATGCAAGGAAGGTCATGGAAATCAAGGAGACTGAGAAAATCAATGAAGTTTCCCAGCCAAAAAGTTTCATAGATTTGTCTCCATCATCAAAACCAGAAGTAGTTATCAAGAAAAGAAATGGCAAAGAGAAAATGATTGAAAAATCAAAAATAAAAACCCTCAAAGAGCAGTTGAAAGAAGCAGGTAAATAGATATCATTTTTAAAGCTAGAGGCAAAGAAACACAGAACTGAGAAGGTTCAATTTGAATAAATGAGGAAAATATGGGAAGAACAAGTCAAAAGTGTTTCAAAAACTTTGGACAGAAAAGTTGATGAAATGGACTCAACCACTAAGAGGAGAGGTCAAACACATTAAAAGGATAAACTTGCACTTACAATCAAAAAACAGAGCATTAAAATATCAAGTAGAATATCTTCAGGAGCAACTGGATTTGATTCAAAATGGAGTTAGAAAATAAAGGGTTGAAGATGACAGTGGTAGAAGAGCCCATCAGCCAACTGATTGTGAATGAAGAAGAAATACCAAAAGAATGAAAAATTGAGATGGAATATGTTTGATGAGGTTCATAACATGTAGAGAACCTAAATTTTTCAACTGGAGAACAATTTTTAAAGGCAGTTATAAATACAACAATTTTTGGTTTTTTGGACAGTTTCGTAGCGTACCTCAAGCATGAGGCCAGAAAAATGCTACGAAAATTTCTATAGGTGCATTTTTTCTTTGGAATCTAGTTTTGTCAAGTATTATGGAGAGAGATTGATTGATTGCAAGGTGTCTTGGCATATTAAAGGTGTTTGAATATCAAATGTGTCAAGGAAATGGGTGGAAAAGCAAGCTTTCCTATGCTACGAAACTGCCTAAAATGTCATGTTTTGTAGCGAGGAGATTTTTGAAGAGTTTTGAGCATTCCAACAGCACATTAGCCAGCTGGAGACCTCCAGCATGTCAGTGGGACATATCATCAGAGAATCATTGCTTAAATGGAGTGTCACACAGCCAGCTCATCAAGCAAAATAGTCATTAAAATGAAGGGTTATCCACTCCTAAAAAGTAGGATTGTGTTCCACAGATCTAGGGGTGTTTTAAATATGTAAAGTGATGGTGATTTTTCCTTCGATCATGTGGTATTCATTATGTAACTGTTTCACTATTAGGAGAACCGAATGTAATAAATAGGAGATAGATTCCTATTAGGAGTTTGTTTTCTTTAAAGGATAGATGTTATTTTCCTCTTTCAAGTTAGTAGTTTCAGTTATGATAGGTGTCATAGTAGAATTTGAATATCTAGTTAGCTAGGTAGATCATCTACATTGTAAAGAATGTATATTTATAGACTAAACATGGAAGAGAAAAGGGTTGGAAGATGTTACTTGTGACTACTACTATTTTAAATTGTTATGATCAGTAATAGACAGTAGTTGTGGGCTTTCTCCTTCACCTGAGATTCATTTGATGTTTTCACAAATCTTGTCCTATTTATCTTTCTACTATGATTTCAATATATTAATGTTTGATTACTCAAAATTCGTGCTTCTCATTCTTTGACTTCCTTCAAGCATTAAATTATTGTATATCTTTCTCAATATCCTACTTTTAATATCTTAATGTTCATTACTCAGAATTCATGTTTCTCATGCTCTAATTTCCTTTGAACATTTATCTATTGAGTAAATTATGTGTGTGTTTTCCTTTCATTAAAATATCTACATGCCTCAGCTTCCACAATGAGAGCCATTTTGATTGAGTTTCCTAGCACTGACTCCATAAGCCCAATGGTAGACAATCTTCTACATTTTCCACCTGAAATCATATGCAATCAAGTCATTATCATAGAGTTAGCCATCTAATAGAGTTTTCATTCCAAATCCTTTGATAAGTTGAGAGAGCCCTCTCGGGCTGAAGAGGCTAATATTCAGTCAAAAGATGGTTTGAAATAGTTACTCAAAGTTTATGATTGCAGCGGCCCAACAGGACTCAATTCAATGATAACATTTTGGTGCATCTGCCAGGAGATCGAAGGAACAAATTTTCCATGGGAAGAACGACAAAGTTTCAATTCTAAGGTCTGAGAGCAGTAGACACTTAGACACATATTGGTTGTATTTTTTCTCTGGTGACTCCACACGTCAAATAATCAATTGGAAGGTGACTCCACTGCTTGAGGATCAGTAGCTTGATGAAGTTCCAAGATGAGTTCCATTGCAAGATTAAATGCCAGGTATGCCCCTATGAATTGGCCTCACATCCCTGGTTTTCCAAATCCTATGCAAAAGGTCAATTGGTTAACTTATCTTCCCATATTTAAAAATGAAAAGAAAGACAATCTTTCTCTTCATTTGGTTAGATCCATATGCATGTACACAGACTTAAGGTTCATTTCCCTGAGGATTGACTCATGAAGATGTTTATGGTCACTTTAGAGGGAAAAGCATGGTCTTGGTATGAAATTCGGCCAAATGGTTCCTTAAATTCTCTTTCTGATTTCCATATTGCATTTTATGAGATGTATACAGAATGGCATTCTTCCTTATTGTTGGTCAAATATTGTTGTAAATATTGTGTGAGTTTTATTGAATATTTGGAGAATTTCTATGAAGATGATGAGTTCATGGATGAGGAAATTTTAGAGGCCCTTCATGACAATCCCTTTCATCACCAAGAAGAAAGGATAGCCTCTCTCTTGGATGAAAATGATACCCAACAAGAGTTTATTTATGAAAATCATGTTACATCCTTTGATTTTGATGAAAATTTGCAATAGGCTTGTCAGTCTTTTGATCATTAGGAATCTGAGAATCATTTCAAACAACAAGAAGAAATACTGGAAGATAATTGCTATAATCCTCAGGTAAAGGAGTAAATTTATTCTTCATGTCATTCCTTGCATCGGCCTACATCAAATGAAGATAATTTTGAAAATAAAATTTTATAAAATCAGATGGGTATGCTTGTTGAATCATATGAAGAGTTGCCTTTAGAAATTTATGTGGTACATGCAGAGGCACTTCCTTTTGAAAGTGTCCAAGAGTACTCCAAGTATTTCTTCCTCTCAAATGAAAATAATGATCAACATATTTTTTCTTTTTTATTTGAGAAAGGTCACAAGGGTTATAATGAAGAATATGAACAAGGAACACCATCAAAGGATCATATTTACTCACACTTTCTTGTTGATCAACAAGCATTATTCGTGCATACTCTCAAAGATCCTTTCGCAGCTCTGCTGTAATATTCTATAGGAATGAATTTCAATATGATTTTCAGTTATGTATACAAATTCAAATGGTGGAACAACTTGTCATCTCTCAAGAATAGCTTTAAGATCAGAGAAGTGGAATTTTTTCTCCAATCCAGTACTCAACTTCTTGATTGGCTTAATTGGAAGAGTGAGATCACTTGATTCAGCTTTTATGCTAAATAAGTAGAGTAGGATCATTTTTATATAAATAAGCTTGAAGGTAAAGCATTTTTTAGTTTCAGTTTTAAATTCACCATGTGTACTTTCAGTTCTTTAGCAGCTATTGGTTTTTCAGTGCCGAGGTTACAGGTCAGATCAGGTTGCAAATTTTCATTTTGAAGATGGGAGCAGCCCAATGGAGGTGGCACTAGAACTACATGTTCTTTGTTGTACCACAGGGGCACACCATCCCCAGTGGAGCCACTGTTATCACACATAAATTTTTATTTTTTTATGGATAGGATCATTCACCTAGGTTCATGTCGTCTCATAGCCATTTTCATGAAATCCTTGAAAACATTGCATATGGTGATGTCTACCATAAGTCTAAAACTACCTAGAGCCTTGTCATTTTAGTAAAATTAGTCCTATATCATGTCAGTTGTGATTCCCCATGCATTCAAACTAAAAATGGCGCATCTGTCAGTTTTTCAAATTTTCGTAGCGTTTTACACAGGAAAATAGCAAATTTCGCTACGAAACTGCCTAATAGTTTCGTAGCAAATCTGTCAGAAGCTTAACTAATTTCGCTACGAAAATTCATTTTTTAACCTGGCTTGTCAGAATTGTACGAGGTTTCATTTCCTGATTAGAGCATTAAAGGTGGAAGTCATTCAAGGTTCTTATGGTAAATTTAAATGTACATAGTTGTGTTTGATGTCATCAATACCCTTTTTGCTTGTATGTATCATGATTGAAGCTTGAGTTGTCATTTAAACTATTAAAACTTACCTCAATTAGCCTTTTATCATATTGTGCTTTATCCTTGCATATGAGTCGATCCCTAGAGAGCTGCTTCATCGAGCCAAGCATGTTGCTGGAAAATTCTAACTCTGCAGGTGTCATCAGTAAGTGAGGGAGTGAAGACTATAAAGCATCCATGGCTGTAAGAAGGAAAACAAATAAGGGTGTTCATTTTCATAGGTATGAGCCCATGGATATGAAATTACTCAATGAAGACCCTACTTCCATAAATATTTTCATAAGAACTGGCTGCTTGCAATTCTGTTAGAGGTTACAGGGCTTTCATTTACAGGTTTCAAAGGATTTTTCCACCAGCTTCACAGGAACAACAGCAAAGGTTGGAATTCTGAACCTTACAGTGACACCAGAGAGCATATCCTCAGCTATAGGAATCCCTAGAGGAGGTGAATAATGGTTTAAAGGTATCAAATTCACAATGCAGGATTACAAAGAGCTTATCAAGCAAGAACACAGTGAAGTTGATTTGACAAATGCTATCTCTAGGAGTTTCATGAAGGAGAATTATGAAAATATGTTGGTGGTCATTCAAAATTGATTTACCTGTGAAGGAAGGTTTCACATGGTCTACTCCTATCATCTCAGACTTATTTTTCATTTTTTAGGTAAGAGGTCACTTGACCTGCCTTTCTATTTATACAGAAGTCTAAGGAAAATTTCAGATAAGTTTCAAATCAAGACAGAGGGAAATGAGACATCTCTTTTTCATCATGGTCTAATTAAGTTTTAGTGTTAGAAGAATTGAGGAGGTTAGACATAGATTGGATTTCCTTCTTGTTCATGAGTGGCTATGAAATTTATGTGGTCACTCTAAAGAAAGCCTCCAAACCTAGAACCGCTTCATCACCAGTTGTGGCAGAAGAAGTTGAAGAAGAAAATAAATCATCTCCTGCAAAACCAATGAACATGGAAACAAAACCTTTGTAGGAGATTGACACACCTCAAGCAACACCTACAAAACTGAAGCATACAGTCAGCAAACAAGGCAGCAAGAGAGTCACTAGAAGCCAAACATTGGATAAAGTCAATTTGGAGGATATCCTTCATGAAATTGACATTGAAGAGTCATCTATTGTGCAAGTTGAAGACATTGAAGATGGAGGAAGAAATTTGAAGAAAGGTGAGACTGCTAAAAAGCTATATTTTGCAAGTGATGATGTTGGTTTCATATTTCAACCAAGGAAGCCAATGACCAGACATTCAAGTAAGGTCATGGAAAGCAAAAATATTGAGAAAATCAATGAAGCTGCCCAACCAACAAGTATCATATATTTGTCTACATCATCAAAAAAGGAAGTAGTTATCAAGCAAAGAAAGGGCAAAGAGAAAATGATTGAAAAATCAGAAATAGAAACCCTCAAAGAGAAGTTTAAAGAAACAGGTAAAGAGATATCATTTTTAAAGCTAGAGGCAAAGAAACACGGAGCTAAGAAGGTTCAATTTGAACAAATGAGGAAAATATGGGAAGAACAAGTCACAAGTGTTTCAAAAAATTTGGACAATACAAAAAAGTTAATGACATGGACTCAGCCACTAAGAGGAGAGGTCAAACACATTAAAAGGATAAAATTTCACATACAAACCAAAAACAGAGCATTAAAATATCAAGTATGATATTTTCAGGAGCAACTGGATTTGATTCAAATGGAGTTAGAAAAGAAAGGGTTGAAGATGACAGTGATAAAAGAGCCCATCAGCCAATTGATTGTGAATGAAGAAGAAATACCAAAAGAATGAAAAATTGAGATGGAATATGTTTGATGAGGTTTATAACATGCAGAGAACCTAAATTTTGCAGCTGGAGAACCATTTTTCAAGACAAAGTGATGGTGATTTTTCCTTCGAGCATGTGATATTCATTATGTAATTGTTTCACTGTTAGGAGAACCAAATGTACTAAATAGGATATAGAGTCCTATTAGGATTTTGTTTTCTTTAAAGGATAGTTGTCATTTTTCTGTTTCAAGTTAGTAATTTCAGATATGATAGGTGTCAGAGTAGAATTCGAAGATATAGCCAGTTGCGAAAATCATCTACATTGTAAAGAATGTCTATTTATAGACTAAACATCGAAGATCAAAGGGTTGGAAGATGTTACTTGTGACTACTACCATTGGAAATTGTTCTGATCAGTAATAGACAGTGGTTGTGGGCTTTCTCCTTCACCTAAGATTCATTTCATGTTTTCATGAATCTTGTCCTATGTATCTTGCTACTTTCCTTCAATATATTAATGTTTGATTACTCAGAATTTGTGCTTCTCATGCTCTGATTTCCTTCAAGCATTAAACTATTGTATATCTTTCTCAATATCCTACTTTCAATATCTTAATGTTCATTACTCAAAATTCATGTTTCTCATGCTTTGCTTTCCTTTGAACATTTATCTATTGAGTAAATTATGTGTGCGTTGTCCTTTCATTTAAATATCTACATGCCTCAGCTTCCACAAGGAGATCCATTGTCATTGAGTTCCCTAGCACTGACTCCATAAGCCCAATGGTAGAAAATCTTCTACATTTTCCACCTACAATCATATACAATCAAGTCATTATCATAGAGTTAGCCAACTAATAGATTTTTCATTGCAAATCCTTTGATAATTTGAGAGATCCCTCTCGGGATGAAGAGGCTAATCTTTAGTCAAAAGCTAGTTTGAAATATTTACTCCAAGTTGACCATTGCAGCAACCCAACGGGACTCAATTTGGTGATAACATGTCCTACAAATCATACTAACAGGCTAACCGTGCTACAATTCCACCTTTTTTTTCCATTATGGAGGCGAAAAATTCTCCCACTGAAGGTGCATTTTGTTGGAAATTTAATTTGGCCAACAACTCCTAATGTAGAATAATCTGGCCACATAGGCCATGCGGCTAAGGGTCAGGGCTAACCACCTGCTCCTGCTAGCCTAGCCCATTAAACTTCGGGTTGATGGTTATTTGACACCCATGGGGCTGAGTGGTGGGCCAATAGCCAGACCGTACCATCGAGCCTTGTCCTTCATGGTGTTGTGGTCATGTGCAAGGCCATATGGCCTAAGCCTAGGGCTTACCACTACACCCTCCATCGAAGTGCTCCACTCTAGTGCAGAAGGTCCTGTGTAGGGGCATACGACCATTGGCTAGGGTAAAACCTAATCCCCCTCTCATCGGTGCTCTTGCTCATATCCCATTGTTGGTTTTGTTGGAGATATGGTGACCAGGGGTTGAGCTAGGTCTTGAACCCCTCTCCTTTGCGACCTATTCATGTAGTGTTGTGGTAACCGAGGGTCGAGGCTGACTGCCCGGTCCCTCCTCCATATATTTTTCTTGTTCAAAACTTAAATAGAACCCATGGAATTATGGGGTAATAACCACCCTTGTGGCGCAGTGCCAAGGTGCTTGGTTGTTGGATACGAGGCCGCAGGTTTGAATTCGGTCCAACTTGTCCAACCATAAACCAAATTTTGGCCTACCATGGGGTGCCATATGGCAGCTGTTAGCCACCTATAAACTTTGTTATATCAAAAGGTGGCTAAGACTTTTTGAGCCTTCAAAGAAAAAATATCATTACTAAAAATTGTTGGCTCTTGAAGGCTCTTGAAGGCCTCATGCCTATCCTCTATCCGAACTTCACTGTTGTTCCCATTTTACACTTAGAAATCCTGCTGATTTCCAAGCCAGAATACTGCTGCAAGCACCTTTTTTCCCCCTTCCCTTCTTCCAAAACTAACCTCAATTTAACCCTTTCATCTCCCATGAAAAATCACTCATTGTCATAATTTTTCCCTTTCCTCTTCATCAAAACCCCTTGACAAGGTTGAAGACTCATTTTTTTGCGTTATTGGAACCCTCAGATTCCCTTGAAAACCATTGAAAATTCATAAAAATCATATTTTAATGTATTATGGACTTAAGCCCCTCGGGCTAAGTCTTTAGCCCCTCCTCTTAAAAACCCCGGTCACATTATTTCCCATATGCCCCATGGCCCCACAATCAGGCGCCAAGCCATTTTTTAATTATTCCCGCCAAAGGTTAAAACCTTTGGTTATATATATATAAATAAAACCTATGTTTATATTAATTTTCTGTCGGCTTTATTATTTTATTAGTTTTCCGCCGGTACAAGTTTTAAAACGTTCCGCACCGTCGATCTGATCTGAAGATCGGACAGTGCGGATTCCATCTCCCAGTGGTCCCCACATTCCATTAACCCTTTCAAAAATCCGCGCGGTATTCATCGCACCACCTTTGGGCGACGGCGGTTTTTTTCCAATCACCAGCGATTCCACTCATCATTTGACACACGTCCTGGGCACTGTTCATAAAACTGCCATCCATCGCGCATTAACGTTTGGACATGGATGCCGCGCGATATTGGTATCCACCATCCGATCTGGGGCGGGCCATCCAACGGCTATCGCTCACCAAAGTTGCCCGACAATTAACCGGGCTACAGCGCAACATTTAACGAATCTCCACCGTCGATCTGATCTGCAGATCGACGATCCATATTCCATCGCCCTGATTCATTGCCCGGTCAACATTTCCCGTTTGATTTTCCATTTTCCGTTCCCGACCATTGATCTCTGCGCGATCGACGGCTCAGATTTAAACGTTTCTTATGCCTTCCCTTTGTTTCCTCCGATCAATCTCGACCGTTGGATGGCCACGCTTCCTCCACGTGTCCTTTGCAGCAATAAACCTATATATGCAGGATTTTTTAATATTTGTTTGTATTTTGCAGGGTTTAAATGGTTTTCTCGCCATTTTTGAAGAAAATTCGAGGGCAGAGGATGACAATCTTCCTGCCTTCGATTCACCAAAGAAAATCATCAAAGGGGTTAAATCCACGTTTTCATCAAGCATTCATGAAGCATTGATGCCACATAACCCTGTGCAGCCCTGCATACCAGCAAAAAACCATGAATCAGGCGCAGTCAGAGAGTATCAGTGACGAAGACCAAAATTTATCAGAACAGAGGATTAAAGACAGATTTTGTGGGGATTACGGCTAAGAATGTTTATCAAAAGCCTAATCCCCGATTTAAAACACAGTTTAAAGAAAATATGAAGTGTTTTATCGACAGGAAACCCTCCACCACCACAAATTGAGGCAAATTGATCCCTCTAGCTACCACGACGCCACTTGTGCCTCAAAGTATTCAAATCAGAGCCAAATTTATTGATCAGGATCAGATATTTGTCTCAAAATGCAGCCAAAGAGTAAATTCTGCCAAGGAACTTAATGACAAACATCTGTAGAGTTACTTCGATGCCACATAGAGCCTCAAAGGTCAACAAAAGCTCCCACCGAGCTTAAATCTTTATGTAAATCATTTAATACAGAGGATATGTATGTAAGTTTCTTCATTGAGCCCCTTTAAGGCCAATAAGCCATTAAATCTGTATTAATTGTAATTGGAGATATTTTATCAGATCTCACCTCCTCATTCTTCTATATATACTACTACAGAAGATGAGTGAGGGGTTGGTTGTAGAACTTTGAAATATATTTGAGCTTAAACTTCTGATTGTAAATAGTGTTCACTGGCCCTTAGAGCTCTGCTTATGATAGATTAGTTAGACTGGATAGTGAAGATGATTTCTAAACTGAAACATTGGACCTGAGTACTGTAACTAGTTTGACATCAATAACAAGCTGTTTTTTGGAATCCTGGTCTATATCACTGGTGAAGTGCCCCTTTATTTGTTATTGTTTTCCTTCTATGTATGTCATATTGTTCACTATTCTCTGATAAAGAACAGCATTTATAGAGTTAGGACCTGTTGTATATCAGTAACCTTCTCTGACTGAAAAGCTTTATCTCAATGTTTTCCTCCAATTTGTTTATTTAAGAATGATTTAATACAGTTCAAGTAGTTAGGAATGCTGGAGTTCCCTCATCCTACTGTTTGCTTTAAACATTGTTCTTGAAATTTATTTTCCTTATTTTCTTATTAAAGATGACTATGGAAGATATGGTGTGCCCTGGTCCTAGTTTTTCTCCAAAAGCAGATTCTGAAAGTTTCCCTTGGTGTTGAATGAAAGAAGAATAGGTTTAAAAGTACTTTATCTGATCTTAAGTTTACACTTTGTTTCCCTTATATGTTTTCATACTTTCTGAAGGTAATTATGTGGATTACTGGATTGTTTGTCAATTAAGCTGCTTTAATACAAACTTTCCCAAGAGGTCAATGGTTAGCCCTGCACTTGGTTGGTTTTAAACAGTTACTTAAGAGGCTTTTCTTGTTTGGACTGACTATAAATCCTTTGTGAAATTATTATCAGTTTCCACCTCTCCAACACTTTATTGTTTCCATTCCATCATTATAATCTAAATAATCTTGTGATTTAGATGACTTTCCCCTTGGATCACTCTTGATGTTGTTGTTCAATTAAAGCCCTGTTATGATTCCATAGCCCAATGGACTAAAAACCAGCGTTATATCTATCTTTTTATCCTAAGCTTTTCTATTCACTTGCAACTTCTCACTTTTGAAACTGTTTTTCATTTAGAACTTTCCCCTCAAGTAATATTCATGCTCAACCATCCAAAAAAACAAACAAACCCTTGGCCTTCATAACTAGCCTAATATAATTACCCCAAATTTCAAAGACAAATCCATCTTTGCACTTATTGGAGAGATCCCTCTCTGGATTCAGGAGGGCTAGATCCTATAATCCCAAAGTTGGTTGAAATAATGTTGCTTCTGCAGTTTTAGTCTCACCAATATGCTAAAATTACAGATTCCTAACATTTATGGCGACTCCGCTGGGGAAGAAACCTATAAACATTTTCATTTAAGGGTAACCATAGGATTTCAGGGTTTTGGTTCAAGAACATTTTCTATATTAACCAGCTGAGCCACCAGCAACTAAAATTTCTGGCGACTCCGCTGGGGAGACATTTTTCTGAGTTAATAAAAGTTCAAAAACACATTAAAACTCTAGATAACCCCTGGTTTTATGAAAATTATTCTATGTTCCAGCTGAGCCACCAGCACCTAACATTTTTGGCGAATCCGCTGGGGAAGAAACCCAAAATCTTTTCATCTTTATAAAACTTTGAGAGTAAAAAGCAACCTTTTCAAGCACTACCAAGAAAAGGTAATCATGATAAAAACTTGTTTGAATCGGTGACAAACTAGGTAAACCCTAGGATTCCCATAAGTCTTTATCTAACCTTGAAAATCAGTTGGCTTAGCCATAAGAGTAGACTGTCTTTGTCTCTTAACCGTAGTAAAGTTTTGAACAAAATTAGGATATTCTTAGAAACCACGCAATTGAGAAATAACTCAAAAAATACCTAAAAATATTTCAGATTGGTATTCAATAAACATCGTGGTGGACCATAAAACCTTTTACCTCTGAAAAGAGCTAAAAACTTCCACTTGGCGACTCCACAATTCTTAACAAACCGTAAGACTCCACTGAGAAGAACCCTTATCATTGTAATATCTTTCAAACTCAGTTAGAGGACTGTAGGATTAAAATTTGTGTAAACAGATTAGTTAACCTCTCAAAGATTGTCATATCTGGTTGAAATTTTCTTGTTTATTTGGGTCTGAAAAACACAGCATAGTGGCTCCTAGAAAGATTCATACTAGAGCCCATCCTGACCCTAACCCACCTGACATAGTTGATAACCCAGAAAGTATCCTTAGGAAGTCTCCTAGGAATAATTATCAACTATTTTCAGATCACCCTTGAGAGCTAATTCAGTCCCTGAAAATCTTTCAGCTCTACCAAAATCACAAGTAGACTTAGTAAATCCTTTTAGAACTAGGTCTCTTGGTGATTTAGATCAGTTAGATTTTGAGTCTTCACTTTCATCTCCTGAAACAAGTGAACATCCTGGAAATAGAGAAACAACACCTCCTGATTTGCATTTCCTTCACAATTTAGGTGTCTCTCATCCAAGATCAACTCAGCAAACTATTCCTGGTCCATCCACTTCTTCTCACCCTACATCCATTGTTCAAACCACCCCACTTCAGCCCACTTTCCCTTTTGTTAATCCACCTCTTGTAAATCCACCCCGGCCACCACATATCATGGCAACATGGTATGCTCCCTTAGTCCTTCATGCACCATTTGTCAATCTTTCATAGGACTATTAGTCCAAAATTCCATTATATGATGCTAGCAATGCTACAACTGCATCACAACATGTGGATAAGATGAATGAGTACTTTGAAAGAAATGAAATTGATGATGATTCTGTCAAGCTTAGGTTATTTTCTCAGAGCTTAGGGGGAGAAGTAAGAAAATGGTTTAAAGGTTTAACCCCCCATATTATTAATGATCTCCAAGCCTTCCATCAAACATTCTTAAAGAAATGGGAAGTGAAGAAAAACCCTCTCCAAGTCCTTTCTGATTACAAGAACCTTCATAGAAACACTGGGGAAAGTGTGCAAGCTTATTGCACTAGATTCAATAGTGTGTTTAATGCACTTTCCCCATAACTAAAACCTCCACAAGGCTCAGCTCTAAACAAGTTTCCTGAAGGGTTTGACCCTGAGATGGCCTATCAGCTGAGAGAGAGAGATTTTGCAACTCTTGAAGATATGCAAAAGGGTGCTCTCTCTATGGAAGTCAACTTAATGGAAAAGAGAGCAAGAATGAAAAATGAAAAGAGAGTGTCCTTTAGAGAGGAATATACACCCTCTACTTCCAACTCAAAAATGGAGAAAATGATCGAAGAAATGAGCATAATTAAGAGAGCACAAGCAAGCCAAAACCAAAACCAGAATTTTAGAAGAAACCAACCTCCAAACAGACCTAGGGAAGATGATCAGCAGATCACTCCTCCCTTTCAGCAAAACTATGTAAGTGAGGTTGAGGAAATAGATGAAATAGCAGAGGAGGATGATATCAACATGCTGGGGATAGACAATGATGACTTTGAGATTCATTATGATAGAAAACAAGGTCTATACACACCTTATGATGACAGAAGAGATGATGATGAGAATTATTATCAAGACATGGAAAATGTCATCATAGAACCTCAAAAATAATATGACCTTAGAAGAAAAGCCAGTCAGCAAACTCCCAACAACAAAACCTTTGAAAAATCTTCACAAAACAGCACTGCAACCAAACCTAAAGTTGTAAAAAAAAAGGACAAAAAATTGGCTGTAAATTTTGGTAATGATAAAGAGAAAGATACTCAAAAGAAAGAAAAACAGAGTGCAGACATTGGCAGTACTAACACTTTAGCTAGTACTCCTGTGAAAACAATTTTTTCAAGTGTAAATAAAACAAATCAGCAAGCTGATATTGTTGATAAAATGACAGCTAATAAGGCTTAAACCAGCACTTTAAAGAGGCAAATTCCTTTCAGCCTAGAGCAGGAAATTTCAAAGATCAAAATCTCTGTTCCCTTGACTGAGTTAGCTGCCCAACATGTATATAGAACCCAAATTTTGAAGGCTTTGAAAATAGAATAAAATGAGGACACAGTCAATCTTAATGATGACCAACTAGAGTTAATTTTTGGTCCTAAGATTGAAGGTAGATATCAAGAGGGACCTGTTCCTCCCTTTTATGTAAGTTTAAACGTTCATGACAAAATTTTGCACAACGCTATGTATGATTCCGGGGCTTCTCATAATTTAATGCCAAAAGCTGTAATGGAGAGCATGGGTCTAGAAATCACCAGACCTTACAAAGACCTTTACTCCTTTGATTCCAGTAGAGTAAAATGTTTAGGATTAATCAAAGACCCCTGTGTTAACTTAGCCCAAATTCCAGCCAAATGTTTAGTCATGGATATTTTTGTGGCTGATGTGCCCCCAAAATATGGAATGTTATTATCAAGATCTTGGGGGGCTAAGTTACAAGGAACTATGCAAATGGACATGACCTATGCGACTATCCCTGTTTTCAATCAAACTAGAAGACTTTACAGGGAGTCCCATATGAAATTCACAGTTACAAGTCAAGACAGACCACAAAACTCTCCCCTCTATTTTGTAAATATAGGCCTTGATTCTTTTATTATGTTTAACGATGAAACATCTAGTGAACATGTCACTATAACAGGATTAATGACAGATAGAGAGGAGGAACAAGACAACGTAGGTGTGTCTGGACATTTTGTTGAACCTGTAAAATCTGGCAAACAAAACAGAAGTCTTGAGCTACGAGGCATGTGTCCTTTGCTTTTAAACATTGAGATTCAAACAAACAACCCTCAAACAAACGCAAATCTTGGGTAATCAAAACAAATACAACTAAGTGTTGAGATCCCACAACAACCTTTGAGCACGTTAGTTGACGAGGACAGTAA
Source organism: Pinus albicaulis (assembly GCA_034641835.2). Classification (NCBI taxonomy): domain Eukaryota; kingdom Viridiplantae; phylum Streptophyta; class Pinopsida; order Pinales; family Pinaceae; genus Pinus; species Pinus albicaulis. The sequence goes on along the minus strand of JAXQQM020087435.1, from coordinate 242,792 downwards.
CCAGGATGAAACTAAGAAATGTCCTCTATGGAGTATGTATTTTGATGGATCCTGCACTAAGAACAATGCTGGTGCAGGTGTTTGGATTACTAACACTGAAAACAACCACATAGAAAGCATTTCCTGCAAACTAAACTTTCAGTGTTCCAACAACATAGCAGAATATGAATCCCTTCTCTTAGGCTTACACCTATTGAAAAAGTTAGGATCCAGAAGAATCAATGTGTATGGGGATTCAAAGTTAGTCATTAGGCAAGTCAATGGGGAGTATAACGCAAATCATCCCAGACTTAGAGCCTACCGAAACAATGTCATGGACCTTTTGAAAACCTTTGAGGAGTCCAAAATGTTTTTTGTCCCAAGAAAAAGAAATATTTCGGCCCACAATTTAGCCTTTGCAGCTAGAACATGCTTAACGCCATATAACACCAAAGACTGCACAACTCAGATAAAATTTAGACCAGTTGTTCCTAATAATGAGAAATATTGGCAGGTGTTTGACAATGACAAACAAATAGAAGACTTCATGAAATTCATAAATGAATTCGAACTAAACAGTTTGGACTCAGATTATGATACAGATTGCAAGGAAGAAATTTTTCTTGATGAAGAAGAACCGTCTCCTGAACCTACTAATATAAACCTGCTGTCAAGCAAACTTGAAAACAAAACAGAATTGAATGTAGAGTTAGAAACAGAGGAGTTAGAAACTCTACACTCTAAAGATGAAATTTTTCCTAAGGGTTTGGCCCCTTTAGAAGAGTTGTTTGATTTTAACGATGTGGTGAATAAACCAAAACTGGACCCTGTAGAGACTGAAGTAGAAGAGTGCAATATAGGCAGTGAACTTAAACCTATGATGATTAAACTGTCTAAAACTTTACCAGCTCACATTAAACTTAAATACATAGAGCTATTTAAAGAGTTTTCTGATGTTTTTTCATGGAGTTACGAAGATCTTAAATCCTATGACACTGAAATAATACAGCACAAAATTCCCCTTAAAGAAAACCAAAAACCATTCAAACAGAAACTGCGCAGAATAAACCTTGTTCAGCTAAATTTGGTTCAGAAGAAGATCATGAAAATCTACGATGCTGGTATTATCGTCCCTATTAGATACTCTGAGTGGGTGTCTAATCTGGTGTCTGTTAGGAAGAAAACTAGAGAAATCAGGCTTTGTATAGACTTTAGAGACTTAAACAAAGCTTCATTAAAAGACAACTACCCTTTACCCAAGATGGATCATATTTTACAAAGGGTGGTAGGGTCTAAAAGAATTTCTTTGTTGGATGGCTATTCAGGGTATAATCAGATCGTAGTTCACCCTGCTGATCAATTAAAGACGGCATTTACTACACCATGGGGCACTTTCATGTATGTGAAAATTCCCTTTGGTCTAATGAATGCTGGAGAAACTTTTCAAAGAGCCATGGACATAGCATTATCATAAGAATTGGGCTTCTTCATCATTATATACCTTGATGATGTCACTGTGTTTTCAAAAACAGATGAAGAGCACTTAGAACATTTGAGGAAAGTTTTCGAGAAATGCAGAAAATTTGGAATATCTTTAAACCCTAAGAAGACACTTTTCGATCTCCAAGAAGGTAAACTTCTTGGGCACATTATTTCTGAGGAGGGTATTAAGATAGATCCAAAGAGGATTGAGGCCATATTGCAAATCTCTCATCCTCGAAACATCAAGGAGTTGCAATCTTTCATTAGAAAGATTAACTTTTTGAGAAGGTTCATCCCCAACTTGGCTGAGCTCCTTAGGAATATCACAAACATGTTAAAAAATGAGCAAGGGGTAAAACGGACCTTGGAAGCAAAGAAATCCTTTGAACTAGTGAAACAAGCATTAACCAAAACACCGGTTCTTATAAGTCCTGATTTTTCAAAAGATTTTTATATTTTTTCATTTGCATCAGAACATACCATAGTTGTTGTCCTTTTATAGAAAAATCCGCAAGGACAAGAGCAACCTATTGCATTCTTTAGCAAGGCATTGAGAGATGCCCCTTTGAAGTATAACATTATGCAAAAGCAAGCTTTTGCTTTGGTTAAAGCTTTGAAAGATTTCAGAGTATACATCCTTCACTCACACATCATTTCCTTTGTCCCAAACTCAGTTGTTAAAGACATTCTAACACAGGACCCAGATGGTAAGAGAGGTAAGTGGATTGTTGTTATCCTTGAATATGATTTAGAGATAAAACTCACTAAACTCATCAAAGGCCAAGGTCTAGCTAGATTAATGGCTGAATCAAATTTTGAAGTTATTGATATTAATACGATTGATGCTTTGGATGACCAAGAAGGATTCTCAACTCCTATTGTTGAAAATCATTTTATAAATTCTCCTTGGTATGCTGATTTTGTTTATGTTTTTTTTAAATTGAATACACCTCCCGGTTTGACAAAAACAAAGGCAAGATTCCTCAAATTGAAAGCTGTGAACTATTGAATTATTGATAGATGTCTTTACTGGAAAAATGCAAGTGGTGTATTGCTTAAATGTTTGCCTGAGTTTGATGCAGAAAAGATTAAATACTAGTTCCATGAAGGAGAGTGTGGAGGTCATTTGTACTGGAAGACAACAGCCAACAAAGTTTTGAGGGCTGGTTTCTATTGGCCTACTCTTTTTCCTAATATACACAAGATGATCCTAGCCTGTCATAAATGTCAACTTTTTGAAGGCAAAAGAAAACTGCTACCCCTGCCTCTGCATCCAATCACTGTTGAAGCCCCATTTCAACAGTGAGGACTTGACTTCATAGGAGAAATACATCCTCCATCTTCTGCCTAGCATAGATGGATTCTCACTGCCACAAACTATTTCACTCAGTGGATAGAAGCCATACCTTGTAGGCAGGCCAATGATTCAGTTATCATAAAATTTATGGAGACTAACATTCTCTCCGAGTTTGGTTGTCCTACCAAGATTATCACTGATAATGCAGCAGCATTTGGATCAAACAAGATGGTTGATTTCTGTCACAGATATCATATAACATTGGGGCATTCCACGGCCTATTACCCTCAAGGTAATGGACTTGCAGAATCCTCAAACAAAATTTTAGTGAACATAATCAAGAAATTGTTGGAGGACAACAAAAATTCTTGGTACACAAAGCTAGTTCATGCACTGTGGGCTGACAGATTAACTTTGAAGAAATCCATTGGCATGTCACCTTTTCAGCTGGTGTATGGTATTGATGCAATTTTTCCAAACAGCCTTGGTGTACCAGTAATGAAGTTGATTCAAGAGTTGCAAACTGAAGATAATGACATGATCAAAAGAATAAATCAGACCATTCATCTTTAGCAAACCAGGGAGGAGGTTTATAACAAAGCATTGCAGAAACAGATCAGCATTAAAAAGCTTTTTGACAGAAGAACAAAGGCCAGCAATTTCAAAATTGGGGACCAAGTTTTAAAGTGGGACTCAAGGAGGGACGAGAAGGGCAAGCATGGAAAATTTGACAATTTATGGCTTGGCCCTTACTCTATTCATTCAGCTACTGGTAAAAATGCATTTTCCTTGCAGGAGTTGACTGGAGCAGAATTGTTTGGAGGTCCTGTCAATGGCAGGATGCTTAAGCATTACTTTTCTTGATCCATGTTATGTTCCAAAAGCCTTTTATCTTTTTTTCACTATAAATATTTCATCCGCCATTGCATTCAAATTTGTAAAAATCAAAAATACAAAAACAATGAAAAGAAAGAAAAGAGGGCAGATTGTGAAAACAAGAAAGGTATAGCCCCATACCAAAAAAGAGAAACAAATTCTAAAAGTATGCAAACTTAAATGCCACTCCTACAAAACACACTTCTAGTTAGTCAAACAACCTAATCTTGACTAATTAGTTTTAAATTTTCTGCTGATAGGATAGTGAATTCGATTTTCCAAACTGTTCAATCTTGGCTTATCAGTAGATAGATTAGGATAGAAATCAAAGGTTCAAACATGTTGAAAATCTGAACCTAAGTTCCAAAGAGAGATGACTCAAATCTGTTTTATTTTTCTGAGTCAAAAACATGTAAAACTGGTTCTAATTAGCTCAAAACCTGAACCAGAGAACAAAGGAGGAACAGCTCAAACAAAAGTCAAAACAGACCTGTTAAAAAGAGAAGGCGGTACTTTGAACTTTCAGATCTCAAGCCTTCCTTTTTTTTTATTGATTTAATTTTCTGCAAAATAAATGTCTATGTGCAGCTTGTCTTTATGCCATGGACCAGCATCAAGTTAGACTGTTCAATCCTGACTTGAGTGCTTTTCAATTTCTGTTATATAATTTAGAGAATAAAAATCTGTTGGACAGTTTAATCCCAACAGATAGTAGAATAGGTAGAGAAGCATCTGAACTCAACTGTTTAATCTGAGTTCAGGGAGAAATAAGAAGTATAATTAGATTGTTTTTATGCTTTCAAAAGAATAAAATGTTGTAAAAGATTTTTCCAATCCAAGTGCACTCTAATGAAGAAAAAATGTTAGATCAGTAGGATTGCGTAGGTAGAAAGTTTGTATTGATGAAGATCCATTATTTTTATGGTTGCTAATATATTTTCAGAGAAAGTCATCTCAGAAAAGTAAAAGTAGCCCAATGGATCAGGCACAGGTCAGCCTCCCAGAGAACATAATGGATGTGGCACAGGTCAGCCTCCCAGAGAACATAATGGATGTGGCACAGGTCAGCCTCCCAGAGAATGCAGGTCTGAAGTTCTTGATGCCTTCAAGAAGGCACCACCCCCAAGTGGAGCCACTGTTAGCCACCTATAAAATTTGTTATATCAAAAGGTGGCTAAGACTTTTTGAGCCTTCAAAGAAAAAATTTCATTACTAAAAATTGTTGGCTCTTGAAGGCTCTTGAAGGCCTCATGCCTATCCTCTGTCCGAACTTCACTGTTGTTCCCATTTTACACTTAGAAATCCTGCTGATTTCCAAGCTAGAATACTGCTGCAAGCACCTTTTTTCCCCCTTCCCTTCTTCCAAAACTAACCTCAATTTAACCCTTTCATCTCCCATGAAAAATCACTCATTGTCATAATTTTTCCCTTTCCTCTTCATCAAAACCCCTTGACAAGGTTGAAGACTCATTTTTTTGCGTTATTGGAACCCTCAGATTCCCTTGAAAACCATTGAAAATTCATAAAAATCATATTTTAATGTATTATGGACTTAAGCCCCTCGGGCTAAGTCTTTAGCCCCTCCTCTTAAAAACCCCGGTCACATTATTTCCCATATGCCCCATGGCCCCACAATCAGGCGCCAAGCCATTTTTTAATTATTCCCGCCAAAGGTTAAAACCTTTGGTTATATATATATAAATAAAACCTATGTTTATATTAATTTTCTGTCGGCTTTATTATTTTATTAGTTTTCCGCCGGTACAAGTTTTAAAACGTTCCGCACCGTCGATCTGATCTGAAGATCGGACAGTGCGGATTCCATCTCCCAGTGGTCCCCACATTCCATTAACCCTTTCAAAAATCCGCGCGGTATTCATCGCACCACCTTTGGGCGACGGCGGTTTTTTTCCAATCACCAGCGATTCCACTCATCATTTGACACACGTCCTGGGCACTGTTCATAAAACTGCCATCCATCGCGCATTAACGTTTGGACATGGATGCCGCGCGATATTGGTATCCACCATCCGATCTGGGGCGGGCCATCCAACGGCTATCGCTCACCAAAGTTGCCCGACAATTAACCGGGCTACAGCGCAACATTTAACGAATCTCCACCGTCGATCTGATCTGCAGATCGACGATCCATATTCCATCGCCCTGATTCATTGCCCGGTCAACATTTCCCGTTTGATTTTCCATTTTCCGTTCCCGACCATTGATCTCTGCGCGATCGACGGCTCAGATTTAAACGTTTCTTATGCCTTCCCTTTGTTTCCTCCGATCAATCTCGACCGTTGGATGGCCACGCTTCCTCCACGTGTCCTTTGCAGCAATAAACCTATATATGCAGGATTTTTTAATATTTGTTTGTATTTTGCAGGGTTTAAATGGTTTTCTCGCCATTTTTGAAGAAAATTCGAGGGCAGAGGATGACAATCTTCCTGCCTTCGATTCACCAAAGAAAATCATCAAAGGGGTTAAATCCACGTTTTCATCAAGCATTCATGAAGCATTGATGCCACATAACCCTGTGCAGCCCTGCATACCAGCAAAAAACCATGAATCAGGCGCAGTCAGAGAGTATCAGTGACGAAGACCAAAATTTATCAGAACAGAGGATTAAAGACAGATTTTGTGGGGATTACGGCTAAGAATGTTTATCAAAAGCCTAATCCCCGATTTAAAACACAGTTTAAAGAAAATATGAAGTGTTTTATCGACAGGAAACCCTCCACCACCACAAATTGAGGCAAATTGATCCCTCTAGCTACCACGACGCCACTTGTGCCTCAAAGTATTCAAATCAGAGCCAAATTTATTGATCAGGATCAGATATTTGTCTCAAAATGCAGCCAAAGAGTAAATTCTGCCAAGGAACTTAATGACAAACATCTGTAGAGTTACTTCGATGCCACATAGAGCCTCAAAGGTCAACAAAAGCTCCCACCGAGCTTAAATCTTTATGTAAATCATTTAATACAGAGGATATGTATGTAAGTTTCTTCATTGAGCCCCTTTAAGGCCAATAAGCCATTAAATCTGTATTAATTGTAATTGGAGATATTTTATCAGATCTCACCTCCTCATTCTTCTATATATACTACTACAGAAGATGAGTGAGGGGTTGGTTGTAGAACTTTGAAATATATTTGAGCTTAAACTTCTGATTGTAAATAGTGTTCACTGGCCCTTAGAGCTCTGCTTATGATAGATTAGTTAGACTGGATAGTGAAGATGATTTCTAAACTGAAACATTGGACCTGAGTACTGTAACTAGTTTGACATCAATAACAAGCTGTTTTTTGGAATCCTGGTCTATATCACTGGTGAAGTGCCCCTTTATTTGTTATTGTTTTCCTTCTATGTATGTCATATTGTTCACTATTCTCTGATAAAGAACAGCATTTATAGAGTTAGGACCTGTTGTATATCAGTAACCTTCTCTGACTGAAAAGCTTTATCTCAATGTTTTCCTCCAATTTGTTTATTTAAGAATGATTTAATACAGTTCAAGTAGTTAGGAATGCTGGAGTTCCCTCATCCTACTGTTTGCTTTAAACATTGTTCTTGAAATTTATTTTCCTTATTTTCTTATTAAAGATGACTATGGAAGATATGGTGTGCCCTGGTCCTAGTTTTTCTCCAAAAGCAGATTCTGAAAGTTTCCCTTGGTGTTGAATGAAAGAAGAATAGGTTTAAAAGTACTTTATCTGATCTTAAGTTTACACTTTGTTTCCCTTATATGTTTTCATACTTTCTGAAGGTAATTATGTGGATTACTGGATTGTTTGTCAATTAAGCTGCTTTAATACAAACTTTCCCAAGAGGTCAATGGTTAGCCCTGCACTTGGTTGGTTTTAAACAGTTACTTAAGAGGCTTTTCTTGTTTGGACTGACTATAAATCCTTTGTGAAATTATTATCAGTTTCCACCTCTCCAACACTTTATTGTTTCCATTCCATCATTATAATCTAAATAATCTTGTGATTTAGATGACTTTCCCCTTGGATCACTCTTGATGTTGTTGTTCAATTAAAGCCCTGTTATGATTCCATAGCCCAATGGACTAAAAACCAGCGTTATATCTATCTTTTTATCCTAAGCTTTTCTATTCACTTGCAACTTCTCACTTTTGAAACTGTTTTTCATTTAGAACTTTCCCCTCAAGTAATATTCATGCTCAACCATCCAAAAAAACAAACAAACCCTTGGCCTTCATAACTAGCCTAATATCATTACCCCAAATTTCAAAGACAAATCCATCTTTGCACTTATTGGAGAGATCCCTCTCCGGATTCAGGAGGGCTAGATCCTAGAATCCAAAAGTTTGTTGAAATAATGTTGCTTCTGCAGTTTTAGTCTCACCAATCTGCTAAAATTACAGATTCCTAACAGCAGCCTCTGGTTGGTCCATGTGGCACACCCTCATTGGGCCACCACACTCAACCAATAAAAAATGAGTAACTCGTCCAATGCGAGGCTACCACTTTGCATGCTCTCAATGGTCTGTACCTTCCAAGTCAAACTGATGATGTCAACAGTATGACTGCCCAGTCAACTAACCTTCTAATTTTTTAGGTGTTGCCCGAAAACTTCATAACATCGTAACTTAGTCATACGACATATGATATTTGAGGTGAAAAAAATATCATTGTATTCATAACAAGGAACACTTTGAATTGGCATTGGTTTCAAAACATTCTGGGCACTTCAATTTTTGAGATAAAATTTGATCACCAAATCATAAGTATAGATTTGGCATTAAAGATACTTTCAATCGATCTGCATACTTATAAAAAATTGTTGAGATTCAACAAGAAATTTTGATCCTAGTGAAAATTAACCACCTACAGTAGGTGGGGCCCTTAGGTTATTTTTAGGTTTATGTCTATTTATAGATGTATGGTGCATGTCTATTTATAGAATTCATGTCTATTTATAGATGCATGTCTATATTTATTATCCCTTAATTTAAATGGACATTAAACTGTAATCTATTCTCAATGTGGACTTGGAAATAGTTAATTGAAGTGGAAAATCAGTTAGCTAAGTGAATTTCGAGTTAAGTGGTTGGTCGGTGGGACATGCAAGTTGACTTTAGTTGTAACTGAGTGATTCAAGTTGTAACACAGTTGGAAGTGTAGTGGTGCATGAGTTGTGCAAGTTGTAAGTAGTTTAACTCAGTTAAGTGAGTTAAACTCAGTTGTGCTAGTTGTAGCTGAAGATACACTAGTGAGAGATCAAGTGAATTAATTATTAATTAATTCACAATCAGTGGTCACACATGCAACTGAATATTTACTATTATTAACTGCATGCATGTCAGATCTAGTGGAGACCCAGTAGAGTTATAGGTGAAAGGGAAGTAAACTATCAGTTGTGACATTATCCACTTGCACACAAGCAAGTAAACACACATTGGATGTGCCCATGAGTATTGCGCAGTCAAGGTAGGAAAGAAGGCATCAATTTAGGGATTGCTTTCAGCAGGGATTGCGCAGTGGAGGCAGGTTTTCTGGAGATAGTAAATTGAGCAAGTGATTTGCCAATTTTTGTATGACAGTGTGGGACAATTAGTTGATGTACTGAGAGCTCTTATGATTGGATTTTTGTACGCAATTGTTTCATGATCCATGATATAATATACAATAGAAGATAGTGGGGTTTTTAGTTGTAAGCCTTCCCCAGGAAATTATCTGTGTTGTGTGTGATTGATCTTTCTTCATGATATTGTAATTGGCTATTATATTTTCAATTCCGCAAAGATTTGTAGAAGTGATTCAGTATTTAATATTAGCATATTTTTATATCAGGTGAATCCAAGATATACATGCATATTGTATAATTTCTACATAGTATCAAAGCACTGGAAATTTCAGAAGTGAAGCAGGGTTTGAGCTTGTTGGTGGATAGAATTAAAATTTGCAGAAAGACTTTCTTGGTGCTATAGCTGATTCAAGATCGAAATGGCTTTCAATGGATTGAGGTTAGAGTATGCACTTAAGGTCATATTGAACTAAATTTCTTGGAAGGACAAGATGGAGGCGGTACTCAAAGACAATGGATTGAAGGAATTCATTGGAAAAGATGTTCCTAAGCCAGATGTTGCAAATGTTGCCAATATTGATACATGGCAAAAGAAAGTGGCAAAGGCGAGGAGGATCCTGTTGGAGGGAGTATGAGACCACATTGTCTCAAGCCTCCATGGGAAAGCCACACCATATGCTATGTGGAAGGCTTTAACGGATCTATTCCAAAGCAGCAGCGACCATAGGAAATTGGCGCTCAAATATAAACTCAGGAAGATCAACATGGAAAAGGGTGACACCATTCCAAATTATCTCACAAAGTTTGTCCAATGTCGATATGAACTGGAGAGTGTGGGAATAACAGTCGTTGATGATGATTTGGTGAGTTTGGTTCTCCTAGGACTTCCTAGGATTTCGCACAGTTATGAAGACTTTGTCAACAGACGAGAAAAATTTTCAGATTGGGAATGACTGTGGTCGTATTTGGTGCAGGAGGAGTTCAGGAAGAACACCAGAGATAGCTCTTTATCAAAGCATGAGGATGAGGAGGATTTTGCTTTGGCTACCAAGGTGAAGAAGGGGAAGGGGAACAAATTCCATTCTAAATCTAAGTCTAAAGGAAAGAAGCAAGACATGTCCAAGGTGAAGTGTTTTCACTATCACGAACATGGGCATTTTTCTACTAATTGTCCACAAAAGAAGAAGAACAAGAAGGTTGTTGGAGTTGCAGCTGTGAGGCCCTTGCCTCACAATTTGAGCTTGACTTCTCCTTGATTGCATGCATGGTGTCAATTCCATTGGGATCAGTGTGGAATTTGGATAATGGCGCTTCCTTTCACATGACGAGAGATAAGGAACTTTTCAATGACTTGGAGGAGAAAGATCTCCAGATGCATATTGAGATGGGCGACGACGAACAATACAGTGCTACCAGGATTGGTACCATTACCTTTCAAAGGGAGTTAGGTAAACCATTTCAATTAAAAGATGTGATGCATGTACCGGGTCTGAAGAAAAATATGGTCTCAGTCGCAATGTTGGAGGATAGAGACTATGATGTTTTTTTTAGTGATGGAAAAGCTTTTCTACGACATAAAACAACAGGTCAATCAAAGAGGATAGGGATTCGAATTAAGAATCTATACAAGCTAGAGGTATATGGTTGTGCTGCTATGGTGTGCAAGGCGGAGAAAATGGTGAGTCAGGATGAGGGAAAATTATGGCATAAGCGATTGGGCCATCTTCATCATGGAGCCTTGAAATTCATGTAGCAAATATCTACTAGACTTCCAATGGGAACACTTTATCATTTAGATCAGTGCAAGGGTTTCACCATGGGGAAGTATGTAAAGTCCACCTTTCATGAGACAGAGATCCGTGCTTTGGGGATCCTTGAGAGAGATCACAAATACGTGTGTGGACCATTCTCGGTTGCTTCAACAACAAAACATAAGTACTATGTAATCTTTGTTGATGATTTTTCTCGTAAATGTTGGATCTTCTTCATGCAGAAGAAAGATCAAACATTCTCTAAGTTCTGTGAGTTTAAGGAATTGGTGGAGAAATATTCGGGGAAGAAAGTGAAGGCTCTTAGTAGAAATAATGGTGGATAATACATCTTTAACGAATTCAAGAACTTCTGCAGCAAAGAAGGAATCTGAAGAGAAATCATAGCGCCTCATAACCCACAATAGAATGGGGTCACGAAGAGGAAGAACAGAATGATTATGGGTGCATCATGAGCGATGTTGCATGATCAGGGCCTACCAATACATTTGTGTGTGGAAGCATGCAACACTGGGGTTTATGTGCAAAACCGTTGTCCTCATAGAGTACTTGGCATGAGTACACCTGAAGAAGCTTTCACTTGTAAGAAATCAGATGTTTCACACTTTAATATTTTTGGCTCATCTGTTTATGTGCATGTGACCAAGGACACGAGGAAGAAGCTCGAGTTGACTGCTGAAGTTGGGATTTTTGTGGGGTACACAGAAACACCCCATAATTATCGTGTGTATTTTCCAAACAACATAATGGTTGTTGTACGACGGGATATAAAATTTGATGATGGGAAAGCCATGCGGTTGTCGCTTGAGAGGGAGTTGGACTTGCATGCAAAGGAGGAACTGTTGGTTCCCAAAGATGAATCTCTAGATGTGGATCAGCCACAGGAGGAGGCTCATGGAGTGGAGGAAGCCACTCATGCAGAGCCATCCATGATAAATGGCAGAAATCGCACCACGGAAGCTGATAGGCTAATACTTGATGCTACAGATAATGTAGGAGCCCATACTTCACAGCGCAGACAGAGACAGTCTCCTGACCGATTTACTGGATACATGGCTCTTATGAGCAAATGTATTGTGACTAAACCATCTTCCTTCCAGGAATTAGTGAAGCAGCCTACTTGGGTTGATGCAATGGTGGAGGAGTATGACTCCATTGTCAAAAACAGTGCTTGGGAAATTGTTCCAAGACCGATTGATAAATCAATGGTAGGTTCAAGATGGATCTACAAGGTAAAGCAAGATGTTGATGGGAGTGTGGAGAAATACAACGCCATATTTGTGGCCCAGGGCTTCTCACATATCGAGGGACTATAGATTATGATGATACCTTTTCACCTTTCGCAAGGTACTCTTCCATAAGGACCATCCTTGCACTCTCAGCGCAGATGGGCTGGTGCATTCATCAGATGGATGTGAAAACTATGTTTATCAATGGGATCATTGAGGAAGAGGTGTACATATAGTAGCCTGAAGGTTTTGAGATCTTCAACAGTGAGTCGCATGTGTGCCAACTCAAAAGAGCGTTGTATGGGTTGAAGCAAGCACCCCGTGCTTGGTACACTCGGATAAACAATTATTTCATCGGACTAGGCTTCACCAAAAGTAAATCACTTGAAAACCTGTACCAAATTGTGGTTGAGGGTAAAATTTTAATCATTGTTCTTTATGTTGATGATTTAATATTGACTAGTGATGAGCAGCTGATACACTCATGCAAGGAGGGTCGTGCAAAGGAGTTCAAAATGAAGGATATGGGCCTCCTTCATTATTTCCTTGGATTGAAAATGTGGCAGTGAGATGGTGAAATTTTTGTGTCTCAAGGCAAGTATGCAAAGGAGATACTGGGTAAGTTTCACATGTAGGGCTACAAATACATGGATACTCCTCTTCCAGGAAACTGGAAGAAATAGGATGCTACTTCTGGAGAGGTAGTGGATGCTACTGTCTATCTATATTTAGTGGGTTTGCTAATGTATCTAGTGAACACGAGACCGGACATTTTCTATGCGATTAACCAGCTGAGTCAAGCTATGGTTAAGCCTACCAAGATCTTTTGGAAGGCGGGGAAGCATGTCCTGAGATATCTGAGGGGCACATCAGAGTATGGTTTATGGTATAGACAGACCAATGGAGTGAAGTTTCATGGCTTCACGGATGCAGATTGGTTGGAATTCCAATGGACAAAAAGAGCACATCAGGAAGGATCTTTAGCATTGGATCTACAGATATTTCTTGGTACAACAAGAAGCAGAGATTCGTGGCACCCATTTTAGGGGAAGAGGAATACGTGCAGCGATTCAAGTTGCATGTGAGGCTATCTAGATGATAAATATCTTGGTTGATTTATTTGGTTCTCATATGGATCTGACAGTGATTCATTGTAATAATTAGAGTTGCATTAAACTCTTGATTAATTATGTGTTTCATGATATATCCAAGAATATAGATATCTGGTACCATCATCTCATATATTTTGTACAGAGGAGAATTATTTTGCTTCAGTACATTCCCATGGAAGACTAAGATGCATATATTCTAACGAAGGTGCTCACTAGTAGCAAATTCGAATACCAAAGAGACGGGATTGGGGTAAAGGATAATCCCTTTCTTGTTGAGAGGGGGTGTTGAGATTCAACAAGAAATTTTGATCCTAGTGAAAATTAAGAACCTACACTAGATGGGGCCCTCAGGTTATTTTTAGGTGTATGTCTATTTATAGATGTATGGTGCATGTATATTTATAGAATGCATGTCTATTTGTAGATGCATGTCTATCTTTATTATCCCTTAATTTATATGGACATTAAACTATAATCTATTCTCAATGTGGACTTGGAAATAGTTAACTGAAGTGGAAAATCAGTTAGCTAAGTGAATTTCGAGTTAAGTGGTTGGTTGGTGGGACATGCAGGTTGACTTTAGTTGTAACTGAGTGATTCGAGTTGTAACAGAGTTGGAAGTGCAATGGTGCATGAGTTGTACAAGTTGTAAGTAGTTTAACTCAGTTAAGTGAGTTGAACTCAGTTGTGCTAGTTTTAACTGAAGATACACTAGTGAGAGTTCAAGTAAATTAATTATTAATTAATTCACAATCACTGGTCTCACATGCAACTGAAGATTTACTATTATTAACTGCATGCATGTCAGATCCAGTGGAGACCCAGTTGAGTTATGAGTGAAAGGGAAGTAAACTATCAGTTTTGACACTATCCACTTTCACACAAGCAAGTAAACACATGTTGGATGTGCCCATGAGGATTGCGCAGTGAAGGCAGGCAAGAAGGCATCAATTCAGGGATTTCTTTCAGCAGGGATTGCGCAGTGGAGGCAGGCTGTCTGGAGACAGTAAATTGATCAAGTGATTTTCCAATTTTTGTATGACAGTGTGAGACAATTAGTTGATGTACTAAGAGCTCTTGTGATTGGAGTTTTGTATGTAATTGTTTCATCATCCATGATATAATATACGATAGAAGATAGTGGGATTTTTAGCTGTAATCTTCCCCAGGAAATTATCTGTGTTGTGTGTGATTAATCTTTCTTCATGATATTTTAATTAGCGATTGTGTTTTTAATTCCGTAAAGATTTGTAGAAGTGAATCAGTATTTAACATTAGCATATTGTTAGATCGGGTGAATCCAAGATATACATGCATATTGTATAATTTCTACAAAAACAAGTGGTAAGTTTGTAAATGGCAGACAAAATTTTTAATACCCCTAATTACATATTGAAGGTTATAAACTTTGAGAAAAAAATTAATCTAAAACCTAATACACATTTAACTAAATTAAATAAATATATTGGTGACTGGACTACCTTTTAATATGCCATTGTTGATCCCACCTAAAATCCCTAGATGATCCAGGTGGATATTGGTGGCCACTCGCCTATTCCACTTGGGGCAGCACCATTTTTTCTCAGTTTTTCATTTTCCTTAATTGTAGCACAATTTATTATTTTTAGCAATTTTTTCGGGTCCTGAACTTCTAGAGTCGTTTTGAGACCCTAAACGACGTTTTTTGGAAAAACTGGGATCAACATGTAAGTTCCTTCAATGTTGCTCACATCAAAATTTGTAGTCCTCAGATATATCTTTTTAATGTGGTATTGTGCACATCAAATGGAGATCATATGCCAAATTTGTGCCCCCAGGAAGACTGATGTACCAATTTACCCAAACAGGGCCCATAGTTTTGGTGCTTCATCTCCTAGGGCTAGATTTTTGGATGTTTAGGGTTAATATCCATTGTTTCTAAATAATAAATAGGCCCTCGAGCCTTATTGTAACATAGTTCAAAGGCCTGTAGCTGCCACATCTCTTCTTAGAGATAAGCTACCAGCACCCTAGCTAGTTTATTTCCATTATGTCTGTAAGCATATTTCATTTATTTGTTATTAATGAAAGGAAGTTTTATTTATGTTGCATCTCTGCTTTTATGTGTATTTTTTTATTTCATTGTGTTCCTGCATAAATCTGGATCAGTGGTATAAGAGCGGTCTTCTCTTTCTCGATCCTTCTTTCCATGTCCCCAATGAGGTTAAGGTATAACTAATTAGGGCTCGATCTGGTTTAACCTTTGCAAGATCAGCCTCACAAACCCCAATGGCTACCCATGGAGGAAGAAAAGAAATATGAGGGAGCAGGAGATACTATCAAAAAATTTCTCAAGGAGGCCCTCGAGAAACAAAGGAACGTGATGATGGATAACTTTGCCCAAATCCTTCAACAGTTGCCCACTAACGGGGCATCTACATCCAGCAGTCACTCTGGAGATGCCACTCAATTTAAGGTATAAGTAAAACTTTACATTCCCATATTTGACAGCCAAATAGATGTATACACCATAGATAAATGGTTGAATCTATTATAAGGATATTTCTCGGTTCATGACTTTTCCGACCAGGAGAAGATTATTTTTTCACTCCTCAAAGTCATCCCCCACATCAAGGACTGGTGGGAAACCTATTATGAGAAAAAGGAAGAGGGGGAACCCTCTCTGTTCTCGGTCCTACCCACTTGGAATTATTTTCGAGACACCATCAAGGAACAATATTACCCTGTGGGGAGATGAGGACAAGTACATACAATGGACTACGTTGTGGCAACAAAGGGATCAATATGTGCATGAGTTGATGAATATATTCCATACCCTATGCACAAAGTTGGGTATCAAAGATTCGAAGAAATATTTAGTGTTGAAGTACCAAAGTTTTCTGTACAAATACATTCAGGAGGAAATGGAGTTCCTTGACATCTCCTCTCTTGGTACAGCATACTGGTATGCTGCCAATATTGAGAAAAAATTAAAATAGAATAAGCGAGACTTTGGATCTATGAATCAAAAGAAGGGAAAGGTGTCCCCAAACCATAGAAAAAAGTACAAATCCAAGGCATGGCGGCCCAATACAACCTGCCAAAGCCATAAGAAAATAACAACACCACAAAGCCAAAGAAGGACACGGGAAAGTGGTGTGAGTTCCATAAGAGCTCCCCTCACAACACAAGTGAGTGTTGGGCCAAGAATTCTATTATGAATATAATTCATAACAAATATAATTATTAAATATTCCATTAAGGATTATGTAAGTAGTCATTAAGTTAGTGAAAGGGCATGTCTAAAAGACATGCCCAGTCATGAAAGGTCATCTGCGTAGGTATATAATTAGGGCCT
Source organism: Pinus albicaulis (assembly GCA_034641835.2). Classification (NCBI taxonomy): domain Eukaryota; kingdom Viridiplantae; phylum Streptophyta; class Pinopsida; order Pinales; family Pinaceae; genus Pinus; species Pinus albicaulis. Next base: position 226,158 of record JAXQQM020087435.1, on the reverse strand, counting down.
CATTGTAACATTTTATCATCATCTCATATACATTTTATATATAATATATTATTATTACGAATACCTCTTATGTATTTTACAATGAAGTCAACAAGCCTACAACTTTGTTGCTCCATTTGGTATCAGAGGAGCGATATTCTCGCCTAGAAAGAAGCACCTACGCCACTGCTGGTTGCCTTCAGTGTTACATGTGGTGCCTCGAAATCGTTGCCGCTTGATTTCTTCATCAATGACGATGGACGATTTCAACAAAAATTTGATCGATCTTGAGAGTAAGATCAATAATAATTCCGATAAATTCACTAAAAGATTAATCAATCTTGAGGATAAGGTTACAGGAAATTCTAACAACATCAAAAAACTTCAAGACACAACAGATCCGATAGAAAGACAAATTTGGAAAAACCATAGCGAGTCCATAGACAATCATAACAAACCAATGCAGAAGATAAACGCCATTTGGGACAAGATTAATCTGATGCAAGAACCAATATTTTTGAATATTTGACATAATCAACAGAACAATTCAGCCGATTCAGAGAATTCAGAAGATAGTCATGAAGAATGACTACATTCTGCAGAAGATCAAGTTATAAAAATTTTAGATTCAGATGAAGATGATGTGAAGGAAGAAAACCATGATCAAAATGGTGAGAATAATGCACAAAACATTACATTTAATAATGTAGGAGATAAACCTTATCATAATGAAGAAGATCCACCTGAAGATGAGGATGATTTCAAACAAATCGATCCCCAACAGCTTCAAAGGGTTGATGTACACTTGCTGGGTGTTACTATGTATGAGCTTGCAAGAGGATTCAGTCCGCAAAATACATATACCAATTATTTTCAACAAATCACTGCAACTGTGAAGCATGATATTCCTTCCAAAAGACCCATTGTTAAAGCACTACTAGTGGATCGTTATATTTCACTGCCAAAGGCAATGTGGGTTCTTGGAAATCTCTTTAACGAACTCAATTATAAAGAAATAAATTCAGAACAAAAGCATTCCTTATTTGGTGATCGCTGCAATATAAATACTCTATCCACCTCATCCTTTACAGCCTTTTCTTCATTCGCATTAACTTTACTTATCAGAATTCTTGAATTTGCCCTCAATCCCACGTCTCTGATATTTTTATCAGCTAATTCGTCTTTTAGAACTTTCCCGGCAAAGATGACCTTTAAATTCTCTAGTGAACACTGGGAAGTCCTCTTGGCAAGCTCTTCTCTCAAAATGGGTACCATCCAATCCTCCAAATCCACCTCAATCACTCCTGAACATAACCCGCTCACCTTCAGCTTGGTGCTACTCGAACCCGTGCAGAATCGACTTGCTCGTATCAAAGCCGTAGTAGATGCAATGGCAAAGAGACATACTGATAATAATTCTTTGTTTCAAGTTGATGACTTCAACATTGAATTGGAGAATCAAAGTGGAGAAAAGGTTTTGAATTTCGGTTCTGAGATGGATCAAAAGGCCCTCCTTATGGGTTTGATGCTTCACGCCAAGGGGCGACATCTCATTAAAAATAGAGAATATAAATATGCTCTTGAGATTCTTGGCATGGGAGAGGAGGCCTTTTCCATTTGTGATGGAAAGGTAATTGAGAAGGTTGACAATGTATCGTTGCTGCAAATAGACACAGTGTGGTGTTATTTCATGTTGCGCGACATATGCTTTTTGGGAAAGGCTGGAATATGGTTAAAGGAGTCCCGTAAAGGGTTTCAACATTGTTATGGACCAAATATGGAGAGAGCTAGGGTTCTGCAAGGAGGATTTTGTCCAAAAATTGCCACATACACGCTCCTTGAACTTCGGGAAGGTGTTGTGGCTTATCACACGGGATTATTGGAAGAGTCTTACAAGTCTCTCACATCAGCTAAACCCAAATATCAACAGCTGCAAGTCTCAGATGAATATTTGTTAACACTTTTCAATATGGGGTTTTCAACTAAACACTCAAAAAGGGCTTTAAGAATGTGTAGCCAAGATGTTAGGCGTGCTATAGAATTCACCATTGCAGTGCAGAAAATGATTAACTGGTGCAGTCAGTGCGGAAATTCGTCCCATTCAGACGAAATAGCTAACTATTTCCCTCTTCCACTTTCCCAACCTGATGGCTCATTAACGGAACCTGATGTCATTATATTATATTCTAGTTTCCCATCCTTGCAGTGGTAGCCCTGTCATTATCTGTTGGGTATGGATGAATATCGATGCAGTGTGATTTTATCCATGGTTTACGATCCCATGAATATAGCCCCCACTGTCTTCCTCTACGATCGAAATAGTGTGGAGACATTGTTTGAAAAGAAACCTTGGAATCCAACCATCCCTCATGCCCGGGACCCTTTCGTTGCCACTGAGATAACTCCCAATGCTGCCCTCAAGGAAGAAATGAGACGATATTTCCAAGATGTAATGGGAAATGAATACACGAGATATACAAACAGTGATTTCTTGAACGTTGACGTGTTATAACCTCAAGACGTACAAACACGCTGTCTTCAAGGATTATATTAATTCGTAACTATTAATACAATTATAATTATATAATTATATTACATAATTTAATAATTATAAGGTTTATGATTATTCAATTATATAATATATTATTATATAGTTTATAATTAAATCACTTTAAAAAAATTATATATATTAAATATTAATTTAATTAATTAATTAATTAGTAAAAAATAAATTAAAAAAAAGTAGTAAAAAAAAATAATTCGTAACAAGAAATCGAAAAAACATGGATTCAGTACAGTGTACAAGTGAAAAGTACAAAGAAGGTACCAGTGACGTCGCAAATGAGGAAACTTTTCAGTAGTATAGCTTTGGGGACAAAGCTTTTGAATAACGGGGCAATGTTATGAATATAGTTCATAACAAATATAATTATTAAATAGTCAATTAAGGATTATGTAAGTATTCATTAAGTTAGTGAAAGGGCATGTCTAAAAGACATGCCCAATCATGAAAGGTCACCTGCGTAGGTATATAAGTAGGGCCTCATTGTAACATTTTATCATCATCTCATATACATTTTATATATAATATATTATTATTACGAATACCTCTTGTGTATTTTACAATTAAGTCAACAAGCCTACAATTATTTTTTCACTTTTCAAAGTCGTCCCCCATGTCAAGGACTAGTGGGAAACCTATTGTGAGAAAAAGGAAGAGGGGGAACCCTCTCTGTTCTCGGTCGTACCCACTTGGAATTATTTTCGAGACGCCATCAAGGAACAATATTACCCTGTGGGGAGCTATGAGGACAAGTACATACAATGGACTACGTTGCGGCAACAAAGGGATCAATATGTGCATGAGTTGACAAATCTATTCCATACCCTGCGCATAAAGTTGGGTATCAAAGATTCGGAGAAACATTTAGTGTTGAAGTACCAGAGTTGTCTGTACAAATACATTCAGGAGGAAATTGAGTTCCTCGATGTCTCCTCTCTTGGTACGGAATACCGGTATGCTGCCAAGATTGAGCAAAAATTCAAACAGAATAAGTGAGACTTTGGATCTGCGAATCAAAAGCAAGGGAAAGGTGCCCCCAAACCATATAACAAAGTACAAAGTCAAGGCATGGCGGCCCAATACAACCTGCCAAAGCCAAAGAAGGACACGGGAAAGTGGTGTGAGTTCCATAAGAGCTCCCCTCACAAAACAAGTGAGTGTCAGGCCAAGCATTCATTGGTGCCCGAGATAAAGGATTTTGAATCAGATGCATGCTCTGACTCTGAATCAAAACCCGACAAGGGGAATGACAAAGGGAAGATAATTATCCATTAGGGGAATTTTGAGGTCTAAAATGGGCCTCCTAAGGAAATTATAAAATAATAGTGAAAATAATAAAATAATATTAGATTACATCATCAAAATTTAGAGGGAAAAAAGAAAAAACTACTTTTCAACTCGTATTTTCAACTTATATCTCTATGGGTTTACTCAAATTTTGAGCAGGAACACTCGTTGGATGCATAATTTGATTCCTCATCCAAGTATTACCCTTGTTCCATACTTTCAATTGAAATTTTTATACGAAAAATAAGAAATACTTGAAAAATGTGATTACAAACACGTTTTTTCTTGTATTTCTCATTTTTCGTGTAGTAGGGTCCATTTTTCGTGTAGTATGCAACATGGGTACTCCTTCGATGAGGAATTAAATTTTGCATCCAATGAGTACTCCCACTCGAAATTTGAGTAATAACTTAGGGAGATAAGTTGAAAATACAAGTTGAAAAAGTAGTGTTATTATTTTATTATTTTTTACTATTTTGATTTTTTTACTTCAAAAATGGTGAATCATCCCCAATGGTTAACATCATCATCTTGAATCCTATTGGTTCTTATAAATTTTATTATGGTTGTACATTTTTCTTAGGAGGCCCATTTTAGACCTCAAAATTTCTCTAATGGATAATGAGCCTAATGCCACCGTTGCCACCAAGAAGATCCAAAAGGAGGAACTAGAAGATCTAGAGGAGGAGGAGTGTCGCTTCCACTCCTATATGTGGGTAAAGGGTTCCCCACTATAGTTCATTGTCGACGGTGGGATCCAAAAGAACCTCATTTCAGCATAGGTCATAAAGCGGTTGGGCTTGTCAACCATAGCACACCCACAATTGTACAACATCGGGTGGCTTCACCAAGGACAGGATCTCTGCATCAACCAATAGTGTCGCCTTCCCTAAAACATCAATCCCTTCACAGATGAGGTATTATGTGACATTTCTCTTCTTGAAGTTTGTGATGTATTATTAGGCCAACCATAATTGTGGAAGTGACATTTTTTTATGAGTCCCAGCCTCGCGTTGTTATTGTTACTTTGGGAAATAAGTTGTATAGGATACCAGAGGTACCACCCCCTATCGCTATCTCTCTGGTTACTGCAAAAAAATGCAGTAAGCTCATTTCCAAAACTGGGAAATTTGTTTTCCTGATGATATGCCCTCAGGGCAAGAAGAAGACTCTAGCCACAACCTCCAGACATGGATCCTCTGTATGACAACAACAAATGAACAAGGTCGTGGAGGAGTACGAGGACATCTTCACCTCACCCGCAAGGATGCCTCTACACTGTCATATCAAGCACCCCATCATCTAACCCCAGGTGCGTCGCTGCCCAATGGACCAATATATCGACACTCTGTTATGGAGAACGATGAAATCAAGAGGCAGATTCAGGAGCTGTTGCAGAAAGGTCACATTCGGCCAAGTTCATCGCCCTTTGGTAGCCCAATCATGTTGGTGCATAAGAAGTATGGGACTTGGAGACTCTATATTGACTATCGGGCGCTAAACAAGATCATTGTCCAAAATAGGTACTCGATCCCACGGATTGATGACCTTTTGGACAAAATAAAAGGGGAAAATATTTCAGCAAGATCAAATTGAAGTCTAGGTATCACCAGGTACCAATCGAACCCTCTGATGTGTGGAAGACTGCATTCAAAGCCAAGGAGGGCCATTTCAAATGGTTGGTCATGCCTTTTGATTGACGAATTCTCCTGCAACCTTCATGAGGCTGATGGAGGACATCCTGCAGCCATTCACCAACTCATTTGTAGTAGTGTACTTGGATGACATCTTGATCTTCAGCCAGACTTGGGAGGAGAACCTCCACCACATCTGACAGGTCCTCCAAATACTACAGCAACACAAGTTGTGTGCCAATTTGGAGAAGTTAACTTTTGGCATGACCGAGGTTCAGTATCTGGGATACATTATTGATGAGCAAGGGGTACATGTGTATCCAACCAAGATCCAAGTCATTCGGGATTGGCCAGCCCCAACTACTCTAATAGAGCTTCACAGCTTTCTGGGTCTTGCTAATTTCTACCGCAGGTTCATGTTGGGATTCTCTCATATCACTTGGCCCTTAAGTCAAGTCAGCAAGGGAGGAGCGAAAGAAAAATTATTTTTTTCGGAATCTCAACAAAAGGCATTCGTAGAATTGAAACATCGTCTATGCTCTACCCCAGTGATCACATTACCAAACTTGCAACAACCATTTGAGATTGAGATAGATGCCTTCGACTATGCTATTGGGGCAGTTCTTACTCAACAGGGGCATCCAGTGGCATATCACAGTGAGACACTGTCTGACACAATTCACAAGTATCCCACTTATGAAAAAGAAATGTATTCCATTGTGCAGGCATACCGAAAATGGAAGCATTACATTTTGGGGAAGGAAACGGTTATCCACACAGATCACCGACCCCTACAATTCATACAGATGCAAGGAAAGTTATAGAACGCTCGCCATCAGAAGTGGTCCACATATCTACAACAGTTTCATTTAAACATCAAGTACAAGAAGGGAAGCACCAATAATGTTGCAGACTGCCTTAGTTGACCATCAATCATGGTGCTAACCACCGTTCTCAACTCTTGTGGGCACGAGACATATTATTGGTTGTTGCTCTACAAGAGCGATCCGGAATTCGGCCACAGATACAAGACACTCTTGGAGGGTACACAAGTTCCAAATTTTCACCTCCAGGATGCACTGCTATCTCACTTGGGACACCTTTATGTTCCTTCAAGTGAGCGTGCCAAGATTATTTGGGAAGCGCACTACAATCGATTCGATGTACATTTCAGGGTCGAGAAAACAATGGCAGTACTGCAGCAAATTTATATTGGCTGATTCTTCGACAGGATGTCAGGAAGTACATCAGATCTTGCACTACTTGTGTTATTTCCAAACCGACCATCAAGAAGCAAGGCCTCTATACTCCGCTGCCTACCCCTAGTCGACCTTGGGAATCCATCTCCATGGATTACATGTCGGTCCTTCCTTCTACTAAGCATGGAAATGACTGTGTTTTCATGGTCGTCGACAGATTCTCAAAGATGGCCATTATGGCAACATGCAAGAAGAATATCACAGCAGAAGCCACTGCTAAACTCTTCTTTGAACGAGTGTGGGTGAAATTTGGGATCCCACAGTATATCATCTCAGATCGAGACAACAAGTTCCTCGGCACATTTTGGTCCAACCTCTGGTCAATGCTGGACACCAAGCTCACCAAGTCCACAGCTTTCCATCCCTAAATTGATGGCCAGATAGATGTTGTCAACTAGATGATCATACACATTCTACGCATGTATAATTCAAATAATCCACGCACATGTGATGAGAGTCTTCCCTATGTAAAACACAGTTATAACCAGGCTCTCCACAGCTCAACTGGCCACAACCCCTTTCAGGTCACCTTGGGATACCATCCATTGTGTCCCATTGACGTATCCATGCCATTCGCGGATACTCAGGTCAATTCGTCTCATGTCCAATTTGAAGCTGACAAGGTGAACATCTTCATTGATCACATTCAGCACATCCGCCAACAAGTTCATGACATATTGGACCGAGCTAATGCTAAGTCCAAGCAACAACATGATCAACATCGGGTGTCACAAAACTTCCAGGTGGGCGACAAAGTGTGGCTACATTTGTAGAAGGAGTGCCTCGATGGACCCCACCGCAAGCTTCGCCCACTCCAATATGGGTCGTACAACATCATCAAGGTTGTAGGGGCCAATGCCTTCAAGCTTAGTATTCCACCATTCATTGGTTTTCACCTAGTGTTCAATGTGGACCACCTTTGGCCCTACTTCCCACCTCTACTGGACACCTCCAACATTGCAGAACGACTCTCATCAACATAGCTAAACCCAAACTGCATGGAATATGCACCACGAATCGTATCATGGACATGCAAATCAAGAACACTCACCAGCAGAAGATCCAATTGTATCGAGTTGTCAAAGTTGGCCAACTCTTGCACTAAGGCAAATGGTTCACAAGGGACCAAGTTCAGCAGAAGTTTCCTCATCTCATGGAGGAACTCAACGCAATGGGAACTATTACTTCCTAGGGGGGAGGAATGATCCAGGTGTATATTGGTGGCCAGCTGCCTATTCCACTTGGGGCTCCACCATTGTTTCTTTCAGTTTTTTAGCTTCCTTATTTGTAGCACAATTTACTATTTTTAGCAGTTTTTTGGGTCCTGAACTTCCGGAGCCATTTTGAGGCCCTAAACATCCTTTTTTTGGAAAAACCTAGAGCAACATGGAACTTCCTTCAATGCTTCTCACATAAAAAGTTGTAGTTCTCGGATAGATATTTCTAACAAGGTATTGTGCACATCAAACGGAGATCGTATGCCAAAATTGTGTCCCTGGGAAGATTGATGTCCCAATTTACCCAAACGGGGCCCATATTTTTGGTGCTTCATCTCTTAGGGTTAGTTTTTTGGATGTTTAGGGTTAATCCATTGTTTCTCAATAATAATAGGCCCTCGAGCCTCATTGTAACATAGTTCAGAGGCCTGTAGCTGCCACATCTCTTCTCAAATATAAGCTACCAGCACCCTAGCTAGTTTATTTCCATTCTGTCTGTAAGCATATTTCAGTTATTTGTTATTAATGAAAGGAAGTTTTATTTCTGCTACGTCTTTGATTTTATGTGTATTTTTGTATTTCATTGTGTTCCTACATATATCTAGATCACTAAAGTTCTTTTTTATCCAAATTAATATAAAACTTCCACTTTTGAGGAACTTTTTTGGTCCCACTAAGCTATTTTTTCTAAAAATGATGAGAAAAAGTTTCCTTTACCTCCTTTTATAAATATAATTTCTCCTTTGTTGGAACTTGGTTACTAAGTAAGGAGGGTAGGCTCTCTAATGTAGCTTGATGAGGACATAGAAAATTATAAATTGCTTACTATGAATGTAAAACATGAGTTCAAGTGTGCAAATAGTAGATCAAAACTGCAATTAAGGACAAGCTTAAATGACATTAACTTTAAATAGGCAAGTTTATTTTATGTTTATTCTCAGAAAATGAGAATTTAAATGACATTAACTTATTCTATTTGTATTCTCGGAAAATGAAAAAAATGTTCTCAATAAACCATGAATCATAAATTTACATCAAAGTGTAACACATGTTCAAATGCCCCTTGAAACTTAAGCATTAATTCAACATACATAATGTGATGTTAAAGGAACATGTGTCCAATGGCAAAGTAGCTCTTTGAAAATAGATCATCAAACCATGAATCATAAATTGTCATCAAATGTAACACATGTTCAAATGCTCCATGAAACTTAAGCATTAATTCAACATACATAATGTGACATTAAAAGAACATTTGTGTAGTGGAAAATAGCTCTTTGAAACTAATTATGTTTACAAGTGAAAATCATAGATCATTACCATCATCAAGAATTACTAAATCATGAGAGGCCATGTATACCACATACCAATAACCTAATTGGAACATTAAATATTAATCTTAATTGTAACATTAAATATCTAGGCTTAGCACTTTATTTGAACCAAGAAAAACATTGATTCAATGTACATTTATAAAATTTGAAATTACATCTTAGAGTCAATGTTCATAATGATGATAAAAATTGTTTTTTAATGATGTCAATGACCACCTTATATTCCTAATATCAAATATAAATGATGTCAATAACCATGTTATGACATTCCAAAGTTCATGTGATGTAATGTAAAATAGTGATTAACAAAAGGCTTGATATTTGTGAGCACTCCAAATTTAATGACAGGTAAATAGTGATCAACAAATGGATTAATAGGCACCAATATCAAAACATGTGTTATCATTGTGCTTAAGTGAAGTTTTCAGCACAAACTATAACCATAAATTTGAAGAAAAAAAAGTGTAAGCTTGACAATACTACAACTTCAACATGTCCAATATATCACCCTAATCGGGGCGGGGAATTGAACCAATGACTTCACATCGAGTGTCTTAACAAAGCACTTGATAATCGTCTATCCAAGACCTCATGGACAACCATAAATTTGAACATTAAAACAAAGTATGGAGTACACATTTTCACAATTATGGAGTTTACAAGTTTTCAAATTCTCCAACTTTTTCAAAGTTTATCTAACCTTCAAATAAGGTGACATCCATGTAATAAAAAGCAATTAGAAAATTGTATAAATGATAGTACAAGAAAATTCATGCTTCATGTTTTCTTTAAAATTTTATCAAGGGCTTGAATTAGTTCAATAATGTGATTCCTAAGGCCATGCAGTAATGGGTACATTTCATTGTGGTATTAGAGCTTTGCTTGCAACATTGGGGTTGTATGTGTAGCAAAATAACATAGTTTCTTCATGTTTTAGTGGGAAATCTATCCATACTTGGATTTTGTTTTTGGGGTTATTTAGCGAGATTGATTTGTTAGTAGATAGGCAAAAATCAGCTCATAATGTTGAATCTATAATTCCTTGGAAACTACAAACGGGAACCTTTTCAAAAAAATGACTATCATGGGAGAAATTTTTTCAAGGTGTAATGTATCACACCACAAAATTCTTCTGCACAGTACATCTCATAAACCAAATTTATTTGGCATGATAAGGAAAATAAAGATATTGTGACATGACAAGAGAAAAGAATAGAAGATAAGAATAAAGGAAAAAAATGAAGAAGATATTAACAAAATTAATTTTAAAAAAGCAGATAATGAAAGCTTTAATACCACTAGATGCAAATATATGTCCACTCCCTGCAATATTAGACACATATCTCTCGATTTCTATAAAATTATTAAGCCACAGATTTACATTATATCATAATCCCTTAAGCAAGTTAATGAATGATATTTTATCAAGGAATGTATGTCATTCTTCTCCCTCAAGGCCTTGTACACTTGTGAAGTATAATAGTGGGATAGGAAAAACCTTTTTTTTTTAGGAATTTTGATTAGATATTATATTGACTATTAAAACAATATGTTAAAGAAAACTCTTAAATTAAATATAAATATTTTTGGATATTCATATTTTAATGTTTCAAGAAATAATGTTACTTTATCCACAAAATATTCCATTTAAGTAAACATTATATATAAAATCACAAAAAATAAATACTATTTCTTATATTACTAATTGCTTGAACTTCTTAAGAGAAAATTTCCATCCTCATTATGTAATCATTATTCAACATTATTACATTTTTGGTTGATAGAATTGGAAAGAAGAGGTTTATACAAATCTATCATTTCCAACTAGTGTATGCACAAGATACATCACTTTCTATTCAACTACTAGTTCCAATGGCTAAGATGTAGCAAAAAATGTTGGAAAAACATAATGGGATTCTTCAACTCATAGAGGTACACAGAAAAATGACATGCATATGAAAAGGCCCAACAATACTAAGACATGATGAAAATGGACTTCATTAGGAGAAATAAACATAGGGTGTTTAAGGAAGGAGACTTCATACTTATGTGGCACTCTTGGTCCAAGGATACTAGAAGAATGGAAAGTTTTATCACTTGTGTTTGGAACCATATCTAATTGAGTCAATTACAATAAGAGACTCCAAGATCATGATATCGATGGGGAGCTATTGAACTTTTTTTTCTAATAAGAAAAATTGGAGCACTTAATGGAATAATACCAATTCATGAAAAAATATTCTACATAATAAAGGGAGGTTGTATATTTAGTTAAAATTATATATATTTTTCTATATTGCATAGACATTTTCTTTTGTATTTTCAATTATTCTTCCAATTGTACCTACATAAACTAATTATTACACACAAAAAATTACTTCTTCATGCAAACAAATGATCATTGATGTCCATATAAAAAAATAAAAATAAAAAAATAAAAAAAAATCAATCTAACGAGATACATGGGTGTCATCCATTGTACTTTTTGTTTCTCTAGGAATACTTTTCACCTACATGGTTCATCAATATAGTAATCTCTCTCTTACTTTGCCTCAACCTTCTCACATTCTAAGATTATTCGATCTCATATTCCCCCCATTAATAAAAAACACAATTATTTTATTCTACATCAAGTTAGCATACTAATACACTTTCCACCCTTGTACCTATCTATTGGTTAATTCCACAAGATGATGCCACATCGACTCCATACATAAGAGAGACACATGCCACATTACTACATGTGCTAACACACTAATACATATATTCCTAACTCAACAAAGCTTTCAAAAACACCTAGGCAATCCAACACTTGGACTAAAACATTTGGGATGTCAAGTATAAATTATCATTCACCCCTTAAACAATTACATTATTTCATATGAGGTAAAAAAAGTACTCAATTTTTTTTACAAAGGTTACCAACACTCCTTCATAGCAATTATTATGCCCAAGCATTAAGCTCATATCATCTTCACAAATCTCTCCTCACTTGCAGTCAAACCGAACTCACTTAACATTACCTTTACAAAGTGCTTTTTGGTTTACCATGAACCATTAAAAGAAATATACTTAATTACAAGTGACTTTTGGAGGACCAACTAACTCATTGACTTTGTATGGGAGATATTTTTGTACATTGGAAGGGTTGACATTGTAGCATCCTTTCAACATAAAAGTAATATTTTTCCATTTGTGAATTTATATCTAACCACAATGTACATATATGTGAGGCTTTAATATTTCTTTTTTCCAACACTTAGCTTGAATATGTCATTTTCTATTATAGTGATTGCAATATTGTTTTTGCTACAACAATTGATTTGTTGCACCACTACTTCTAGATGATTTATCTATTTTCAATGTTTCTTCTTTCGCGAACTTAATAAATGTGTTATTTTCTTAACCTACATTCATGTGCAACATATAAAAGTGGAGGCGCTTATTTAAGCAAGCCAATGATATGTTGGTCATAGAATTCAAAGCTTATGTATCTAGAGTGATTTAAAATTTCCATAACATTTTAATGTTTATTTTAATTGGCTTGGTCAAAAGTTAAGTCATTAAAAGTGGAAATTTGAAAGGAGATAAAAAAAGGGGGTATTAATGGCATGGTGGATTATCTAAAAGAATGATGGGTAAAAGATTGATTTGAATATTAAGTGTACTTGTCTTCATGCTAGCTCTATTAATGCATCAACTGGTAGAGTTTCTACTTGATCTTGCAGGTTTGTTATTAAAGAAATTAACCTCGATCTGTTGATGGGAAACAAGGGACGAAGTCAATCGATTACATTTTCGGAATATTGAATGTAAACATCGAGGCATCCATAGATAATTTTCTTTATCATTTCTAGAGATAGAATTTGAGAGTCAGTTGAAAATGAGCATTTCATACTACCCTTCTTTGATTCGTTGACGTGCAAATCGCTAGTTAAATATTCACTTATGAGATCTAAAACTTCAATAGTGCCAGCTAAGGAAGCGTGTGCATCATGGCCTTTTAAATCCCATGCTAAATGAAACTCCAAGATCTCGTTCATGGGTCCATACATTGCTTCAGAGCTTTTGATCAATGCAATATATGCAACCAATGGCACTCCCTTAGTTTTCCCATTTACTCATGTGTGTCATGGCCTTTTAAATCCCATGCTAAATGAAAATCCAAGATCTCGTTCATGGGTCCATACATTACTTCAGAGCTTTTGATCAATGCAATATTTGCAATCAATGACACTCCCTTAGTTTTCCCATTTACTCATGAAATATTGTAAGGGGTCACAACTATATAAGCAATAAGCTTCTCCAAGGTTTCTTTCATAGTTTCATATGGTACAGTTTATCAAATTCCTAATGGCTTCACTGGACTAAGAAGTAGGTACTCCAATTATTATTCCACTTCACTCTCAAACTCTACTAGTCTTGAACATGAATGTTGCTTCACTATTGATAGATGTTTCCATGCACATTCCATTCTTTAACTAAAGTATCCCTTGCTTAATCATGCACCCCTTCACTTTCTTCTACTAGTTACCTTGAGACCTCTGCTAGCATGTCCATGGATCATTAAGGCCTATAATCTCTTGCACTGGTGAGGCTCACTTTTGATCACATGTATTCATCAAATCAAATGGATGGAAAAACCAATCACAAACACCACTAAAAAATAGTGGCTAGCATAATTCTATGGGCATACCAAAGTGAGCATTTTCTCTTCTACCTTTGCTAAGCCCACAGGAAAGCCCTCCCATGAGTGAGTTAGACCCAATCCTGCTTTGATACCAAATTAAAAATGCAGAAGCACTTTCTCTTGATTAATCAAATAATGCTACAGATAAATACATGAATTTTTCCTTATTATAGATAAGCTAGCTTGATCACACAATCAACAAATTGAGAAAATATCTCAACAACACCAATATCATACCAAATTAAAAATGCAAAAGCACTTTCTCTTGATTAATCAAATAATGCTCTAGATAAATACATGAATTTTTCCTTAATATAGATAAGTTAGCTTGATCACACTATCAACAAATTGAGCAAATATCTCAACAACACCAATATCGGGAGCATCTTGTTGGGACATATCTTTGAATCTCTCTCAAAGAAAGTATAACTAACCAACTCCTAAAGCTAGGAACAAACTCCTTCTCAAGCCAATAATCACACCTAAGACAAATAGGAGTTACATACTCCAACATTGGATTGGTTAGTTATCTTGACACCATAACAAATTCTCATCACATATGTTTGGAGGATAACATAGTTAAAATTCATATCTTAATAACATAAAGAGGTATACAAAATAAGACTTTGTTTTGATCAAATCCTTATGCAACCCTTCACTCCCTAGATCTTGCAAACATTGAATCCTCAAAATTTATCAGAATTTTTTATGTTGAGGGGAGTCATTTGAAGACCACCACCATGTCTTGTTAAAAGTTCATGGAAAATAAAAACAAATTAATGAAGTTATTTTCATAGCCCCTAAAAGCAAACACTCTCCATTAATTTCATCATATCCTTGGAAAGATAATCTATAAAGTAATTGAAAATATAATATATGTTGAATTATATAAAAAATTATGGTGAAATAAATTTTAATAATTTATTTTGTAGAATAAAAATAGTATAATATAGAATTAGCAATGTTATGTATATATATGCTTATATAAATTCATTTTAATTTCTCATTTAATATAAGAATAAAATGATAAAATCTTTTAAAATAAATAAATTATAAAAACATTTACAATTGAAAATACATAATATAAAAGTAAGATAATTGTGTGTACAAGCTCGGATTGATTTTCTTGGATGGCTGTACAAAATATGATTTTTCAAGCTCGGATTGATTTTCTTGGATGCCTGTACAAAATAGTTTGATAGTAGTTTTCTATGTTTAGTATAGGGATGCGTTTTGCTATGAGAGAGACCCAAGAGAATTGAACCTCTACACGATTTATTCCCGCCCGGAAGTCAATAACAAAACCACCACATTCTCAATTCATTTTCTGATTTTTGCCCAAATGCCCAAATTTATCGAACGGAGCCCTGCAGAGTTGCGAGAAGAAAAAAGAAAAAAACAGAAAGCCATTGAATGACCTACTGTTGGAATATGCTGTGAATGTGGAACCTAGCCCCTTTCCTGCAATCGTAACTTCGATTTTCTTCTGGTCGTCAGAAGATGAAGATGAAGATGAAGCCGTTCTGTGTTTTGCTATGAGAAAGACCACAGAGAATCCAGCGATAATGTTAGAAAAAGCGATAGTAGACAATCCAGCGACACGGTACTAGTTTTGATAATCCGGCACGAAAATCTGGCGACTGTAGTTTTGATATTGTTAATCCAAGGAATAGCATACATCCATTCACGCGATAGTACACGGTGCCCGTGGAAGATCTAATATCGCATCTTCGTATTTATCCCACATTCGAACAGGAATCTGACAAGCAATACCTTAAAAAATAACAGAAATCTGGCGCTGGTGTTACAGATGACAGGGCGTTGTTGGCTGGCCCAACCACGGCGTGACACTTGGCAGGGCGGGCGGGGTTTGGTTTGGTTTGATCTGGGATCTCGATGTCATGCCAAGTGGCACTCATCCAATGGCCAGATCTGAAGCACTCTATGGCTGCCAAGTGGCGCTCATCCAATGGCCAGATGTGGCCCACTCTATGGCTGCCAAGTGGTGCTCATCCAATGGCCAGATCTGATCCACTTTGTGGCTGCCAAGTGGCGCTCATCCAATGGCCAGATCTGGCCCACTCTATGCATGCCAAGTGGTGCTCATCCAATGGCCAGATCTGAGCCACTCTATGGCTGCCAAGTGGCGATCATCCAATGGCCAGATGTGGCCCACTCTATGGCTGCCAAGTGGCGCTCATCCAATGGCCAGATCTAAGCCACTCTATGGCTGCCAAGTGGCGCTCATCCAATGGCCAGATCTAAGCCATTCTATGCATGCCAAGTGGCGCTCATCCAATGGCCAGATCTGAGCCACTCTATGGCTGCCAAGTGGAGCTCATCCAATGGCCAGATCTGAGCCATTCTATGCATGCCAAGTGGCGCTCATCCAATGGCTAGATTTGAGCCACTCTATGGCTGCCAAGTGGCGATCGTCCAATGGCCAAATCTGAGCCATTCCATGTCTGCCAAGTGGCGATCATCCAATGGCTGCATCCGAGCCACTCTATGGCCGCCAAGTGGTGCTCATCCAATGGCCGCATCCGAGCCATTCTGGGGCGGCCAAGTGGCGCTCATCCAATGGCTAGATTTGAGCCACTCTATGGTCGCCAAGTGGCGATCGTCCAATGGCCAACCGAGCCATTCCATGTCCGCCAAGTGGCGATCATCCAATGGCCGCATGTACCCACCTCTATGGCCGGCCAAGTGGTGCTCATCCAATGGCCGTATCCGAGCTACCTATGGCCGCCAAGTGGCAATCATCCAATGGCCGCATGTGTCTACTCTTATGGTCGCTAAGTATTTTCATCCAATGGGCTGGGGCCACACTCCAAGCCACTCTATGGCCGCCATGGCGCTCATCCAATGGCCGCATCTAAGCTATTCTATGCATGCCAAGTGGCGCTCATCCAATGGCCGCATCTCGAGCCACCTATGGCCGCCAAGTGGCGCTCATCCAATGGCCGATTCGAGCCATTCCATGTCTGCCAAGTGGCGATCATCCAATGGCCAGATGTGGCCCACTCTATGGCTGCCAAGTGGCACTCATCCAATGGCCAGATCTGAGCCATTCTATGCATGCCAAGTGGCGCTCATCCAATGGCCAGATCTGAGCCACTCTATGGCTGCCAAGTGGTGCTCATCCAATGGCCAGATCTGAGCCATTCTATGCATGCCAAGTGGCGCTCATCCAATGGCTAGATTTGAGCCACTCTATGGCTGCCAAGTGGCGATCGTCCAATGGCCAAATCTGAGCCATTCCATGTCTGCCAAGTGGCGATCATCCAATGGCCAGATGTGGCCCACTCTATGGCTGCCAAGTGGCACTCATCCAATGGCCAGATCTGAGCCATTCTATGCATGCCAAGTGGCGCTCATCCAATGGCCAGATCTGAGCCACTCTATGGCTGCCAAGTGGTGCTCATCCAATGGCCAGATCTGAGCCATTCTATGCATGCCAAGTGGCACTCATCCAATGGCTAGATTTGAGCCATTCCATGTCTGCCAAGTGGCGATCATCCAATGGCCAAACTGAGCCATTCCATGTCTGCCAAGTGGCGATCATCCAATGGCTAGATCTGGACCACTCTATGGCTGCCAAGTGGCGCTCATCCAATGGAAAGATTTGAGCCACTCAATGGTTGCCAAGTGGTGCTCATCCAACGGCCAGATCTGAACCATTCTATGGCTGCCAAGTGGCGCTCATCCAATCGCTAGGTCTGAGCTATTCTATGGCTGCCAAGTGGTGCTCATCCAATGGCCAGGTCTGAGCTATTCCATCGCTGCCAAGTGGTGCTCATCCAATGGCCAGGTCTGAGCTATTCTATGGCTGCCAAGTGGCGCTCATCCAATGGCCAGATCTGGACCAATCTATGGCTGCCAAGTGGCACTCATCCAATGGCCAAATCTAAGCCACTCTATGGCTGACAAGTGGCGCTCATCCAGTGGCCCACCACTCTGTCCATATGACGAGAGCAAAGTTAGACCAAAAAAAGATTCGATAGGGGTGGCGGTTATCGTAGCGAAGTTATAAGTGGATGAAAATTAGGAGATAAGTTACAATGGATAGCTGATCTGTAGACAAATTTTTAAATGATAAGTTATAAATCAAATTATCAGTAGAGTGGTTATCAAATATAAGCTATGAACAGAGAAGTTATTAGTGGATAACTTATAAAAGATAAGTTATCAGTGAATAAGTTAGATAAGTCCTCAGTCAATAAGTTGGATTAGTTATCAATAGATCAGTTATTGACTGATAATTTATCTATTGATAATTTATCAGCTGATAATTTGAATAACGTATCAGTTGATAACTTTTCAACTTATTGACTGATAACTTATCAACTGATAATTTGAATAACTTATCGTTTGATAACTTATTAACTTATTGACAGATAACTTATCGTAAGACTGATAACTTATTCACTGATAATTTGACTACCTTATTGACTGATACCTTATCATAAGACTGATAGCTTATCTATTGAGAACTTATCAACTGATAATTTGACTAAGTTATCAGTTGATAACTTATTCAACTTATTGACTGAGGACTTATCTTAAGATAAGTTATCAACTGATAACTTATAAATCATAACTTATCAAAAGATGAGTTATCAGCCAATAACTTATCTGCTGATAACTTATGCAAAATGATAGCTTATATGCCAGTAACTTATCCATTGATAGCGGATAGCTTCTCAAGTTATGCACAGAAAACTTATCTACCGAAAATGCACAGCACTTATCTAGCAGACAACTTATTCGCAGAAATGAACATCTCTTGTATGCGGAATAACCTAATCCCTGATAATTTATGACCTAGAAGGAACGTCTCTTAGGTGCTGAATGACCTAATCCCTGCATATCTTATCTGCTGAAATGGAATACCATTTTTCTGCTGAACGGAAAAAGCTCTGCTTCCATGGCCGGTCGCCGAATAGTGATACCTGTCCCATACAGTTTCTCCAGCATTCGCTCGGCTGTCTGAATCCGAAAATGGATTGGCTGTAGAACCCTAAATGTCTGAATCGCTAACGCCTTTGTCATCAATTTGGGAGAGAGATCAACTGCAGGTAATTAGCAAAAGCACATCTAATATAATTTTCCTTGACCATTGAATCATTAATGGCAATGATTTTTCAGGTAGTGAGCATTAGGAAAGTATTGGGCATCGAGCAGTAACGAACACGTATGTAAATTTCTATGTTTTATAAGCCTTCAGAGAAGGCGTTCATTGCTCCTGCAGCAGCATCCGGCTCTGCACAGAGGATATGAATATGGAGAATTGAAAGGGCAAGAATGTGTTGGACCATTTCAAAATCGAACATCCAACTGGTAAATGAATTTTGTTTTTGACGTTGATTTAGGGAAATCATGGAATCTGAATTATTTATATATTTATTTGGAATGGATTTTATTTTAAATTTTATTTATGAGATACAAATAAGTTATTTGTCATGGGATTTAATTTTCTTTAAATTAGGTTTAGGTTGTTAGATTTATAGCACTATGTAGAGAATATGATCTAACTTTTGGATGGATTCCATCCATCATTGGGTACCCATGGGAATTATGAGAGTCAAGAGTATTGGATAGTTTTTTTATAAGTTTTTTTGAAAATTTTTAAATGTTTTGAGATTAATGGTTACAAAATAAAATTTTAAATTATATTGATCATTTCATTTTTTTTAATAGTAATTTTCATCAATATGTTCAAATATATTGATTAAGAAGGGAGTTGAACTTGTGATGAGTGCTATAACAGCTCATTTCCAAGACAAGACTCTACGAACAAGTGCATTCAACTATATTTATTATTAAATGACAAATTAGTTGAATTTGATGAAATTTTTAAATAAGCTAAGAATTATTAAGATCAAAGGGTGTTTTATTTAAATAAAGAGAATATTCATGATTTATAGTTAATATTTCCCAAAAAAAAAGAAAAAAAATTGAAAATGTTAAAGAGTTAAATTTTATATTAATTTAAACATCCTTTATGTATATGCCCTTGAAGTTATTAAAGTTAAGAAATGAGAGATCTTGAAGATGAGTTAAAACCTTTATTATTAAGATGAAAGGAAGTTTTTTTTAAATAAAGAAAATGCTCATTATTTATAGTTAATAGGTAAGAGGTTAAGAGTTAAATTTTATATTAATTTAGACATAGTTTATGTATGTATATGTATTTGAATTTATTAAAGGTTAAGAAATGAGAGATCTTGAAGATGAGTAAAAGCCCTTATTAAGACATGAATACATAAAGATGGAGGAAAGGATCACAAAAAAAGAGGAAGGGCACGAAAGGGTAAAAAGAGTCACTTACAAGGGGAGACAAAATTCAGGGTAGGGTCAAGATTCATGGGTGAGATAGTGGATGATGGATTTCCAGAAATAGTTGAGGCTATAACCATCTTCGCTATTAAAGTTATCGGGGTTCTTTTCGATTTCAAGGACTTCTTGAATAATACGAGCTGTAGAAAGGTGCAAAGGCAATGCTTTTTTATTGATTGAAGCAAATTAAGTGTTTGGTCTTATATGAGTGATCATCGATGGCAGACTTTTTACTCCCGAGGGGGAAATGAGACTAAATATAAACAAGGAAACATGATCGGAATGGAAATAGTTATGGGAGTTGTCAATTATGTGCTCCCTTAGGGGGTCTCTAAAAGGACAACTCGTTTAGCCAATGTAAGATTTACATAAGAACAAGGAGTTTTGTAAACCTCTGATCCTAACATTGGATCTGATCTATCTTTCGCCGATCATAACAATTGCTTCAGAGTTTTGTGGTGCTTGAATAAGGTTTTTATGCTCTTTTTAGCCAAAATCTTAACAATAAGATCAGTGGTGTCTTTAATGTAAGGAAGGGTCACTTCGCCACAAGAAGGAGAGGGGTCTAGATTTTTGGTGTAGGGTGTGACAAACTAGAGGGCTTTAAAGATCTGAGCAAAGGAATAGCCATTGGCTTTGAAAGCTTTGACTAGATGGGATTTTTTAGCTAAAAGAAACTAAGGGCCAGAGATTTTTAAAGCTCTGGAGAAAAGGGCTTTTAGAACACCAAACTTTAAATTTAAGTTTCAATTTAAAAAATGAGTATAGATTAAACTTCATATTTATTAAAAGTTGACTTTAGAATGAAGTTTCAATTTAAAAAATGAGTATAGATTAAACTTCATATTTATTAAAAGTTGAGATGGATCAACACTTAAACACATAAAGATGATATAGAATTGAAAAATGTGATTTATATTACATGAAAATGAGATTTATAATACATGAAATTGTCACATTATATAATGATGGGATAAAAAAAAAAATCGATAGGCATAACAACCTCGATGATAATATATGCAATATGCCCTCATACACAATAACATCTGATGATACAGTTGTGGACGGATTTTTGCAGGAATTTGTATACACTCATCTTTATGTAATCAGTCTGTGGTTTCATGTTTTGGTTTTATGTTGTGATGGGATCAGTGGCTTTTGAACTAAGCAATTGTTATTTTTGGTAGGAATTTGTATAAACTTTTGAACTAAGCAATAATTTTATGTTGTGATGGGATCAGTGGCTTTGAACTAAGAAATTGTTATTTTTGGCAGGAATTTGTATACATTCATCTTTATGTAATCAGTGCTTGGTTTCATGTTGTGATGGGATCAGTGGCTTTTGAACTAAGCAATTGTTATTTTTTTCAGGAATTTGTATACATTCATCTTTATGTAATTAGTTTTTGGTTTTATGTTGTGGCTTTTTAACTAAGCAATTGTTATTTTTTTTCAGGAATTTATATACATTCATCTTTATGTAATCAATCCTTGGTTTTATGTTGTGATGGGATCAGTGGCTTTTGAACTAAGCAATTGTTATGGTTTCTTTCTTTAATAAAAGCTATTTTTCTAAGTCTTGACTAAATTTTTTGATAGTGTCTCACTTGAAATTCTTCTTTCTTTAATAAAAGCTTTTCTTTCATTAATAAAAGCTCTTTCTCTAAGTCTTCCCTAAATTTTTTAATAGTGTGTCACTAGAATCTCTTCTTTCTTTAATAAAAGCTCTTTTTCTAAGTCTTGGCTAAATTTGTTGTCATTGTGTCTCACTAGAAATTCATCCTTTTTTGGTTCAAAAGATAAAAGCATCCTTTTTTTTTCTTCAAAAGATAAAAGCATTGCCCAAATCAAAGTATTATGATAAAACAATTGCTCTTTTGAGAAAAAAATGCATTACTTCAAATTAATATTAATGGTGAAAAAAATTTCAAACTCATGTGTTAACAACTTAGTGAATGGTAATCTCAAAATGTGTTACTTCAAATTAATATTGATGGTGAAAGAATTTTCAAACTCATGTGTTAACATACTTAGTGAATGGTAATTTAGATTATACAAAAAGATGTAATGTTGAGTAATGTCATTTACTCAAAAAGCGTACTTCAAATTAATATTAATGGTGAAAGAATTTTCAAACTCATGTGTTAAAAAACTTAGTGAATGGTAATCTAGATTATACAAAAAGATGTAATGTTGAGTAATGTCATTTAAGGAAGTATATAAATGACTTCATTTAAATTTACAAATATTTTGGTTTAAGAAGTTTGAAAAAAAAATTGACCAGCCATAATGCAACCCTTCGCAAGCCCTGATTGGCAAGATTTACACTTAATTTAAAAAAAACCTTAATTATCTTTTGAGGAAAAAAGAGGTTAGGAGGCGAATTTCAATGACAAGTTCTGCCATTTGAAGCCATGGAGAAAAAAATCCATTCATGTTCAAGGTGTTTGTTATCTTACCATGTTTAGTGGCACATTATGATACCAAGGTTTTTCAAAACAAAAAATAATTTTGGATGCTTTTAGACATGAGAAAATACTCTATGAAATGGGATATAAGATTTGGAGAAAAAAAATGTTCAAAGCAATTTACACAGCGCCCACATGAAAATACTAAACTCAACTTTTTGAATTCAAAGCCTAATCTTGCAACGACAAGCTGAGGGCGTCTCTTAGAATCGGGTGGACTCAGCAAGTTTAATTGAAGACAACTTCCATTGCAAGTTTACAAGTAGCACCACATTTTACAGTTTTAGACATGAATTTCTTTTAGTTTTTACCCAACATTTGCGAGCAGAATATGAAATTTGCACAAGCCTGTATATCTCACTTGTCAATCCTAAATTATCAATTCCTGTAGTGCTTCATGTGAAAGTATGGTTCCCCTTGGAGAGATTCTTGGAATAAATGTTTAATCCCATAAAAATAAAAATTAGCAATATTAATATTAATGAGCATTAGTATCATTCATAAATTATTCTACAATCATGATATTGCATTTCGCAAGGATATTAATATGTTATGGCATCGCATAACATAGTTGAATATAAAGGATGAACTCATATAAAAAAAGATGAAGTCATGGAATTCTAATTCCAACAATATATAGAACTCATGATGCATTGACCCGTAGATGGCTTCTAAAAGGATTTAAGATATTCAATAAACAATGTCAATAAGCTATTGAAGCCTCTTTCATCCCAACATTATTTTTTATTACACTGTCAACGAAACGTAAAGAAGAAAAATAGCTTGAGACTAATCAAAGTTTCTCATTTGTTAAATGAGAGACGACGATACATCATCCTCCATTGGCTCAAAAGTCGTCAAATGTACTCAACTTTCACTCTGAATCAAACTACAATTGCTTATCGGTAAATCATTTAGTTACAGGAGAACGTATCGTGAAATTGACTCACAAGAAGAGAATAAGAAAATCCACCTTTGGATGCATCAACATCAAATTTTAATAGACTATGTGATAATAACTTATACAACATTCCAGGGCATTTGAAAATAAGATTGTAAAACAGCCCCATCTAAACATCAAATTTTAATAGACTATGTGATAATAACTTATACAACATTCCAGGGGGCATTTGAAGAGCATTTGAAAATAAGATTGTAAAACAGCCCTCAACGAAGTGGCCATTAACCAATTAATAAACATTTAGAACTTCAAAGTATACCCATATTCACCATCAAGCCAAGTAAATAGCCAAGGGATTCAAAAACAAACATAATGGGGATTCAAAAACAAAAATAATGGGGATTCAACAACAAACATAATGGGATGGGCCAGGAAGCACATGTCAGAGTTTCAATAAATAGAAAGATAAGTTGAGCCCTCTACAAAGACTTTCAATGATGATGATAAAAGATGAACCAAACCCTATGACCCTCCACCTGCTCATAGGCTTTCTCATAGAGCAAGCAGCCATGTCAGTTGACCTAGACCACTCCATGTGTTTCCACACTGCAATAACAATATCTAGAGTATATCTCCACCGAATCTGATCTATTCAAGGCAAATGATCTTGATGTGCAAAGTTAAGCCTTTGACTATAGGATATTTTAATCATTGTGATGGGCCTCCAATAGGGTATTAATTTATTAATTTATGCTTGCAGAAAATGTGCTTGATGTGCAATTAGTGCAAAGTTAAGGCTTTGAGTATAGGATATTGTGATGGGCCTCCAATAGGGTATTAATTTATGCTTGCGGAGAGTGTGCTTGATATGCAAAGCAAAGTTAAGGTTTTGACTATAGGATATTTTAAGCATAGTGATGGGCCTCCAATAGGGTAGGGTATTAATTTATGCATCCTACCTTAGAAATCAATTTGATAAGCCTTTAATTAATCAATGTACCAAAATATTGCTTGCAAAGGGATTCAAGATAAACATGTAACCTTTCTGAATTTAGAAACTCTCGAGGAGCCTTGTAAATTAGCAAGGGAATCCATCAAGGCCAGGGACTTTGTCATCGGCCATCTCATGTAAGGCTAAAAAAGCTCGTCTAGAGATAAGGCCTAAGGCAAAGTCACATGCTCGTCTTTGCTCCTTGGTTAATCTACAGAAAACTGGATCAAGGCAGGCAAACTCACATGCTCATCTTTGCTCCTTGGTAAATCTGCAGAAAACTGGATCAAGGCACACGTGTGTAGTTTCCCCTCTCAGGAGAAGCCTTGGTTTTGGAAAACCATTCTATATTGTGATAAATTCTTCTGCAATTTCTTCCTGATTGAAGGTCCAATCTAAAGAAGTTTTAAAAGCAGAAATAGTTTCACTGGATTCCTTAGTGGAAAAAGCCTTAAAGAAAGCTTGTATTTGATCCCCGTCTTGTGCCTTGGATGCCTCTTATCCACCAAGGAACATTGTTCACCCGAAGCATATCGCTCACCATCATGGCATGAGCTTATTTTTCTTCATCATAAAAGGACCAAGGCAACTCCCCTCCAATACCCTCCAGCTTGTCGATGACTGCACTGTTGCAACTACAACAAATCTGAATAGTTTGTTTTCTATACCTGTGCAAAAAGGAAACCTTCTAGAAATGGATAGGGCCGAGCAACGTAGGCTCTGGAGGTGAGAAATCCGAATAGGGTTCGAGGCATTCAGGTGCAATCAACATCACATGACAGTGTAAACCAGATGGGTTGCTGATCTGATAGTCACTATGCCACCAACAAGCACAAGTTGGCCACCAGTGGCTACCAGTGAATCAAAATAGAAGAAGCTTTGTTCTGGGAGGATAATCCTATTAGAACTCTAGTAAATTCATTCTAGCCCTTTCCTGGAATTCATCCAAATTAACAAAATCTCTATAGAATCAAGATGCCAGTGCCGGATAGGGTCATACAACCCATGATGGAACTCCGGAGCTAGCTAGGCTTATTTTTCCTCAGCTGGTAGGTGCACCAACAATGCCCTTTCTATCCTCTTAGCACTCGACCATGTTGAAATCCCCATAAGCAAGCCAGGGGGCGTTAGGAAGTCCATCAACAACCATAATGCTACACACTCACCCTAATCGTTAGAGGCATAGAAGTTGGTTAGGCCTGGCAGCTGGCAGTCTAAATCAGTGCTATCACGCTCTTTTCAGATTCCCGAGTCTCATTGAGTCACCACTGAAAAGAGTGACTCCTAGAGACTCTTATGTTATACTCCTCTGAAACTTGCCAGCACATATTTTGAGTATTTTTTCTCTTTGCCAAATCTGAAAGAGTCTGAAAAGAGCCTGCTGAGTCTTCCTGAGCCACATGTCAGCTTAGTCTTAAAAAAGTACGAGTCTGACAACATTGATCCAAATTGAACAATATCCAAACAAGTCTCTACGTTTGATCAAATCCCCAAGGAACAGTAGCACTAGCACACTCTGGAGAGAACAGTGCCCAAACTGATTTGAAAGTTTTGCTTGTACTGAAAGATTAAAAATGCATTTGAAAATCTAGCAGTTTTTTATATAAGCCTTCACATGGGAGAAACAACTCCAACATATGTTTTCAGTTAACCATTATCCAGTTATATCACTAAACTGTTAACCATTGTTATACTGCATGTTGCTAGCAGTTTTTTATATAAGACTTCACCTGGGAGAAACAACTCCAACATATGTTTTCGGTTAATAACCATTATCCAGTTATATCACTAAACTTCTAACCATTGTTATACTGCATGTTGCATTTAACCAGTGTGAGAATTCAAAAATATCATATCATGAAATAGCGAATTCAGGCATTTAAATAAACAATTTACCTCCAAATCAGTGCCTTTCAATTAAGCTTTTTGTCTAACACTGTCTGAACTCCCGTTTATTCATTTTGTCAGAAAGTTTCTAGACGACCAAAATAATAGCAAGATGAATGGCATACAATACAGTTCAATTAGGCGTTTTTTCTAACACTACGAACTCCCTGCAACTCATTCGTTTATTCATTTTGTCAGAAAGTTTCTGGAGGACCAAAATGATAGCAAGATGGATGGCATACAATACATTTCGTATCAATTTCAAATTACGAATTCTTGTCATACTTGTATGTAGTTCAGTATTTGATTAAAAGAATGATCTTCAAGATGTTCTACAAATGAACATACGATATGATTCCCTTCATTTATTTAAAAATATGATATGATTCCCTCCAATTATTTTCTTATTTGGTTGCGTACTGCACATTTACAACTCTACCCGCACCCCCATCCTCATCGTAAGGAGAATAGAAACAACCAGTTCAGAATGAAAGGAGAATAGAAACAACCAGTTCAGAATGAAATGTCAGTTTTAACTGTTTTCCGGTCCCACTAATAATGTATCCGAAAATGTTCACATACATCCCACAGAGATATATGTAACTGCGGCATTTTTTTTTAACTTTCCCAACTAGTTAGCAATTTGAATAAAATTGGAGCATTACATGTTGAAATATTAAAGTCACCTGCCGTGCCTTGGGCAGGAAGAAAAAAGAACAAAGTACAAAGGTAGCAGCAGCAACAGAGACTGAGTGCGCAACACTCTGTATTCAAGAAGAATGGGAATGAATTAATTTTTGATGGGCCGCAGCCACAGATTGCAGATGAAATTAATTTGGTGATGGACGGGGCCGTTCTTCACAGTGGAAGGACAAAGATTTTCGTAGATCTTTTCTACAGAGGAACAGAGATATTAAAAACCAGTCGTTTCGGGCTTTAAAGTCCTCAACAACCAGAATGAATGGAAATTGTTTTAACAGGCGGAAGTCCTTTTATTTTTGAATTGGCGGGACAAGTGGTCCCCACCATTTATATGGCAATCGGAATCGCAAAGTTATTTTGGAGCAGTGTCTTGTTGATGACGATGCAATGCGATCCAATCGCAATCGCAAATCGCAATGCATATATTATAAACCAAGTGTCTTGTTGATATGAAGCCGTGATGCGATGCGATCCAATCGCAATCGCATATTGTATTAATAAAATGTCTTGCAGATGTGAAAATTTCCGCAAACGGAACGTTTATTACAATGAAACATATATAATAATCGCCCCACAGCAGCGGAGGCCCGTGGGTCCACACGACCACGTGACAGCATTCCGCGGGGGTCTGGTAAGTACTGCGGCAGGAGCTGTGAACCCCCTCGGAATGCTGACGTCACAGCAGCGGGGTCCACACATATTATATGATTGACAAAGGTTGCGGGGTTTAAACTTATTTACCCATCGCATATGTTATTTGCCGATTGTCGATTGCCGACTATGAAAGTGGTCCCCACTTTTATATGTCGCGCCATATAAAGTTTTCATATTTTTGTAATGTTTTCCTATGTATTTTATTGTTATGTTTTATGACCGCCGCGCCATATATATAAAGCGAAAAAAAAGGCCCGCGCATGTTAAGTATTATTGTATTGTATTGTGAACCGCTGTGTGAAGCGCCTGCAGGCAAGAGAAAACACAGTAAGACCATTACAACACTGTTTTGTGCGTTTTTTAGAGAGACAGAGAGCATTGTTTTGAAGTTCTGTGCACTGCGTCTGCAGCAGTCACTGTAGTTGTTTATCCCTCTGTTTAGAGGAAGATTTGTATTAGTTTTTGGAAAGTAATAGAAGTTTATTTCAAAGTCTGAAAACTATGTCTCCTGTCAATTCATTTTATTTCTCTGTGTTTACAAGGAGAGCTTATTCTCTCCACTTGGAATTCTCAAAATTCCAACATGGTATCAGAGCTAGTCTAGGCTTTTTGAAGATTTCAAAGAAGCTGAAGAAGAAGACCTGTTGCAGCGTGTTCTCCAGCAGCGTGAAAAGCTCAACAGAAGTCAAGGTCAGGTATTTCTCAAAGATAAAAGAGCAGTTGTTTATTGTTTAAAGAAGTTCGTTCTTTTAGTAAAGGAAAGACAGTTTGTTTAAAGTATAAGTTCAGAGTTCAGTTTAAGAAGCAATTGCTGGACCAAGCACTGGTATGAATCTTGGAAGTGTTCAACTTCCACAGTTTAATGGAAAGAACTATGATTATCGGACCATTACCATGAGAGCCCTGTTTGTCTCACAAGACTTGTGGGAACTAGTAGAAGATGGTTTCACAGAACCAGCTGATGAGCAGGCTTTTAATCCCTTAACTCAAGCAGAGAAAGATGTATTGAAGAACAATAGAAAGAAGGATGCTAAAGCCCTCTTTTGTGTGTATCAAGCTGTAAATGAGAGTGTGTTTCCAAGGATAGCAGCAGCTAAGAAATCCAAGGAGGCATGGGAAACTCTGAAAGTAGCCTATCAAGGTATGGAGAAAGTTAAGACAGCAAAACTTCAATTGCTGAGAAGGGATTTTGAAACTCTTTGCATGAAAGAGTCAGACAGTGTTGACACATTTTTCACACATGTGATTGGGACTGTCAATCAGATAAGATCCCATGGAGAAACTCTTGAAGAAAGAAGGATTGTGGAGAAACTTTTGAGATGCTTACCCTCAAAGTTTGATGTTATTGTAACCACCATAGAAGAGACCAAAGATCTCTCACAGTTCACAGTGGATGAACTTCATGCCTCGCTGATAACTCATGAACAAAGATTGAGTAGAGATGAACACTCATCTCTTGAGCACGCCTTCAAGACCCAGATGCCTTCAGGAAGAGGAAGAGGTCAAAGAAAAGGAAGAGGAAGAGGCAGAAGTCAGAATAGAGGTGGAAGGGACAGCTCTTCACACTCACATGGAAGGAGCAACAGCCAAAGTCAAGGCCACGGCCAATGCAACAGCCAGCAAGATGGACATCAACACCAACATGCTCATGGACAGAGGTATGATAAATCCAATGTCCAGTGTCATTATTGCAAGAAATATGGGAACTATGCCAATGAATGTAGAAAGAAGCAAAATGACATGAAGAATAGGCATAATGCTAATGTAGCAAAAGAGGAAAATAACCCAAGTAATGTGCTGTTAGCTTGTAATGTAGCACAAGATAAAGAAGATGATGTTTGGTTCTTAGATTCTGGATGTAGTAATCACATGACTGGCAACAGAGCA
This sequence comes from Pinus albicaulis, assembly GCA_034641835.2. NCBI lineage: Eukaryota > Viridiplantae > Streptophyta > Pinopsida > Pinales > Pinaceae > Pinus > Pinus albicaulis. The sequence goes on along the minus strand of JAXQQM020087435.1, from coordinate 196,366 downwards.
ATGTTTTCCAATCTTGATGAAGAAGTTAAATCTGAAGTGACCACAGGGACTGATACTAAAATCTCTGTCAAAGGGAAAGGCAGAGTAAGTATTCGAGCAAGGAATGGGGAGCAAAAATTTGTTCCTGATGTGTATTATGTTCCAGGTCTGAAATGTAATCTTTTGAGCGTTGGGAAGCTCATAAACAAATGTTACAATGTTATATTCAAAGATGATGTGTGCACCATAAAAGATATTCCTCCAAGTAAGAAAATTATTGCTGAAATTCAAATGACCAGCAATAGAATGTTTCCGCTCAAGCTCAACATTGACTTGAAAGGAAAAGGAAAGAATGTAGCAGCTGTAACTCAAGAAGCCTTCCAGAAGGAAGAGAAAGATGAAAATTGGTTATGGCACCTGAGATTTGGACATTTAAATTTCGGAGGATTAAATTTGCTGCACAGAAAAGGAATGGCAAGAGGTTTACCACTGATTGAAAAGCCTGACAGCCTATGTGAAGGCTGCATCTTGGGAAAGCAACACAGAGAAAATTTTCCTTCAGGGAAAAGCATAAGGGCGAAAGCACCTTTGGAGATAATCCACTCAGATTTATGTGGGCCGATGCAAACAACATCTGTTTCGGGCAGCAATTACATGCTGACTTTCATTGATGATTTCACACGAAAAGTATGGGTTTATTTTCTGAAATATAAGAGTGAAGTCTTTCAGAAATTTCGTCAATTTAAAGCTCTTGTAGAAAAACAGAGCGGACTGTACATTAAAGCCCTCAGAACAGACAGAGGAGGTGAATATATATCAAAGGAATTTCTGCGTTTTTGCAGAGAGAACGACATACACAAGCAGTTTACCACAAGGTACACGCCACAACAGAATGGAGTGGCTGAAAGGAAGAATCGACCATAATGGAGATGGTGAGAAGTATGCTAAAGGCGAAGCACTTGCCGAATGAGTATTGGGCAGAAGCAGCAAACTGTGCTGTATATATTTTGAATAGATGCCCCACAAAAGCGGTGATGAACAAGGTTCCAGAAGAAGCGTGGAGTGGCAGAAAACAGGGAGTCACCCACATGAGAGTTTTTGGGTGCGTAGCATATGCACACATTCCAGACAAATTGAGAAAGAAGTTGGATAGTAAGGGGGAGAAGTGCATTTTCCTTGGATATTGTGAAGATTCCAAAGGATACAGACTGTATAACCCATCCACAAAGAAGTTTTTAATTAGTAGAGATGTGCAATTCATCGAAGAGGAAGCGTGGGACGGAAGCATTGAGAAAACAGTCAATGTCAAAAACTGTTTATCTCATGATGAAGATGATGTAGATGTGGTTGAGATTAATAACCCATCCATTGCACAACCTCCAGCAGCGCAAGGCCAGCAAGGGACGCCTCAAGCGGCAGCAAGAACACCCTTGAGAAGTGGGAGTGCATCACCAAGCACACCACGTGGAGCAGAATTGAGTGCTTCATCAAGCACGGCTACACCAAGTGAAAGAGGAACAAAGTTCAGAAGTCTTAGAGAAATTTATGAGCAAGGAGAAGCAAATGAAGGTATGAATTCCCTATTTTCTTTGTATTGTCAAGTTGATGATCCTATTCATTTTGAAGATGCAATTAAAGATAGAAAATGGATAGAAGCTATGGATGATGAAATTAAAGCCATAGAGAAGAATAGAACATGGGAGTTGGTTGATCTCCCAGAAGGTAAAGAAGTCATTGGAGTTAAATGGGTATACAAGACCAAAAGCAATGTTGAAGGAAAAATAGAAAGACACAAGGCCAGACTTGTTGTCAAAGGATATAAGCAGAAGCAAGGGATTGATTATGAAGAAACTTTTGCACCAGTTGCAAGAATGGAGACTGTAAGAGCAGTGTTGTCCATAGCAGCACAAAATAGATGGAAAGTATATCAAATGGATGTAAAATCCGCATTTTTAAATGGAATTTTAATGGAAGAGGTATATGTGGAACAACCTCTTGGATATGAGAAGAAAGGCCAAGAGCATAAGGTTTGTAAATTGAAGAAAGCTCTTTATGGGCTGAAACAAGCACCAAGAGCATGGTACAGCAGAATAGATTCTTATCTATTGGAGAATGGATTTGAAAAGTGTGAGGGAGAACCCACCCTCTACATCAAAGAAAAGGATGGTAAGTTATTGATTATTGTCTTATATGTTGATGATTTAATTTTTACAGGTAATGATGATTACCTTGTTGAAAATTTTAAAATAGTCATGAAAGATGAATTTGAAATGACTGACATGGGTTTATTAAGATACTTCTTGGGAATAGAAGTGGAGCAAGGTGAAAAAGGAATTTTTATTTCTCAAGCAAAGTATGTGAATCAAGTTTTAGAAAGATTTAACATGCAGGAGTGCAAAGCAGCAATCACTCCCACAGTAATGGGATTGAAGTTGAGTAAGAATGACAGCAGCAAGGATTTCGATCCAAGTTTGTATAAAAGCATAGTTGGCAGCCTCATGTATTTGACTGCAACTAGGCCGGATATTATGCATGTTGTTAGTTTAATTTCCAGGTTTATGGAGAAGCCAAAAGAAGCACATTGGCAAGCAGCAAAGAGAATTCTGAGGTATGTGAAAGGAACAAAAGGATTTGGTATTTTATATACTACTTCAGAAAACTCAGAATTAGTTGGATACACTGACAGTGATTGGGCCGGAAGTGTAGATGATCGGAAGAGCACTTTCGGTTATATTTTTCATATGGGTTCAGGAGCCATTTCATGGGCTTCCAAGAAACAGCCTATTGTAGCATTGTCTACAGCAGAGGCAGAATATGTGGCATCTACAGCAGCAGCGTGTCAAGCAATTTGGATGAGAAGGATGCTGAGAAGTTTGTGCCAAGAACAGGTAAAAGGCACTGTGATTTATTGTGACAATAGCTCAGCTATTGAATTGTCAAAGAATTCTGTGTTTCATAAAAGAACAAAGCACATAGACACAAAGTATCATTATATCAAAGAATTGGTGAATAATGGTGAAGTTGTTTTACAACATTGTAAAACAGAGGAGCAATATGCAGATATTTTAACTAAACCATTGGGACAAAAGACATTTGAATTTCTAAGAAAATGCCTGGGTATGATGAATAACCCAGCAGCTGACTTTAAGGGGGAGTGTTGAAAATATTAGTCACTCCGTCGTGCCTTGCGGTGAAGAACAAAGAACAAAGTACAAAGGCAAGAAGAAGAATGAGATTGAGGGGTGAACACTCGTATTCAAGAAGAATGGAATGAATTAATTTTGATGGGTCAGCAGCCTACGCATTGCGTATGAAATTAACTTGGTGATGGACGGAGCCGGTTTCTTCACAAAGGAAGGACGAAGATTTTCGTAGACCTTTCTGGCCGCAGGAACAGAGATATTAAAAACCAGTCGTTTCGGGCTTTAAAGTCCTCAACAACCAGAATGAATGGAAATTGTTTTAACAGGCGGAAGTCCTTTTATTTTTGAATTGGCGGGACAAGTGGTCCCCACCATTTATATGTCAATCGGAATCGCAAAGTTATTTTGGAGCAGTGTCTTGTTGATGGCGATGCAATGCGATCCAATCGCAATTGCAAATCACAATGCATATATTATAAACCAAGTGTCTTGTTGATATGAAGCCGCGATGCGATGCGATCCAATCGCAATCGCATATTGTATTAATCAAATGTCTTGCAGATGTGAAGAGTTCCGCAAACGGAACGTTTATTACAATGAAACATATATAATAATCGCCCCACAGCAGCGGAGGCCCGTGGGTCCACACGACCATGTGGCAGCATTCCGCGGGGGTCTGGTAAGTACTGCAGCAGGAGCTGTGAACCCCCTCGGAATGCTGACGTCACAGCAGCGGGGTCCACACATATTATATGATTGACAAAGGTTGCGGGGTTTAAACTTATTTACCCATCGCATATGTTATTTGTCGATTGTCGATTGCCGACTATGAAAGTGGTCCCCACTTTTATATGTCGCGCCATATAAAGTTTTCATACTTTTGTAATGTTTTCCTATGTAGTTTATTGTTATGTTTTATGACCGCCGCGCCATATATATAAAGCGAAAAAAAAGGCCCGCGCATGTTAAGCATTATTGTATTGTATTGTGAACCACTGTGTGAAGAGCCCGCAGGCAAGAGAAAACACAGTAAGACCATTACAGCATTGTTTTGTGCGTTTTTGAGAGAGACAGAGAGCATTGTTTTGAAGTTCTGTGCACTGCGTCTGCAACAGTCACTGTAGTTGTTTATCCCTCTGTTTAGAGGAAGATTTGTATTAGTTTTTTGAAAGTAATAGAGGTTTATTTCAAAGTCTGAAAACTCTGTCTCCTGTCAATTCATTTTATTTCTCTGTGTTTACAAGGAGAGCTTATTCTCTCCACTTGGAATTCTCAAAATTCCAACATTACAGTCTCTTTTTTCAAAAGGAAAAAATCCACAGATTTTTGTATTATATAGAAAACTGTTTACATAGTATTTTCGTGTTTTATATCAGCATTCTCTAGAAATACCAAAAATATACAAGATAGTCCATAAATCCCATGTAGCACCTATCATAAAGACATGACAAAACAGTAAATATCATATCATAAAGACATACCAAACAGTGAATATCATATCCGATTACATTCGCATCATGCTAATTATGCCAAAACTGGAATAGAAATTGCCAAAATGACCACATGCTAAATAGAAGTGCTCATGCATACTCGATATTCCTGGTCCCAAGATAGCAGTCATTGCTGTAGGCGCAGTAGATAATCTCGCCACATTCGCATCATGTTAATTATGCCAAAACTGGAATAGAAATTGCCAAAATGACCACATGCTAAATAGAAGTGCTCATGCATACTCGATATTCCTGGTCCCAAGATAGCAGTCATTGCTGTAGGCGCAGTAGATAATCTCGCCACATTCGCATCATGCTAATTATGCCAAAACTGGAATAGAAATTGCCAAAATGACCACATGCTAAATAGAAGTGCTCATGCATACTCGATATTCCTGGTCCCAAGATAGCAGTCATTGCTGTAGACGCAGTAGATAATCTCGCCACATTCGCATCATGCTAATTATGCCAAAACTGGAATAGAAATTGCCAAAATGACCACATGCTAAATAGAAGTGCTCATGCATACTCGATATTCCTGGTCCCAAGATAGCAGTCATTGCTGTAGGCACAGTAGATAATCTCGCCAGGATGATGGACTACTTTTGATAAAGCATCAGCAGTCCCATTCTGCTCCCGAAAAATATGAGTAAATGTCAACCCACCAAACAGTCCAACCAAGTTCCTAATCCTTTGTATCCAATGGTAAAGCATAGGAGGATCAAAGGAAATCTTGCCCACAGCCCATTCAACAAGCGCTTTAGAGTCCCCAAATACATCCATCACCTCAATGGTTAACCATTTGGTATATTATTAAACACCCCACAGGGCAATGATCTCTGCCCTGGTGTTTGTGCCCAACCCACTGTTCCAGCAAAAATGAAAGTATTGACCAGGCTTTAAAACGATGTAAGCATCACTGCCACATATATTCCTATTTGCAGTGCCGTTGAAAAACCTCACTGGTATCTGTTCCGTATGTCCACCAGTTTGATGCGTCTCAGACCTTGCTGACCATAGGACCAGTCTCACCACTTAATGTCCAATGGACAGTTTTCAAAATGCTTTCATTCCTGCTCCACATAATATGGAAAGGAAGGGTACAATATTCTTTGTATCCCTTTATCCAGTCCTGTATACATTCAACCACAGAAGTTGTGTTCCAATTAGCAGAAATCTTTAATGTGTTCAACACGGCAATCCAGATGGCAACCGCAATTGGACAAATAAGTAACAGATGTGTCACGTCCTCAAGAGCATCCCTGCATAAAATACACCTGCCAGGTCCGCAGAACCCTGCGACATAACTATAGAGACCAGTCTGTAAACTGAGCATCCCTGCATAAAATACACCTACCAGGTCCACAGAAACCCCTGCGACATAACTATGGAGACCAGTCTGTAAACTGACTATATTCTTTGTATCCCTTCATCCAATCCTGTATACATTCATCCACAGAAGTTGTGTTCGAATTAGCAGAAATCTTTAATGAGTTCAACACAGCAATCCAGATGGCAACCGCAATTGGACAAATAAGTAACAGATGTGTCACGTCCTTAAGAGCATCCCTGCATAAAATACACCTGCCAGGTCCACAGAAACCACTGCGACATAACTATGGAGGTCAGTCTGCAAACTCACTATATTCTTTGTATCCCTTCATCCAGTCCTGTATACATTCATCCACAAAAGTTGTGTTCCAATTAGCAGAAATCTTTAATGTGTTCAACACAGCAATCCAGATGGAAACCGCAATTGGACAAATAAGTAACAGATGTGTCACGTCCTCAAGAGTATCCCTGCATAAAAGACACCTGCCAGGTCCACAGAAACCCCTGTGACATAACTATGGAGGCCAGTCTGTAAACTGACTATTTCATTAGAGTAACAAACCTGTGAACTCTCCAGTTAAAAAAGAGAGAAAGGACTCCAAAAATCTGCTTGAATTTCCCTCTGCAATCTGTTTTATTGGCAAATCCTTCAATGACTGCCACTCTGCAATCTGTTTTATTCGCAAATCCCTCAATGACTGCCACTCAACTGAGCTGCGCATCGTATTAACAACAAATTAAAGCAAACATAACCGGACCTCAATGACAAATCTGGATTCCAGAGTGACTACCCAGAAATTTGGCCGTTCACATGTTGATTTGTCAAGAATCAAAACCTCGAAAATAAGAATTATTCTTTCATTCTTCTTCAACATAAATTCTTATCCTATCTCTAAATCGCCACTACGCACTACCTATTCCTGTTAATCTCACTGCAAAGTTTCTTTAAGGGAGAAGTATGCCATAAATAATATATGCAGAGGAATCAAATTAATGTGTTCTGCACGGCTCCATCTCCTTCACGATGCACCTCTTTTAAGTTTTAAACTTTCAATAGATTTACAGATTTCACTACAAGTCCAATCAAATGATGCAACACAGACATTGCCCGCTTGTGCCTTCCATTCACTGGATCTGCATCCCCAATGAGAGTTATCTTCTTCTCCTTAATATCAACTGCAACAAACTCTACACCTACAATCAAATCTCCATCCATCATCACTTATCAGTAATGAAAACCCAGTTAATAAGAAAACTATTTTAACAATATCAAAACCCCTGGATTGATTAATTGAATGAATTTTCAAGACCCCTGGATTGATTAATTGAATGAATTTTACCTTCAACTCTTGCAACGATCTGCATAGCTCTTCTCCTGCTTTTATCATCATCAATTGTCACTTTCAGAACCATTTTCTGAACATTCAACAACAAATAACAAATGGCCATCAACATCATCATCAGTCACTAGATATCATACTAAGGTTTTCCGACTATGAATATGGATATTAGCCAAAAGATCAGATCCAAATGTTTTTCAGAGTACCCACAGATTGTTTAAAGGGTTAGAAACTAAAACCCCATATTTGTGAATGCAGATTTTTAACATGATCTTTAATTAAATCACTAACACAGAGTGCTTGGCAAGTACCACATCATTAACTCATAATTGCACAAAGAAATATTTTAAATTTATCTACATAAAAACCCTACCTCCCTCTTTAATAGATCCAGACTTTAAATAAATCTGAACCAGTTCATATCACATACAATCTCAAAATCCTTAACTGTGACAGTGACATACCTTCATATTTGACATGAAATAACAACCTTCCAAACCTCTGAGTGAGATATATGCAGAAGAGAAGCTGCAGAAAATAAAATGGGGATTTACAGCCCTGTAATATTTCCCTTAATGAAATCCCCGAGAGTTACAGATTGATTGGGATTGGCAAGCCTCAGGGATAGGACAACCTTCCAAAAACTATGTGGGAGATATATGCAGAAGCGAAGCTGCAGAATATACAATTGGAAACTGAGGATCCTGTAATATTTCCCTTAATGAAATCCCCGAGAGTTGCAGGTTGATTGGAATTGGCGTGCCTGAGGGATTGAATTCGCATTCACATGCTCTAGTCTACAGGTGCTTCCAGATTCGTTTGGAAACTTGATGAATTTTCTAACAGTTGACCTGTCCTGGCGCTCTAGTCTGCAGGTGATTCCAGATTCATTTGAAAAAATGACGAATCTCCAAACTATTGACCTGTCCAGGTGCTTCCAAATTCATTTGGGAACTTGACAAATCTCCAAGCTATTTACCTGTCATGCTGCTCTAGTCTGAAGCTGCTTCCAGATTTGTTTGGGAATTTAACGAATCTCCAAGCTATTGACCTGTCCAGGTGAAAACAAACTGCATCTTGTGGATCAGTGAGTACCAAGACGTATTCCACAAAGAGTCTAGTAGTCTACCTTGCTATAGAGAATTGAAATATAGCTTGATCCACATTGATTGTTGCACCACTAGTTGACCCACATCCATTACTCAGAACAGCATCAGGTTTACAAATACATTCTGGTGGACATAGTGAGGTTGAACATAGTCAATCTCTTCAAATTCAAAAGATATATTTGTTTCCGGGACGGACTAACAACTTACTGTGTGATTGGTCTCGTAACAGTCACTTATGAGCAGAGTGATATCATGAGGAGCAGGGAACGGAATAGGGATGAGGAGCCTGCTGGAAACAGTCAGCCCTCCAAATTTCAAACCCCGCAAGCTGCTTTGTGCATATACATTGATGGAAAGTAGCAGTAGCTGCCTATCTGGTCCTTCAGCTGGAACTTGTATGTAAAGTTCTCTCTTGGTGCTATAGGGCAGTTTGTTCCTAAAAACTCATCTTGCCACGAATTCCTCCTCTGTTGCATCCCAAGAATGTGCTAAGGAACTCCATGCATTAAAAATCACTAAAGAACCCATGAATCTTAATCAGCCAATACACAAGAGAACCCAAATGACTTACCAGGATAATAAGAAAGGCTGATCCAGGCTATTAAATACATTCACGATAATGTTATCATTGGTGACACTGTCAATCTGGGGGATGGGAAATTGCCATTTATTAGAATTCCCTGCGACGACAACAATGGGTATCATTAATAATGTACTGATGTAGAATCCTGACAGGAATAGAACAGAAATAGGTCTCATGGTTAGGTTACTACAGTACTAACATATTGCAGGTAGTACCTACATATAATATACACTTCAACATTTCTATATTAAATAGAATTTATACCATGTAATATGCACTTCACATTTCCTTATTATAGGGAATTGATACTATTTAGCATGCATTTCAACATTTCCTTATTATTACATGGAATTGAGGCTGAGGCCTCACAAGGTAAGTATGTAAACCCACCTCACCCCATTCATATGCTTGTATATTGGAGCTAGAATATTGAATGTTGTGTAAGACACTTAACTCTTTGCAAACATATCATGTCGGTCAACGTTCTTAAAGCACTCACTGCAGACATCATGTCGGTCAACATTCTTAAAGCACAAGGTCATATGCCTTCTGTCCTACAAATATTAGTTTGCATTGATCTTCTATGGGTGATACCAAAAAGTTGTTTATGTAAACCTCCATAACTAAGCACCCGCTGTTATACCCATACAGATGACCTCATGAAGACTGTCAACCAAATGTTAATGGAAGATTAAAAACCAATATAACTTGGAAAAAAGTGCATCAAAGGTGAATCTAAACTGTAATAAGACAAAAAATCGGTTAATCTGTATATATAATACAACAACTAAAGTAAACCTGATATAGAATCTCTTACATAAGTTTTTTTTAAATACCCAAAGTGATCCAACACTTAAGCCACCTACTATGCCATATCGTCCACTGTAGGAACTGGAAAATTTGTAAAATAGGTCCACTGTAGTAGGAACTCAAGTTTGAGTACCTTGCTAGAGTATCATTGAAGCAATGCTTCCACACCTGTAAAAATAAAACAAATTGATCTTCAATTGAACAAGAAAGATTGATAATTGTCAAGTGAAAGGGTTCCCAAATTACAGAAAACTTTTTAATTACGAGGACATTTTAAAGGAGCGGAAACAAAGATAAAATGTATTTGGTAAACCAACCTTGATTTTTAATTTCAAGGGCATTTGAAAACAGAGGAAACAAAGATAAAATATGTTTGCTAAACCAACCTTGTTATGGAATCATTCAATCCAGAATGGTTGTCTACATAGGGAGGCACAAGAATAAGTTTAGCAATTCACCCCATGTTTTATCTGCGACAGAAGATGCTGTTTTTCTTTACAACTGGGAATAGAATTACAGTGCAAAGAACAAGGAAATACAGTTGAGACAAAACACTGATCTACAGTTTGTGTCAATCTTTCCACAATCACAATCTCAAACTTTGAAACCCCATCCCCATCTCCTGAAACAATCAACAGCCTCTTCAATGACCAGGTTTACCTCAATTCATTTCATGCAAAAATACTATTTTAGCGCCTGGCCATGGCCTGCAAAACCAGAACAATCAAGGTCATGGAGCCAACCTGTGAATTTTATCCAGTAATTGATATATTCTCAACTTTGAGGTGAGGTAGATAACAAAGACAGGTAGTAGATAATTAAGAATTGGTTTGCAAATGCTATAACCCAGAAGATGAAAACATGTACCTTTCCATGTTGAAACCCTGCTTTCCAAGGTGACATCGATTCATGGTGATTTATGCTCAGTCATGATACACACGAATATCATGACATCCATACAACATGTCTAATAGAGAGTGTGATTTGAATTATAGCATGTAAATCGAAAGGAAGATAAGGGGCACTTACAATGGCATCCATTAGATCGTTGTCCTGCTACTTCTTCGTCATGCTAATTATTAATGAATGTAATAACAAATATATTAAATTATATTTGTTATTGAATGACAAATTAGTTTAATTTAATCAAAAAAATTTACTTCATAGGTGAAAATATAACCTGAAAATTAACAACAACATAAATATAAAAACAAGTGTATTCAACTATATTTGTTATTAAATGACAAATTAATAAGGGAGGCACAAGAATAAGTTTAGCAATTCACCCCGTGTTTTATCTGCGACAAAAGATGCAATTTTTCTTTACAACTGGGAGTAGAAATTACAGTGCAAAGAACAAGGAAATACAGTTGAGACAAAACACTGATCTACAGTTTCTATCAATCTTGCCACAATCACAATCTCAAACTTTGAAACCCCATCCCCATCTCCTGAAACAATTAGCAACCTCTTCAATGACCAAGTTTACCTCAATTCATTTCATGCAAAAATCCTATTGCAGCATTTGGCCACGGCCTGCGAAACCAGAACAATCAAGGTCATGGAGCCAACCTGTGAATTTTATCCAGTAATTGATATATTCTCAACTTTGAGCCTTGAGGTGAGGTAGATAACAAAGACAGGGGGTAGATAATTAATGGAATTGGTTTGCAAATGCCATAACCCAGAAGATGAAAACATGGATCTTTCCATGTTGAAACCCTGCTTTCCAAGGTGACATCGATTCATGATGATTTATGCTCAGTCATGATACACACGAATATCATGACATCCATACAACATGTCTAATGGAGAGTGCGATTTGAATTGTAGCATATAAATCGAAAGGAAGATAAGGGGCACTCACTGCAGACATCATGTATGGCATCCATTAGATCATTGTCTTGCTACTTCTGCATCATGGTCATCCACCAGCTGCATTGTTGAGCATCTTACTATGTTCCTCCTTTCTCAAATAAGCTCTTGAAAGTCTGTGAGACCTTGGATGCAATAGTGAATCTCTCCACTCAGAGAATTCCTGCTCAAGTCGAGATGTTTTAGCCAAATTTCTTTTGGAATGCTACCAACCATAAGATTGTTGGTCATATTCAAAAGCTCCAATTCCTTCATATTCCCGAGCTCTCAAGAAATGGAGGCTTGCAGTTCCATATGTACAGGTGAGAGAAATATTACAAAGTCCCCCGCAACTCATATGCAGGGCAATGAGTGATTCTTCTAGTCTCCAAGTCCATTAGGGTTTCCAAGTCTTTTCTTGAATACTAACAATTCATATGCATAGAAATTAGAGCTTTCAACATGGCTTGCCAATAATGTCACTACCATACACACCACCTTCATCAAAAATATAATCATGGTGAGCAACTTGGAAAATCTCGTGACTCCAAAACTCAAAATCTTCAATTATGAAGATGATAGAAGCCAACCTAGTAGCCAAACTTCATCACCGAATACACAAACACATGAATGTTGACACATGAAGTCTAGAATAGAATCCAACCAAAAATATAAATATACATATCAGTGGCTCTGACTCCCGAATCCTGATACTTGCCATGATCAAATCTTAGACAAATAAGTACCATGACATTACTTCTACCAAATGATAGAAACTAGGCCCAGATGCAAGCAAATGTACTAAACATTTGGGCATTTACGGAAGTGGACAAAGCCAGGTAACGAATCCAAGAGGTCGTGAATCAAAAATTTATGCCCGAGCCTTGTAGCAGATAGAAACAAAGGACAAATCCCAAAATGGGTTTGGCCAATATGGTCAATTAGCTCAAAAACAAGGGAAAAAGACCACCTTCCTAGATAGCTTTTGTTGAAGCTTGGAGGCATGTATATCCTACTCCAATCTAAGCAGTCAAAGGATGACCTTTGTATTGACAGATCCATTGAATTAGGGTAGTCCAAGCTTATGGTATTTTGAACTAGACCTGATTCGGTTTTCTTTTGGATTTGGAATTAGAACTAAACAAGTTTATTAAAATTGTGCGTTGCTCCCGAAATAATAACATTGTTAACACAACAATTTGTGTTATGTAAATATCATCACCGAGAAAAGGAAATCTAGAAGCGTGCTAGCATATGCATCACAACCTGCACATTAATTGGAGATGGAATAGAATCATTGCCTATGACTTGACTAGCTCCCTTTCATCAATCTCTAATGCACATATAGAGTTGTCTGACTCATAGTTGCAGGATTCATCCCACAAAGGATCCAGAGGCAGAACCGTGTCCTATACAGATCCGCCATTTTTTGGTGATTCCTGGAAAATCTGATCCGCGAGGGCCCGATCCGCAATTTCGGCAGCCTGATCCGCAGATCCGGAAAGGATCAGGTGTGGATCCATGGAGGTTTGGGCGTGTATCCACCATGGATCACGAGCGGATCCGAGAGAAGGTGGACGTTTTTTTTTTGGGAAATTTCGAACTATTATGTGAGGAACTACGCTTTTTGAATACTCCCTAGGTACCCCTTGATGCTCCCTAATGGTAATGTTAAATTCTTAAAGTAAAAGTGACATTCTCTTTATCTTTCATTTTCATCCTTTTACTTAAATTTAACATTGCCATGAAATCCTCCATTATCTTGCATTTTCATCCTTTTACTTAAATTTTTAACATTACCATGAAATGACTCAAGATGTCTGAGAGTGGTTCCAACCTCATCAGACTTCATATGGAGAAAATAGAATTTCATATCCCATTCAAAATTCAACAGACTTAATAGTTTTCAAGATCAATGGGATTGTGGCATTTCATTGGATTATATCATGTATGAGGGCATGTGATTGGCATTTAATCGAGAGCACCGAGCACTATATGTACCTCAGTGTTGGTGTTGTTGATTGTTGAACTCCTTTGTCATGGCCTTAGCAAAAATGTACCCTTCACTCAAGTCAATCATTGATTAGGCATGTTAAGCTTTCTCTACCATATTATAAAGCTTGGATTAGGTTGTTTGATCAAAATTGGGCAATGTTGACTAATATCCCTAGAGAATCGAAGTAGAGGCAAAGGCTAGACAAGATAAGAGGAACCTAGAATCTAAATGGTTGATGCTGGAATAATTAAATCATTGATGTACAATGGATGCCATATCTATCTTGAATTATGTAAAAATATGCATGTTTTCATGTCTTCTACAACTAATTTGGTATTTTGGATGTTTTTTTTAATATAAATGTAGAAAAATATTAAAATAAATAAATAAATATATATATATATATATAGTAGATGCTTCGCTTCCTAGATTTTTGGGAAATGACGTTTCCTCGTCCCTGCTTCGTCCCCACTTCATGCAACATTGGTCTGACTCTGACTACCACAAAGATTAATTTTGAAGAACTTTGAAACCCTTTCAAGGGTATATAAAAGTAGAGGAATCACAATCAAGTATGCAGATGGCTCAAATGGGGTAATGCACCACTTCAAATTTGCATTTTCTAAAACATTCTTGGCATAAAACTTGGAGAAAACAATCACTGTGGATGTCGATCCACCTCTAATAGGGGAGCGATGTGGCAATTGTGCAGATGTGGCGACTGTGCAGTCGACTAAGCTGCTGGAGGGGTCAAAGTAAGCATTGATACATGAAAAGGATTTGAAATTAACTCCATTGGCTGTAGAGCTAATAGGTGTACTCAACCCCAACGAATTGGGTTGTTGTAAGAGGGAGTGTAGATTTATCTTGTTGTTCCTACTTTGTCGATAGTTGGGAGTTTCTTCAATAGTTATTGAAGAGGGATTTGAGATAATGTTTGTGGAATTCCTTAACGAGAGACAAACTTGGTCCAACAATTATATATCAATGGAAAAAATGTAAGAAGTTGATTAGAGTGAAAATAATTATCTATTAGACCAATAGATGGCTCTTGCCCAAAGGATTCTTTTTACTTGTCCAACTCCAACTCCAATTGGTGCCATTGGTAATTTATCACCTGCTAAAATATAAATCATTTCAATATCAAAAACGTCCTTGGAAGCCCACAACTAATATCTTTTGCAGCCAAGATTGGTTTGCAACTTTGCATCTTGTTTTGAGGATTGTGATAGATCTTTTCAAACAAATACCACAACACAATTACAAGCCTCAAGAAAATAATGTAGATAAAGCCAAAACTTCATTGTCTAGCACCTTTGATTGACATGAAGTTGCACACTGTTAATGAAATAGTACATAGCCAAAGTTGATACCAAAATCACGCTTATTCACGATCAAAGAGAGCAAAATAAAGACCCTGAAGTATTAATCTGAACCAAAGCTAAACAATTAACCTAGCTTTTTAATAATGAAAACAACATCCATTGACAAACACCCAAAAATTCCATTGATTAAATTAATACAATTGCAACAATTCCAAATGTGCAGCATAACATCCCTTCTAGAGAATATATCATGGATTAAACCACATTTAGAAGGATGGCTAACCCCATAGTGCATTTAAAAATGAAATTGTAATATTCCACAATAACACTAGAAATTTCTTAAAAATGTATTGTTTTTATGTAGGATGGATAAGTAACAAGTTACAATAGTGAGAACTCATTTCTTATTATAAAAACATAAAGACAAGACAATGAAGAATTAGTTCGCTCGTGAGGTTGAAGGAGAGTATTGGGCTCCATTCGTATTGTGTTCTACCCCGCTTGAATGGCGTGTGTTTTAGGAGGTTAGGTGTTACTCCAAGACAAATTTGACAAATAAAAATAAATATCCCTCAAATCTGGGGAAGGGTATATGTTCTTTATGAAATTGTAATGTAAATATTGTTAGAAAATGTAACTACGTTTAGTCTTCATAATTGCTATTGTACTTATGTCATTAAATATTTTATGTAAAAGATCAAAAAGAAGACAAATAAATATTATTTTTCAAGCATGGGTTTCATGCTCAAATTGATTTATCATCTAGATCAAGCATGTTCTTCATGCTTCTAGGGTTTATTGAGTCAAACTAATATTTGTCATAAGTCAAAATATTGTCTTAGAGTCAAATCCCATTTGGACATTGAAAAGAAAGTGGAAGAAGAAATTTATTTGAGTCAAAAAAGTAATTTTTGTACCCACAACATCAAGTCGGCCCTGGAAGGGTTAATTTGACCTCCTCGATGTGTATAAATAGAGACAGTTCAACCTCATTTGAAGCACCAAGCAAGCAAGTTCGAACTCCAAGACAAGAAGAGCGAAATTCAAGAGAAGCAAGAAAGCAAGAGAGAGAAAGCAAAGTCAATGGAAGAAAGTCGAAGTTTCTGCGATAAAATCTACCCTAGATCTCTCACATGTGCGAAATTGTGAAGTTGCTAAAAGGGCCAAAGTTACAGATTCACTGCAGGTTCGAAATTCTTAAGCCGAGGGCCGAAATTTTGAAATTGGAACAGTTTTGGAAGATTTTGACTTGAGATGACTTTGACTTTCTAGAAGAGCTTGGGAGGAGGGTTGACTTGGGTCTTGTTGGAGATCTTGGTTGTTGAAGAATGCAGTAGGGAAGCTATTAATTTAATTTTCTCCTTAATCTTAATAATTGCTTGTGAACTCTATTATCTTCTTGTGTTTCTTTATTAGATATTTTCATCAAACAATTATCAAAAGCAAAACAATGAAGACAATGGAAACAAGTATTAGGCTCTAAGCCAGGGCAAAACCCATTCAAGGGGAAAACCCGAAAAGAATCTCTTCTCTTTTTATAGAGTTTGGTTCAAATGAGAAAACTGAGACCCTAAACCCTAGACCAAGTCCTCCTCCAAGCACCAAGTCAGCCCTCCAAGATTTCCCTCCAAACAAGTCAAAGTTAGACCAAGTCAATAAAGGTCAAATCTCTTCAAATTTGCTCATATTCAAAAATTTGACCTCTTCCTTCAAATATGCAACTTCGGCTTCTTAGAACAATAGAAACGCTAGCATTTTTTTACGTTTCAACCTACTAAGAGATCTCCCTCTAAGTGATTCAAGACCTCCAAAACGAACTAGAGTCAAATCTGCTTCAAACTCACATTTTCAGCCTCCTAGCTGCAAAATTTCAGACCTTTAATTACTTCAAAAATTTCGGCCCCTGCAGAAGATTCCCAAAAACCCTAACTTCACACATGTGAGAGAGAAATAAGTCAAACACTTGAAACTTGCTTCCTCTTTGACTTTGATTCCTTACTTTGACTTTCGCTCCTGTAATCCTTCTCTTCTTGCTTCAAATTGAGTTCTTCTTGATGCAGATCGAATTGGTGATTGAGGAGGTCGAAATTGCTTGTATATATAGCCTTTCCTTGAGGTCGAGTACCCCTTTCTGGGTCGACTTGTGCTCGGAGGCTCATAGAACTTTCTAGACTCAAAATCAATATCTTTTTCATGTTATAACTTGCCCAATAAGGTCTTATACAATAGACAATGACTCTTTTGACTCAAGAAAATTATTCTTTTGACATGACAAACCCTAGAAACATGAAGAACATGCTTGACCTAGTTTGACCAACAAAATGAAGCATGAAACCCATGCTTGAAATAATATTTTTCTTTCTTTTTTTGCAAGATAAGATATACATAATGACACAAGTACATTGACAATTACGAAGACCAAAACTAGTTATATTTTCCAACATTGGTCTTGTTGTTTGGGTCTTGGATTTCTCATTTGATATGATTCTATAAGAGAAAAAATTCCTGAGTTTCCCTTGGAGGGGTTTTGCCCTAGCCTGGAGCATACATCTTGTGTTCATGTCTATTTGTGATCTTCATAGTTTATGGTTTTGGTAATTGTTTGATGAACAAAACATAATAAAAGTAATAAGAAGCCAACATAACTTCGTAAGCAATTATCAAGTAAAGAGAAATCATAGTAATTGTTGCCCCTATCGATTTCTCAACATGGAATCAATAAGGTGAAGACAGTCATCAAAGATACCTTGAAGGACATCATTTGTAGGAAAGTCACAAGGATATAAGGAAGGACATAGAAAAGGATACAAGAAAGAGGACTCAAAAAGGATCATCTTGAAGGAAGGCTACCTCTCCTCCATTAAAGTCACAAGGATATAAGGAAGGACATATAAAAGGATACAAGGATACAAGAAAGAGGACTCAAAAAGGATCATCTTGAAGGAAGGCTACCTCTCCTCCATTAAAGGCTCTGGTTTACACATCATCATCTTGAAGGAAGGCTACCTCTCCTCCATTAAAGGCTCTTGTTTACACATCATCATCTTGAAGAAGAAAATTGATCTATCTCTCTTGGAAGATTATCATTTTTAAGGTTCATTGGAAGATAAGGAAGCATCAATAATCCTGGGAACATCCTCTACACTCTTTGAAGTAGCTTTAAGTCACTATTGTTTGAGGCATCCTAGAAGTCATCACTCTAGGGAAGATTTGAGGTCTCTTGGAAGTCTTGGGAACAAGAAGGTATTTGAAGATCTCTATATCAAGTATCAAGAACTACATTATTCTCTATGGCTCAATCTTTAAATCAAATGACTTCATTTTGTAAGGAAGGCAATAAAAATGATGGATCAACAAAATTTCAAGCATGGAAGAAAATGAATTCATGGACCATGTTCTAGGCAAAGTTGCAGAATCAGAGAAAGATAAGACTCAAGAATGGACCCAAGTACATGAAGGGAGAAGTGAGAATTCAAAGGATCCTCATTGAATCCATTAAGGATCATCTCATTCCATTTGTTGCAGATTTGGGCGCATCTAATGCAACATATTACAAGTTGGTGAAAATGTATTAAGTTAGCACTATAGATCAAAAGATATCTTTAAGGAATGACCTTTAGAAGACAAGGTTATCTAAGGATGAAGACTTAACCTCATATCTCTTAAAGGTCTCACAATTGAGGTATCAATTACAAGGGCTTGGAGAAGTTGTTTATGATTCTGAATTAATAAATTGTATACTCAATGCATTACCTCCCGAATGGAGTAGTTTTGTGACAAGCATCTATTCAAGAAAGGACATTGAACTTTGATGAGATATGGTCTTTGTGTATGATATAAGAAACAATATTTTAGGCAAAAGGTAACACTGAACCAAATGAAAAATCTCAATCTTTTGTTGCCAAAGAAAAGAAGAAGAAAGGGAAGTTTGGAAAGTTTGAACCTCGTCAAAGGAACAACAATCAACCACTAAGAAATTTAGACATGTCCAAAGTGGAATGCTTTGGATGCAATGGATATGGAAATTTTAAGAGAAATTGTCCCAAAGACCCGCAAAACAAGAAGGACAATAAGAGGAAGGAAAGAATTGGAGCAAATACAGTTGAAGAAAATAAAAAACCCAAAAAAACCAATATCAGGTATGTTTACAATATGTTTTCTTTTTCATTAGAAGATGGCAATTGTAATAGCATGTACAATTACATTTGTAGAAGAACTTCGGTTTTTGAAGCATGGCGCCATGGAAAGAAGCATAAAGCATTGGAAGGATTAGAGTCTACAATGCCATGTGAACCTCATCAGTGGCAATCATCAAGCAAAGCTAGAATATTTTGTACCATCCAACACACTACAATTCATGTAGTTAGTTTTTGGCATTCACATCATTATAAAAGTAGCCTACTAGCTAGAAGGATCACAAGGATCGTGGATAGTGATTATGAAGGTTCTTCACTAGGTGAAAGAATCTTTGTAACATGAAAAAAATCATATTTCAACTAAAATTATGGAAGCTCATATCAAAGAAGCTCACATGAATGAAGATAATTGAGTTGCAGCATGAAGATATAATTGAGAACTTCTCATCTTACAGAAGGAATCTCATCTTGAACATCATTCTAGACATCATCCTCAAGAAAAGATGCAGCTCGTTCAAGAAAGAATTCTAGATGGCAAGCATAAAGGAAGAGGAATGTATATCTTTAAAAGCTTCTCATTAGGAAAGTAAAATTCATGTCTTCAATTAATAATGTAGAAAGAGCTTGTTGTAGAAACATGCTTGGTAACATAAGCATGCTATGTTTTGGATAAAGATTGGATTGGACAAAACTTTTCCCTTCGATTACTCGACGCAAAGAAGCATGATGGATAAGAAATAACTCTTCCATGTATATAAAAACATAATAGATGGGAAGAACTCATGATGAAGCTAAACAACATCCGATATGGTCTCCTGAAGTTATTGATCAACATCTAAGATGGAAAACTTCATAGGAAGTTGAAAAAACTATGACATATATGATTTTGAGGCTTGTGGATTAGTTCACTCCATGAACACATCAATTAATGTTTGAAAGCATGAAGAATAATGTTGATCTCAGAGGGAGATACTAGCAAAACATGACATCTTAAAGGCTATCATGACTGGGTAACTCTGATTTTGATAATTTGGTATTTATAATTTGTTTGAGATATGAGTTGCCTACTTGGAAGGACATATTGTAGAAGTATAGATTAAAAAGATTACAAATTGAGATAATATATCTACAACTGTTTAGTTTAAACTCAATTTTTGAACACGGATTGAGTGGACAACACTGGTTTTGGCATAGAAATATTCATGGCAAAAATTTATACACCGTGAAGGTAAGAAAGGTAGCAAGTCACAAGATATTTACCTTCCCAATGGTCAAAGGGAGATATGATTAGCTCTAAATTAATTGGTTTGGAAAGATATTATTGATGATGAAGATACCTTGAATAATGGAAAAAGTGATGTAGAAGGTTGATGGCATGAACCCTGTTATGAAGGAAGATCAAGAAAGAGTTTTGCTCCACAAACATCTAGGAAGTTCGAAGCTCAGATATGATAGGATGATTTGAGAGAGGAGCTCTTGCAACTACAACTATGATCTCCATGAAAAAACAAGTAGTTGATGAAAGAAACAAAGAATGAAGCATATGTTTTTAAATAAAGATTATGATGAAGTCTTTTTGATTGAGAGGGAGCAAGAAATATCCTTTATAAGTACTTGAAAAGGAGTAAGGACCTCCTCCTTGGTTGAAAAGGGTTGATGGTGGACACCATATTCTCCACAAGTGCCATGAGCTAGGCCATGCCAAATCATCATACGTCTAGTGTATCACATTGAGAGGAAGAATGAAGGATTGGATAAGCATCTGGGGATTGGTACACCTTGACGATCAAAAATCCAAGATAGGAAGTAGTCTTGTGGACCGACATTCTTTGAGGATCTAATAGTTTATTGACAATAAGAGTGGTCGAAGAGGATCGATATTCTTTGAGGATTGGGAATCCAAGATAAGAATATTCATGGAAGGACATAACTTGTGAACATTCGGATGGGGTATCTGCCTTGAGAGGCTGAGGTGTCCATATGTATGCCTCCCAGCATTGTACTCTAAACTTGTGGAATGTTAGAGCTTGTTGGTCAAAAGGCCTCACTATGTTGCTATTTGACAATGTTGGTGATGGTGATGATGCTTAAAGATATGGCTTACCGAACATTTGGATGGGGTATGTGCCTTGAGAGGATGAGGTGTCCATATGTATGCCTCCCAAAATTGTACTCTAAGCTTGTGGAATGTTAGAGCTTGTTGGTCAAAAGGCCTCACTATGTTGCTATTTGACAATGTTGGTCATGATGATGATGCTTAAAGAGATGGCTTACCGATCCAACTCTTTTTCTGAGAACATTTCAGTTTGAGAGTATCCTCATACCTATTATGAGATTATGAATACCTCCCTAGTTAAAAGGGATTGTTAGAAAATGTAACTAATTTTTGTCTTCATAATTGCTATTGTACTTATGTCATATATTTTATGCAAATGATCAAAAAGAAGAAAAAGAAATATTATTTTTCAAGCATGGGTTTCATGATCAAATTGATTTGTCATCTAGGTCAAGCATGTTCTTCATGCTTCTAGGGTTTATTGAGTCATAATAATATTTTTCATAGGTCAAAATATTGTCTTAGAGTCATGTCCCCCATTTAGATTTTGAAAAGAAAGTAGAAGAAGAAATTTATTTGTGTCAAAAATGTAATTTGTGTACCCACGGGACCAAGTCGGCCCTCCCTCATCAAGTTGGCCCTTGAAGGGGTAATTGGATCTTTTGGATGTGTACAAAAAGCGACATTTCGACCTCATTTGAAGCACCAAGCAAGCAAGTTCAATCTCCAAGACAAGAAGAACAAAATTCAAGAGAAAAAGAAGTTGTTGCAAGGGCCGAAATTACAGATTCACTACATGTTCAAAATTCTGAAGCTGAAACTATTTTGGAAGATTTTTACTTGAGTTGACTTTGACTTGCTATAAGAGCTTGGGAGGAGGGCTGACTTGGGTCTTGTTGGAGGCCTTGGTCTTTTTGTTTGGGTATTGGATTTCTCATTTTATCTAATTCTATAAAAAGAGAAGAATTTTCAAGGTTTTTCCCTAGCTTAGAGCCTACATCTTGTGTTCATTGTCTACTTGTGTTTTTCATGGTTTATGGTTTTGGTAATTGTGTTCATTGTATATTTGTGCTTTTCATTGTTTATGGTTTTGGTAATTGTTTGGTGAAAAAAAACATAATAAAAGTACTAAGAAGCCAACATAACTTCACAAGCAATTATCAAGTAAAGAAAAATCATCCTAAATGTTGTTCCTATCAATTTCTAAAAAAAGATAGCCATCAAATCATGTGTCTTATATTAGAGATGGAGAGATATAATGATAATTGCTTAACAACAAGAAACCAAAATCTGCAATATGAACTACCAATATTTTTATATGTAGAGGTTCACAGTTCATTAGAGTTCGGTTAGAATTTCTAGATCTTTAAACTATGAAAGTCTACCCATCATCAAGGAATGAGGAGACACTATCTCCACCAACAAGTGACCCAATTGAAGCTTTAAAACTTTGAAGGGGGCCAAAGTTTCAATCGGATTCCCTAATGATGGGAAGGGTGTCCACTTGAAACATTGGGAACCCATGAATTCTACTTGAATCATTTCACAAGATATTTTTCAGTTATACGAGAGATGGAGAGATGTAATGAAATTGTTTAACAAGAACCCAAAATATATAAAATGGACTCACAAAAACGTCCACTTAAAAATTTTAGTATGTAGAGGTTCATAGTTCATCAAAGTTCAATTAGAATTTTTGGCTTTTTAAACCGTGGAAGTCTACCCATCACCATAGGATCCAATTGAAGCTTCTGAAACTTTGAAGAGGGCCAAAGATTCAATTGGATTCCCTAATCATGGGTAGGGTATCGATTCAAAACATTGGGAATGTTTCTAAATTTTAACATAATTTATAAATCCAAGAATTCTACTTGAATCATCTTACAAGTTATTTTTTCACAAGTTTGCTAAAATTGATTTATAATTAGTATGTAACTAATTCCTCAAATATAAAAATGCTAATGCTCGGGGTAACAACTATCACATGTGCAAGTGGACAAATAAATTTGGTCACTCTACCTCAAACCACCACAATCAAGCAAGGGGAAGGGCCATGCAACCTCATGAAATGACACTTATGGAACCTAGCCACAAGAGAAGGATAAAAACAAGTTCTTTCCCCCTTTATTGGTATTAATGGATAGAAGTCACACCAATTGGTGGGTGGCAGAATGGAAGAACCATGGGAAGTAAGAAAGGAGATGAAGTAATGCACTCAATCTTCTTATACATTTGTTGTTTTGATTGCTTCTATCTCCTTGCTATCTAGTTAAAGAACATAATTCATTTTAGTGGTTGTGTTCCTAGATTGTTCTAAGGGTATTACTCGGAAATATTAATGTTAATGTCAAGGGTAACGAGAACATCACAAACTAGGGAGGGTTGGACAAGTGGCCATCAATAAGTGGTCACACCTATTATGGATATGGGAGGGTAAATATGTTTGGGATTCGACCTCAAACCAAGATGATCAATTAGGGTGAAGAAATATGCACTTGACAATGACGGATCTTAACTAGAAAATAAGGATCAGAAACTGTTCACCCTCAAAAGCAAGAATGAGCTGCTAAAAGTCTCATTATTGTGTGAAGTGGTAAGATGGGAGAACCATAGCAAGTTCCAAGTAAATAAGGTGTTGAGAATGAAGAAATCCATGGCTTCAATCTTCTAATGCATTTGCTTCTTTTCAGACTCGCTTTCATCTCCTTTTTCTCTAGTTATAGACCTTGTCTTGGTTTATTTTAATGTGTTCCTGGGTTTTTTTGAGGCTTTCGCTTGGTCTCAAGAAAACTTAATGTGTGGACAAAGGCCTAACCGAAGTTGATTGAATAATGGCAAAAAAATGTATGTGGGGTGTGGTTTCAGGCCTTGTCCCAAGACAAGACCTTTGTGTGTGAATTAAGGTGAATTAAGGCCCAACTAAATTTTATTGAAGAATAGAAAAAAGTGTATGTAGAATGAGGTCTAAATGGAGTTGTTGGAGTGAGGTTGAAGTCCATGCTTGTCTTTGAATCTTGCACATACCAAAGTTGGACACAGTCTTTCCGAGAATTATAGGGAGGCTAAATTTCTTCTACTCATTTTATTGCCTTACTATGGTAAGTTTTTGTCATACATGCATATGGTGATGGAGGGAGTCCATGATGCTTTTGGCTCCTTATCCAAGATTGAGAGTTGAAGTCTAAAGAAGAGAAGTGTATTCGGGAGCTGGAGAAGTATCTAAGTAACATGAAGCAACCATAAATTTCTTCTAACTCATTTTATTGCCTCCCTATGGTAAGTTTTTGTCAAACATGCATTTCTCTAAGATAGGGTGATGGAGGGAGTCCATAATGATTTTGGCTCCTTATAAAAGATTGAGAGGTGAAGTCTAAAGGAGAGAAGTGTATTTGGGAGTTGGAGAAGTATCTAAGTAGCATGAAGCAACCATCTAAGTAAGATAAAGAAAGTCGTAGATGTTAAGGAGTTGAAAGGACAAATGCATTATGTTTTAATGAAATTGTTGAGATTGAAATAAAAGTGAGAAACCCACCCCCTCCAATGGCACAAAGTGACCGGTAAGAAATTCGTAGATATTAAGGAGTTGAAAGGACAAATGCATCATGTTTTAATGAAATTGTTGAGATTGAAATAAAACTGAGAAATCCACACCCTCCAATGGCACAAAGTGGCCCGTAAGAAAGTTGTAGATGTTAAGGAGTTGAAAGGACAAATGCATCATGTTTTAATGAAATTGTTGAGATTGAAATAAAAGTGAGAAACCCACACCCTCCAATGGCACAAAGTGTGACCCATCCCCCTCCTAATTGTAAATAAAAACTAGTACGTCTATAACTAGGCTTGAAATTTGTTTTTTATTTCATCCATATCTACAAATGCTACTCAATTAGAGGCAATTTTTGCTTATGCCCAAAGATTCCAATTACTTTCCTTTACCCTATAAATTTACATGAACACACATGATAAAGGAAGCACCAAAAGAGTTCAATTAAAACAATATAGAACCATAAAATTATGTAGCAATAAACAAGTAAATTATCTCATACATACCTCCTTCACCTTTGCTCATTGCATCCTTGAAATGTTCGCTTGCCTTAATTTCCCCATCCATTAAGTACAAAACAAAAACCATGAAACAAAAGTAAGAAAAGCGAGAGAAAGAAAACACAAAAAATAAAACATCAAACCACAAATTAGCATGGCCATGCTCACAAATGCAAAAAAACAACTATAATTGTAGAAAAATGAAAGAACAATAGGCAATAATAAATGATACAATCAACGATAGCAAAAAGAAACAAAAACAACAAAAACAAGCAAACAAAAAGAAACAAGAGATGGGGACACGAATCTGCAATCCCAATATGCATCGATGGCCAACCAAAGACACCCTGCACAACAAAAAAATATTATGAATAATATATTAAATATACAAATTATTCTAAGAGACATGAAACAAATATCAAAATATCTTATGATAAATCTTAATTAGAGATCAAAAATATTACAAGTAATCTTATGCACTATAAAGTACAGGTTACACAAACACTAAAAATCAACCCTCAATAGGTAAAGATAAAAAAAATGTTGTATTTGAAATGAAAATAATCATATATGAATTTCACACCAAAAAAGAACTCACCTCTATCTTTGTATTATTTCCAATCTAGTACAATCTCTATCTCATTAAGATATTTCGGCAATTTCAATAGTGATTCTCCACATTCCATTATTCTGTATTGCATTACACTCAATAAAACATTATTAAAAATATTAAATACACATAAAATGTTGTGAGGTATTATGAGTAAGCACTAGAAAGTACATCTTATGTAAACACTAAAAATCATAAACCCTAAATAGATGAGGGAGGATCATATTGAGGTAAATAGTGGATCATATATGGATATTTACACCAAAGGAGAACTCACCTCTATCTTTGTGTTTACCTTCGCACTCTACTACAATCTCTCCCACAAGTACATTTTATTAGTTTAGCTAGAGATTTCTCCATATTATATAAACTGCATTACATTGTGGTCAATAATTTTTGTAATTTCATCAATGCTCCTCCACCCTTCCTTTACCTACATTTGCATCACATTCATTATATAAATAAATCCCAAATAATAAAATATGCATTCAATTATACCTTTGCTATGTTGCCTCACATCATAGAAAGATATTCAATAGTTTCACCAATTTTCCTTTACCTTTCTTGATCTGTATTGCATAAAAAGCACACATGACAAAATAATGAAACAACAAATGAATTAAATTAAAATGTTCATCAAAACCAAATAATTTAGTAACAAATAAATAAGTTCCCTTTAAAATGTGCATCAAAACCAAATAATTTAGTAACAAACAAGTAAGTTCCCTCATACATACCTCTTTCGCCTTTGCCCATAAACAAGTAAATTTACCCATACATACCTTTTTTCGCCTTTGCCCACTACACTTGTCGGCTCCTACACATCTACAAGTCTCTCCCACAAAATTATTCTATAGTTTTATCAATGCTCCTCCACCTTCCTCTACCTACATTTGCATGACACTCATTTATAAATAAATCCCAAATAATATAATATGCATTCAATAATATAGAACCATAAAATTATGTAGCAAGAAACAAATCAATTCTCTCATACATACCTCCTTCACCTTTGCTCATTGCATCCTTGAAATGTTCGCTTGCCTTAATTTCCCCATCCATTAAGTACAAAACAAAAACCATGAAACAAAAGTAAGAAAAGCGAGAGAAAGGAAACACAAAAAATAAAACGTCAAACCACAAATTAGCATGGCCATGCTCACAAATGCAAAAAAACAACTATAATTGTAGAAAAACGAAAGAACAATAGGCAATAATAAATGATACAATCAATGATAGCAAAAAGAAACAAAAATAACAAAAACAAGCAAACAAAAAGAAACAAGAGATGGGGACACGAATCTGCAATCCCAATATGCATCGATGGCCAACCAAAGACACCCTGCACAACAAAAAAATATTATGAATAATATATTAAATATACAAATTATTCTAAGAGACATGAAACAAATATCAAAATATCTTATGATAAATCTTAATTAGAGATCAACAATATTACAAGTAATCTTATGCACTATAAAGTACAGGTTACGCAAACACTAAAAATCAACCCTCAATAGGTAAAGATAGAAAAATGTTGTATTTGAAATGAAAATAATCACATATGAATTTCACACCAAAAAAGAACTCACCTCTATCTTTGTATTATTTCCAATCTAGTACAATCTCTATCTCATTAAGATATTTCAGCAATTTCAATAGTGATTCTCCAAATTCCATTATCCTGTATTGCATTACACTCAATAAAACATTACTAAAAATATTAAATACACATAAAATGTTGTGAGGTATTATGAGTAAGCACTAGAAAGTACATCTTATGTAAACACTAAAAATCATAAACCCTAAATAGATGAGGGAGGATCATATGGAGGTAAATAGTGGATCATATATGGATATTTACACCAAAAGAGAACTCACCTCTATCTTTGTGTTTACCTTCGCACTCTACTACAATCTCTCCCACAAGTACATTTTATTAGTTTAGCTAGAGATTTCTCCATATTATATAAACAACATTACATTGTGGTCAATAATTTTTGTAATTTCATCAATGCTCCTCCACACTTCCTTTACCTACATTTGCATCACATTCATTATATAAATAAATCCCAAATAATATAATATGCATTCAATTATACCTTTGCTATGTTGCCTCACATCATGTAAAGATATTCAATAGTTTCACCAATTTTCCTTTACCTTCTTGATCCTAGACAGCATAAAAGCACACATGATAAAATAATGAATCAACAAATGAGTTAAATTAAAATGTTCATCAAAACCAAATAATTTAGTAACAAATAAATAAGTTCCCTTTAAAATGTGCATCAAAACCAAATAATTTAGTAACAAACAAGTAAGTTCCCTCATACATACCTCTTTCACCTCTGCCCATAAACAAGTAAATTTACCCATACATAACTTTTTTGCCTTTTCCCACTACACTTGTGGGCTCCTACACATCTACAAGTCTCTCCCACAAAATTATTCTATAGTTTTATCAATGCTCCTCCACCTTCCTTTACCTACATTTGCATGACACACATTTATAAATAAATCCCAAATAATATAATATGCATTCAATAATATAGAACCATAAAATTATGTAGCAATAAACAAATAAATTCTCTCATACATACCTCCTTCACCTTTGCTCATTGCATCCTTGAAATGTTCGCTTGCCTTAATTTCCCCATCCATTAAGTACAAAACAAAAACCATGAAACAAAAGTAAGAAAAGTGAGAGAAAGAAAACACAAAAAATAAAACGTCAAACCACAAATTAGCATGGCCATGCTCACAAATGCAAAAAAACAACTATAACTGTAGAAAAATGAAAGAACAATAGGCAATAATAAATGATAAAATCAATGATAGCGAAAAGAAACAAAAATAACAAAAACAAGCAAACAAAAAGAAACAAGAGATGGGGACAGGAATCTGCAATCCCAATATGCATCGATGTCCAACCAAAGACACCCTGCACAACAAAAAAATATTATGAATAATATATTAAATATACAAATTATTCTAAGAAACATGAAACAAATTGCAAAATATCTTATGATAAATCTTAATTAGAAATCAACAATATTACAAGTAATCTTATGCACTATAAAGTACAAGCTATGTAAACACTAAAAATCAACCCTCAATAGGTAAAGATAGAAAAATGTTGTATTTGAAATGAAAATAATCCTATATGAATTTCACACCAAAAAAGAACTCACCTCTATCTTTGTATTATTTCCAATCTAGTACAATCTCTATCTCATTAAGATATTTCGGCAATTTCAATAGTGATTCTCCACATTCCATTATCCTGTATTGCATTACACTCAATAAAACATTATTAAAAATATTAAATACACATAAAATGTTGTGAGGTATTATGAGCAAGCACTAGAAAGTACATCTTATGTAAACACTAAAAATCATAAACCCTAAATAGATGAGGGAGGATCATATGGAGGTAAATAGTGGATCATATATGGATATTTACATCAAAAGAAAACCCACCTCTATCTTTGTGTTTACCTTCATACTCTACTACAATCTCTCCCACAAGTACATTTTATTAGTTTAGCTAGAGATTTCTCCATATTATATAAACTACATTACATTGTGGTCAATAATTTTTGTAATTTCATCAATGCTCCTCCACCCTTCCTTTACCTACATTTGCATCACATTCATTATATAAATAAATTCCAAATAATATAATATGCATTCAATTATACCTTTGCTATGTTGCCTCACATCATAGAAAGATATTCAATAGTTTCACCAATTTTCCTTTACCTTTCTTGATCTATATTGCATAAAAAGCACACATGATAAAATAATGAATCAACAAATGAGTTAAATTAAAATGTTCATCAAAACCTAATAATTTAGTAACAAATAAATAAGTTCCCTTTAAAATGTGCATCAAAACCAAATAATTTAGTAAACAAACAAGTAAGTTCCCTCATACATACCTCTTTCCCCTTTGCCCATAAACAAATAAATTTACCCATACATACCTTTTTCGCCTTTGCCCACTACACTTGTGGGCTCCTACACATCTACAAGTCTCTCCCACAAAATTATTCTATAGTTTTATCAATGCTCCTCCACCTTCCTTTACCTACATTTGCATGACACTCATTTATAAATAAATCCCAAATAATATAATATGCATTCAATAATATAGAACCATAAAATTATGTAGTGATAAACAAATAAATTCTCTCATACATACCTCCTTCACCTTTGCTCATTGCATCCTTGAAATGTTCGCTTGCCTTAATTTCCCCATCCATTAAGTACAAAACAAAAACCATGAAACAAAAGTAAAAAAAGCAAGAGAAACAAAACACAAAAAATAAAACGTCAAACCACAAATTAGCATGGCCATGCTCACAAATGCAAAAAAACAACTATAATTGTAGAAAAACGAAAGAACAATAGGCAATAATAAATGATACAATTAACGATAGCAAAAAGAAACAAAAATAACAAAAACAAGCAAACAAAAAGAAACAAGAGATGGAGACATGAATCTGCAATCCCAATATGCATCGACGACCAACCAAAGACACCCTGCACAACAAAAAAATATTATGAATAATATATTAAATATACAATTTATTCTAAGAGACATGAAACAAATATCAAAATATCTTATGATAAATCTTAACTAGAGATCAACAATATTACAAGTAATCTTATGCACTATAAAGTAAAGGTTACACAAACACTAAAAATCAAACCTCAATAGGTAAATATAGAAAAATGTTGTATTTGAAATGAAAATAATCATATATGAATTTCACACCAAAAAAGAACTCACCTCTATATTTGTATTATTTCCAATCTAGTACAATCTCTATCTCATTAAGATATTTCGGCAATTTCAATAGTGATTCTCCACATTCCATTATCCTGTATTGCATTACACTCAATAAAACATTATTAAAAATATTAAATACACATAAAATGTTGTGAGGTATCATGAATAAGCACTAGAAAGTACATCTTATGTAAACACTAAAAATCATAAACCCTAAATAGATGAGGGAGGATCATATGAAGGTAAATAGTGGATCATATATGGATATTTACACCAAAAGAGAACTCACCTCTATCTTTGTGTTTACCTTCGCACTCTACTACAATCTCTCCCACAAGTACATTTTATTAGTTTAGCTAGAGATTTCTCCATATTATATAAACTGCATTACATTGTGGTCAATAATTTTTGTAATTTCATCAATGCTCCTCCACCCTTCCTTTACCTACATTTGCATCACATTCATTATATAAATAAATCCCAAATAATATAATATGCATTCAATTATACCTTTGCTATGTTGCCTCACATCATAGAAAGATATTCAATAGTTTCACCAATTTTCCTTTACCTTTCTTGATCTGTATTGCATAAAAAGCACACATGATAAAATAATGAATCAACAAATAAATTAAATTAAAATGTTCATCAAAACCAAATAATTTAGTAACAAATAAATAAGTTCCCTTTAAAATGTACATCAAAACCAAATAATTTAGTAACAAACAAGTAAGTTCCATCATACATACCTCTTTCGCCTTTGCCCATAAACAAGTAGATTTACCCATACATACCTTTTTCACCTTTGCCCACTACACTTGTGGGATCCTACACATCTACAAGTCTCTCCCAAAAAATTATTATATAGTTTTATCAATACTCCTCCACCTTCCTTTACCTACATTTGCATGACACTCATTTATAAATAAATCCCAAATAATATAATATGCATTGAATAATATAGAACCCTAAAATTATGTAGCAATAAACAAATAAATTATCTCATACATACCTCCTTCACCTTTACTCATTGCATCCTTGAAATGTTCGCTTGCCTTAATTGCCCCATCCATGGAGTACAAAAACCATATACACCACTCCCTGCTCACAACGCCCTGGTGTATACGCCCTCTCCCTCCTTTGTATACATCGCTGCACATATTCCAGCATTCATATACCTCTGCTCCAACATTTTATCCGCAGTTGTATATCGACTCCATTTTATATTCAGCGCTGCCTGTCATATACTGCAACACCGCCATAACTCTACCACTGCTTATAATACAACGCTTCTCCACACTGCATAAGTTCTTCCCTCGTCACACCTTATCACTCCAGCCCCACCCTCACATTCTCTGCACCGCTCTACGCAACAACGTTTCTTGTTATGCAATAGCGTGTTCCTCCATTCATACAACGTCCATATACACTATCCAATATACAACGTTTCCTCCATATAAACTTCTGTCCGCCCTCAGTGGTATTATAATACCGCCCATTCCTCTGTCCATATAGTCGACTCCATTTTATATCGTTGTCTGTTCATATATATAAAATGCTGTCATACAATTTATTCAATACATTGTTCATATATACCGCTCTGTCATATGTTAATACATTGTGTAACGCTGTCCACATAACACCGCTGTCTGCGTGCTTTATATAATACTGCCTTTCTCGTTTACATATAACGCTGTCCATTTCATATTACAATAACGCTGTCAATTACCACTCATATACCGCCTTCTCCCATTATTATACGCTCATATACACATTACTTATTTACTACGCTGTCAATCACCACTCATATATGTTATATGTCTGTCAATACACAATACCGCTCTCATACATGGTATGTCTTTACATGGTATGCGTTGTGTTTTACATAGCATGCGTTGTGTTATACCATTTCGCCTTTTAATACCTAACACCCATACTGCCCATACGCCCCATTCACATTCATAATTCTGTACCCTCCCCAACCATTCCATATCGACCCCCATACAAATTTTTTCCCAAAAAAAATAAAAAAATATACATATATTTTTTGTGTGCAGAATTCAGTCTCTTAGCAAAGATCTTGTGTTTTTAAATTCAGTGTTTTAGCAAAAAGAGTTTCTGTCCTTTTAAACTGAGTACATTTTCCAGCAAAGATTTTTTTTGTTTTCTCTCCTTCAAGAGAAATTTTCCAGCAAAGTTTTTTTCTCTCCTCCTTCAAAAGAAGATGACAGTCCCTTCATCTTCTAAAGAGGCTGCCTACTTGGCATAGAGAGAAAAGAGACATGCTTCAGGTCCATCCAGAGGAAGAGAAGGCAGAAGACGAAGAAGAAACTTCAGAGAAAAGGGGGGCAGACAATCTAAAGCTCAGCAGCAAACAAATCAAGACAAAGGTAAAACTGATGACAAAGACAAAGGTAAACCAGCTGAATCAGCTCATTCTGTTCTAGCACATTGTAACAATGGAGTAAATGAAAACCTATTTGATGTTTCATTTACTTCATGGAGAGATGATTGGTTGCTAGATTCAGGAGCAACATGTCACATGACATTTAGAAAAGATTTTTTGAAGAATTCACTGACAAAGTTGATGGAGTAGTATATTTCGCAGATAAATCCAAACTCAAGCCATCAGGGCTTGGCACAGTCAGGCTTAAACTGCCTGGTCTTCTTGATCATATCCTACATGAGGTTCTATACCTCCCTGAGTTGAAGAGAAACTTGCTGTCCCTGGTTGAAATTAGGCAGCAAGGACACTTAGTTCACTTGTTTGATGGCAAGGCAGAGGTCAGAAAAGAATCAGATCACTCACTTGTCATGGAGGGAATAGAAGAAGGGAGACTCTTGAAGCTGAAAGGTTCATATGCTCATGCTCAAAACTTTGCATTCAGTTCACATCATGATGAAGGTACATTTCCATCAAGTCTTTTATGGCATGCTAGATTTGGACACTTAAACTATGACAACCTTCATTTGTTGAAGAAAAATGGTGTTGATGGACTGCCTACAATTCCTAGAAAACCTAAGGGATGTGATGCTTGTATTCTAGGAAAGCATAGCAAACAGCCATTTCATGATTCACACTCAAGAGCACATAGGAAACTTGAACTTGTTCATTCAGATTTATGTGGCCCTATGCCTATTGCTTCTGCAAATGGAAACAAATACATGATGACATTTATTGATGACTACACGAGAATGTGTTGGATTTACTTACTGAAGAATAAGTCTGATGCTTTTCAAACTTTCAAGAATTTTCATGCATGGATTGAAAATGATGCACAAACACATATTGGCTCTCTATGTACTGATAATGGAAAAGAATACACTTCAAACGAATTTGAAAATTATCTTCGTCAACATGGAATCAAACATCAAACAACTGTGCCATATAATCCACAACAGAACGGTGTAGCTGAAAGAATGAACAGAACCATTTTAAATATGGTCCGCTCCATGTTATTTTTCAAGAATGTAAAATTGATGTTTTGGGCTGATGCAATTCTATGTGCTGTTTACATAAAGAATAGGTGTCCTTCAAGTTCAATTAGAAACAAAAATCCTTTTGAAATGTGGCATGGCCACATTCCTTCGGTAAAGCATTTTAGGGTCTTTGGGTCCACATGTTATGCCTTGATACCCAAGGGTCAAAGGAACAAACTTGGTGCTAGAAGCAGAAAATGTATCTTCTTGGGGTACTCCAATACCTCCAAAGGATATCGTCTCTATGATGAAACAAATAAGAAGTTTGTGATAGCAAGAGATGTCATATTTCTTGAATCTTCCAAGAATGACAAGGTTGTTGAGCGGCAACTTGATCGCCTGGATAGATTCACACATGCAAAGTCTTTCCAAGAATTTGATAATGTGATTCCACACCTTGAAGGGGGGATTCCGATATTGAATCAAACTGTGGAATCATTTCCTGAACCACACTCTCCCCCGCATGAAGAAACAACCACGGATGACACATTGGATGATGTGATCGACAGAATTGGGAGATTGAATCTTGAATCAATCCCAACTCAGTCAAGTGACCAGCCAGGGCCATCTCAGAAAGGTCCCCCCAAATGGCTGACAAAGACACTGGAGGATGTTCATCCTGATGAGGTTGGAAAAACGGGAACAAGAAGTTCCACTCAAGAAATCGAAGGTGATGTAGATAATTCTGATTCCCCTGTTGATATGGATATTGCTTATAACTGTGAATTGAGTTTGTCTACAGATCATGAACCAACTTCCTTCAAAGAAGCCGCTTCTCATGATGAATGGAAAGAAGCGATGCAGAAGGAGTATGATGCCTTGATAAATAATGGCACTTGGAAGCTGGCTGATCCGCCTTTGGGAACAAAACCAATTGGTTGTAAGTGGGTCTACAAGAACAAGTACAAAGCAGACGGCTCACTTGACAAGCACAAGGCCAGGCTTGTGGCAAAAGGATTCGCACAGAAAGAAGGAGTCGATTATGAAGAAACTTTTGCTCCCACAGCAAAATGGACCACCATTCGGACTCTCTTTGCCTTAGCAGCTCAGAGTGGATGGAAAGTCCATCAGATGGATGTAAAAACAACCTTCTTGAATGGAGATCTAAAGGAGAAAGTTTATATGTCCCAGCCAGAAGGATTTGTGATAAAGGGTCAAGAACACAAAGTTTTCAAACTTGTAAAATCCTTGTATGGCCTCAAGTAAGCACCACGAGCCTGGTATGAGAAATTGACCGAGCATCTTCTGAAACTTGATTTCAAACACTTTGATCTTGATGATGCAACTTTGTTTGTTAAGAAAGTTGGAAAAACAGTTGTATATCTTGTGGTATATGTAGATGATCTTTTGATAACGGGAAACAATGAGAGCTATATTGCATCCATGAAGAAAGAGTTGAAGAAAGGTTTTGAAATGACTGATTTGGGTCATGTTCATTACTATTTGGGTATTGAAGTAATTCAACATCCTAAATTCATATTTCTTTCTCAAAAGAAGTACATTGGAGATATCTTGAAAAAGTTTGGCATGGATGACTGTAAACGCTTAAGCACTCCAATGGAACAAAACTTGAAGCTCACATCTATTGAAGGGAAGGAATTTGAGGATGCAACTAAGTATAGACAGCTTGTAGGAAGTCTTATCTATCTGACCACCACCAGACCTGAGATCTCATTTGCTGTTGGAATCCTCTCAAGGTTCATGAAAAAACCTTGTGAAGGACATTGGTCTGCTGCAAAAAGAGTTCTAAGGTACTTGAAGGGGACTCAAGACTTTGGACTCAAATATACATAGGTAGGCGACTTCAGCTTGATCGGATACTCTGATTCAGACTTTGATGGCGACAAAGAAACATGGGTGTCTACTACAGGTTACACCATGAGTCTTGGATCAGGAGCTGTCTCATGGAGATCACGCAAACAGTCAGTTCCAGCAGATTCCATGACCGAGGCAGAATATGTGTCAGCAGCTGAAGCAACAAAGGAAATTGTGTGGCTCCGGAAAATCCTGGAAGATTTGCAGATGAAACAAATGTATTCCACTCCACTCATGATCGACAAAACTTCTGCAATAAAGTTGGCCAAGAACCCAAAGTTCCATGATCGAACAAAGCACATCAATAAAAAGTACCATCTAATTCGACATCATGTTCAGGCCAAAACCATCCATCTACATCATTGTTCCACAAATGAGCAAACTGCTGACATCTTCACCAAAGCACTTGGAAGAGAAAAGTTTGAAAAGTTCAGATCGATGCTTGGACTCACCAACATCCCTTTGGATTAAAGGGGGGAATGTTGACACCTAATCCTATGGATGGGTGTGCATATGTATTTTTTTATATTATTTAATATTAGGAAATAAGGAAGGCCAAGAGTCATTGGGAGATGAATCCCAATAGCCTCACCTCCCATCTATAAAAGCATGTACATTCTTCAGCTAATACACATTCTGATTTTGAGGAGTTACCTCCTGGTTTGAAAAAAACAAAAACCATGAAACAAAAGTAAGAAAAACGAGAGAAAGAAAACACAAAAAATAAAACGTCAAACCACAAATTAGCATGGCCATGCTCACAAATGCAAAAAAACAACTATAATTGTAGAAAAACAAAAGAACAATAGGCAATAATAAATGATACAATCAACGATAGCAAAAGGAAACAAAAATAACAAAAACAAGCAAACAAAAAGAAACAAGAGATGGTGACACGAATCTGCAATCCCAATATGCGTCGATGGCCAACCAAAGACACCCTGCACAACAAAAAAATATTATGAATAATATATTAAATATACAAATTATTCTAAGAGACATGAAACAAATATCAAAATATCTTATGATAAATCTTAATTAGAGATCAACAATATTACAAGTAATCTTATGCACTATAAAGTACAGGTTACGCAAACACTAAAAAACAACCCTCAATAGGTAAAAATAGAAAAAATGTTGTATTTGAAATGAAAATAATCATATATGAATTTCACACCAAAAAAGAACTCACCTCTATCTTTGTATTATTTCCAATCTAGTACAATCTCTATCTCATTAAGATATTTTGGCAATTTCAAAGTGATTCTCCACATTCCATTATCCTGTATTGCATTACACTCAATAAAACATTATTAAAAATATTAAATACACATAAAATGTTGTGAGGTATTATGAGTAAGCACTAGAAAGTACATCTTATGTAAACACTAAAAATCATAAACCCTAAATGGATGAGGGAAGATCATATGGAGGTAAATAGTGGATCATATATGGATATTTACACCAAAAGAGAACTCACTTCTATCTTTGTGTTTACCTTCGCACTCTACTACAATCTCTCCCACAAGTACATTTTATTAGTTTAGCTAGAGATTTCTCCATATTATATAAACTGCATTACATTATGGTCAATTCCTTTACCTACATTTGCATCACATTCATTATATAAATAGATCCCAAATAATATAATATGCATTCAATTATACCTTTGCTATGTTGCCTCATATCATAGAAAGATATTCAATAGTTTCACCAATTTTCCTTTACCTTTCTTGATCTGTATTGCATAAAAAGCACACATGATACACTAGAGATTTTGGCGGAAATTCCGACGGCCAATTCGTCGCTATTCCGACACATATTCGTCGCAACAGCGACAGTTCAAGGGCGGACAAACCGTGGTTTCTCATGCCGTCGCCGTTCCGACGCAAGTAAAAAGTGTCGCACTATCGACACTTATTCCGACGTTCCGAACAGGCGTCACTCTTCTGACGTCTCACAAACCGTCGCGGCTCCGACGTTTTAAACGTCGTTTTTTCGACGCTCATAAACCGTCGCAGTTCCGACTAAACGTGGTCCGACGTTTTGACGTCGCTCTTCCGACGCTTGTAAACTGTCGCAATTCCGACTAAACGTGGTCCGACGTTTATGACGTCACTCTTCCGACATCTGGAAGATGTCGTAATTCCGACGATATGTGGTCCGACGTTTGGAACGTCGCGCTTCCGACGTTTTCATACTGTCTCTCTTCCGACGTTTCTGGATTGTCGCAGTTTCGACGTTTGGCACGTCGCGCTTCCGACGTTTTCATACTGTCTCTCTTCCGACGTTTCTGGATTGTCGCAGTTCCGACGTCTACAAGGCGTCGGTAGACCGACGGAGGGTTCAATTTTTTTAAAAAAAATTAAAATTTTAAAAGACGAGAAACGCTGTTTTGAAGATATTATATGAAGTAAAACAGTCCATGAAAGTGAAATAGCAGTATGTAGAATAGTAAAGCAACAGATAGAGTACCGACGTCCATTGTTCCAAATACAAATTAAAGTACCCAAAACCCTACAATAGTGAAGTAAAAGAGTCCATGAAAGTGAAGATATTATATGAAGTAAAACAGTCCATGAAAGTGAAGATATTATATGAAATAAAACAGTCCATGAAAGTGAAGATATTATATGAAGTAAAACAGTCCATGAAAGTGAAGATATTATAGGAAGTAAAACAGTCCATGAAAGTGAAGATATTATATGAAGTAAAGCAGGTCCATGAAAGTGAAGATATTATATGAAGTAAAACGAGTCCATGAAAGTGAAGATATTATATGAAGTAAAACGGTCCATGAAAGTGAAATAGCAGTATGTAGAATAGTAAAGCAACAGATAGAGTACCGACGTCCATTGTTCCAAATACAAATTAAAGTACCCAAAACCCTACAACAGTGAAGTAAAACAGTCCATGAAAGTGAAATAGCAGTATGTAGAATAGTAAAGCAACAGATAGAGTAACGACGTCCATTGTTCCAAATACAAATTAAAGTACCCAAAACCCTACAACAGTGAAGTAAAACAGTCCATGAAAGTGAAATAGCAGTATGTAGAATAGTAAAGCAACAGATAGAGTACCGACGTCCATTGTTCCAAATACAAATTAAAGTACCCAAGACCCTACAATAGTGAAGTAAAACAGTCCATGAAAGTGAAATAGCAGTATATGAAGTAAAACAGTCCATGAAAGTGAAATAGCAGTATGTAGAATAGTAAAGCAACAGATAGAGTACCGACGTCCATTGTTCCAAATACAAATTAAAGTACCCAAAATCCTGCAACAGAGAAAAACGCTAATCATGTGAGGAGTGTGATATGTCCAAAATATAAAAAGACCATCAGACCATATCAATAAACCGGCAACATAGACCAGCATCGCTAGGTTTGAAGGCAGAGTGATAAACATTAATCATTTTTTTTTCACAAGAGAAAAAACGTTGTTTTGAATATATTATATGAAGTAAAACAGTCCATGAAGTTATTACATTTTCACATCTGAAGATTGGAACCAAAATATCCATCCAAAAAAGTGGAAGTCCCACCCCAGACAGTGATAGAAAAATATCCCATGTCACATACAGGGACTTGATATAAAACCCGGTAACGGTCCACATGGAGATTATCGACAATCTGAGAAAGCATCCAAATATGCCCGAGGCATCTATAAGAAAGTGAAATAGCAGTATGTAGAATAGTAAAGCAACAGATAGAGTACCGACGTCCATTGTTCCAAATACAAATTAAAGTACCCAAAATCCTACAACAGAGAAAAACGCTAATCATGTGAGGAGTGTTATATGTCCAAAATATAAAAAGACCATCAGACCATATCAATAAACCAGCAACATAGACCAGCATCGCTAGTTTTGAAGGCAGAGTGATAAACATTAATCATTTTTTTTTCACGAGAAAAAACGATGTTTTGAATATATTATATGAAGTAAAACAGTCCATGAAGTCATTACATTTTCACATCTGAAGATTGGAACCCAAATATCCATCCGGAAAAGTGGAAGTCCCACCCCAGACAATGATAGAAAAATACCCCATGTCACATACAGGGACATGATATAAAACCCAGTAACGGTCCACATGGAGATTATCGACAATATGAGAAAGCATCCAAATATGCCCAAGGCATCTATAAGAAAGTGAAATAGCAGTATGTAGAATAGTAAAGCAACAGATAGAGTACGTACCGGCGTCCATTGTTCCAAATACAAATTAAAGTACCCAAAATCCTTGAACAGAGAAAAACGCTAATCATGTGAGGAGTGTGATATGTCCAAAATATAAAAGACCATCAGACCATATCAATAAACCAGCAACATAGACCAGCATCGCTAGTTTTGAAGGCAGAGTGATAAACATTAATCATTTTTTTTTCACAAGAGAAAAAACGTTGTTTTGAATATATTATATGAAGTAAAACAGTCCATGAAGTCATTACATTTTCACATCTGAAGATTGGAACCCAAATATCCATCGAGAAAAGTGGAAGTCCCACCCCAGACAATGATAGAAAAATACCCCATGTCACATACAGGGACATGATATAAAATCCAGTAACGGTCCACATGGAGATTATCGACAATCTGAGAAAGCATTCAAATATTCTCGAGGCATCTATAAGAAAGTGAAATAGTAGTATGTAGAACATTAAAGCAACAGATAGAGTACCGACGTCCATTGTTCCAAATACAAATTAAATTACCCAAAATCCTTGAACAGATCAAGAAAAACGCTAATCATGTGAGAATTCAAAGTAAAGTTAATCTATTAACATTGCGAATAAAATTACACCGAAGTCAAAAACATTGCCTGGCCATACTCATGGCAAATTTGTCATCGAAAAATCAAAAAATTAAGAAGACTGCCCTCATACGGGGAAACCAGTCTTGAACGTTTAATTTACAGAATTCAAAAATATTACTTAAAGGTCCAGCACAGTAAAATAAACTAAAAGCAGCCCAATTAACTGGGCCTTCTAAGCAAGAAAAACAAATCAACCAAACTAATCCTCCGCTGGTTCGTCCACGATTCGGCACCATCCTTCGGAAGGTCCAGGATCGCTAGGTGCTACCTCCACATGCATGCCACGGCTCCCCTCCTGAAGGCCCGAATGCTGGCCGGCTTTTTCCGAGCTCAGACCCGCCGGACGGGTGCATTCTTTCTCCGTTTGGGCCTCCTCGCGGAAGACCACAGTGACTACAGCTGTGATTCGCGGGCGGTTGAGAGTGCAATCAAAGGAAAATTGCGCAGTGCGCGTCGTGGGAGAAGGTGAACTAGCGGTGGGGAAGCCAGGAGCAGGGGAATCCATACGGTGGCCAGATGCTACAAGCCGACCCCGCCCACTTCTAGTATTTGGATATCGACCTAAGTAATAATCACTGGACTGGCCGGAAGTCATCTCTGTTGAGGTGCTGGAGGGAGCGCGCCGGGATTGACCTCTAGTGCTCCCCTTGCGGCAACGCATCCTATGACGCACGCGAGGCATGGGTGCAATCTCAGGCGCAGTGGGCACAAGAGATGAAGAAGCAGAATTCCAATTAACAGAGGAAGACAGACAGAGACAGAACCGAGAGAAATGGAAATATGCAGCAAAGTCTAGGCAGAAGTTCCGCTGGCCACTTCTCCTTATCATCGCAGTTACCAGACAGTGTAATCCAGCAACCGGCTTGTCCGAAAAACCATGGCTAAACGCCATTTTTTATGTCGACCCGTCTGCAATGCAATCAAAGGACGGCCGTCATAATGAATCTCTGATCATTAATAATGAGAGCCGAAGGCCGGATCAAATTGGAGCGTGCGGAATCGCTCAGAGGAGTGGAGGTCCGATCTTGAACAGTGTTAAAAATTAATTAATCTAGATTTGATGTGAAAACTTAATTGAACGGCGTTAAATGTTAATGCGAATGATATGAAATCGCCATATCCATGTCCCATCACCTTAAACGCCATCGAATGCACCCGCAGCCGGGAGCAGGGCAAGTTTTTATTGAGGACACGTGGCAAAAATTGACTGGAGCGGATATTTGTTTGGGCCACTCGCGCAGTGGAAATCCGGACCCGTAAAATATTAGGGCGAATTTGATAAGAAATTCGCGTCACAAAATTGGCCGACGTCAGCAGGCTATTTTGGAACGCGAATTTGGTTTGAATTATGGTTTATCGTCGTTTGAAGTCCGGCGGGCTCGACTTTTGAACAATTTTATTATAAAATTTGTGTTGGTTTTCTTTGATAATACACATATTAAAATCCCGCTTAATAAAGAGACAAAATTGTTGTGCTTTCGGAACCCGTGGTCAAGCCCTCTACCAAAACCACTAGCGGAATCACAAAAGTGGGTTGCCCATATCGCACCGCTTTTGCGGAGTAGGCGGTATTTCCTATTCGCGAGCGATTCCATAGGGAATGCGACACGTGGCGAAGTGACCCCGGAAAACAACCGTTTAACCCACGCCATCGCATGTTAAAGCCCGACGTTGGAAGCTGAGCGAAATTGCCAAGAGTCGTTTATTTGGAGAAGGGCCATCGGACGGTGGTCACACGTTGAACTTGCCCGGAGGTTAACTAAGGTGTGCGGAGGATAGCCGGGTACGATACGAGTGTTTGATTGGTTATTGATATATATAGGTGGGGCCGGAGTATAATGAAATTGTTTAATTAAACGATTGGCGGATAATTAGCATAAGTCTGGAGGGTGATTGTTGTAAGGCTGGGTGGTGAAATATAGAGCTGAAAGTTCACTACAAGTTATTTATTTAAAAAGAAACGTGGAGTATAAATACAAAGTGTTGAAAGTTAAACATTGGTTATAAGGATTGGAGATAATATAAAGTCGGGAATATAAATTAAAGTCCAACCATTGTGGATAGTGTTTATTTATCAAATTCTACGAATTTGATAAATAAACCCGAAGAAAGAAGAAGTCAATTAAGACTCAGGCTGGAGGAAAAGAACGGGGTACACCAAGGGAAAATGCTGACACAACGATTGTAGACACACCAGCTCTCCTTGGGGGTCCAATTTCAGTTTTGTTGCGTCACACAATGATCTCTCTTCTCTGGCATTTACTTGTATTGAAGATCACTATTCTAGGAATAAGGAGTTATTTTCTCCAAAAATAACCC
Source organism: Pinus albicaulis (assembly GCA_034641835.2). NCBI lineage: Eukaryota > Viridiplantae > Streptophyta > Pinopsida > Pinales > Pinaceae > Pinus > Pinus albicaulis. Next base: position 153,330 of record JAXQQM020087435.1, on the reverse strand, counting down.
TAGCCAAACATTGACAATGCATCAAGGATAATTTTCTATGCTTCATAAGTACATATGTTCTACTTCTAAATCATGTCTTGGAAGTGGTTGTTTTGCTGGAAATTATTCACCAGTTGGTTTCATACCAAAGTCTTTTTCTCATTTTCAGCATCCAATACATGAAAAAAATAATGGTTTAAAACAACATAAATATTTGAAATTTTGCAAGAATTGTCTGGCACACTTTGAATATGAATTTTGAAGTCAAGTGCATGATGCTGTATAGGATCAAGTGTCATTTGAATACCAAATGTTTCACAAGAAACTTCTCAACATGCTACCCTGCAGTAAGGATTAAATGACAATATTGCATCAACTATTTCCATAATAAAAATGCACCTCGGCCATAAGACTAAACAACTACAAATGTTGTAGATCTAACAAGACCACACAATCAAATGTATTCCACAAGGCCAATACTGTATGAAAAATGAAAAGGAGTTTGCAACCAAAAATACCTTAGGCAACTAATTCAATTAGATACACCAAACCATCAGCAAAAAGGAAAACCAACCTACTCAAAAGGCAAGCGTTTACCTCCTTTGACAAAATTTTGAGTTCCGAAACAAGGGCCTTTATTGTCTTGTCAATGCCCCTAGTAATTTGAACGGGGTTTGCACCTACTGCAACAACCTAAACAAAAAGGTTTCATTTCGAATTATTTTCCACAAATTTAAGATACAACCATTGTCAGTTTTGTATTTCCTAACAAGCTCATAAATTTTGACAAAAGAACCAAATTTTTTTAATACCTGATAGCAATTTTTTCACTCAAAAACTATCTTAGACTCGATAAACCCAACCCAAAACTAAAAAACCAAACACCATAAGACCCTACAAAAATGAATAGATGATCTTAATCCAGTACCATCGACAAAAAGTTACCTTTACACCCTCACTTATTAAACCCTGTGCTGTTGAATTTTAACTTCAACTGCTGCAGCAGAAGAACGGATGCAGCAACAACATTTTTTTTTGGAGGTTACTTGCATGCCATCCAGAAATTTAATTCAGCATTTAAAATTCCTGCAAGTTTTTTTTGTAGACGGCCACAGCCATATTTCTGTACAGGATTGTATTTAAACACAACAGCCAGCATTAACGCAATTCACCAACCAGAAATTAAACAAACAGAAATTTACCCGACGGTTTTGTAAATTCAAAAGGAGGACACGTGGAGCATTAATATTGGATCGCATGAAATTGAAGGGAATCTGAAAACCTGAAAACCGGACCCGAATTTTTTATAGGGCACATTAGATTGAGAATTCGAGTTAAAATTAGGCAGACGTCAGCATCCCATTTTGGAACGCGAATTTGGTTTGAAATTCAATCTATTTAGACTTTTGAAGTCAGACGGAAAGGGTTCTTTAATGTTTTGATAGTTTAATATATACATATGTTATATATATATCATATGCGAAATGAAAGGTGGGCCATAGAATTTAGTTTTAATTTTATTTTTTTAAAAAGAGGTTTTATTATAATATGTTTTATATGTTCCGGCATCTAAAAATAAAAAGGTCGAAAAAGCTTGGTAGTTTTTTTTATAGACAATACGTAAATTTTTTATTACATAGCAGTGTGTAAAAAGTGAAAAACTGAGTGTAACTTTTTAAGTGTGTATGCACAGCAGTGCGAAAGGGAAAAACACAGCAGAGTGTCTTAGAGACAGAGTATGTTTGTTTTGAACAGACGGTGAGTTGGTTTTATGCACTGCGTTTTGTAGCAGTCATAATTTTGTAATCCCTCTCAGTGAGGAAGTAGTGTAATAGTTTTTTTTTGAGTTATTGAAGGGAATAGAAGTTTGTTTTCAAAGTATTGAAACTCTGTCTCCTGTCAAAGAAATTTTTATTTTCTCGTGTGTTAGAGGAAGGGAGATTTATGGGTGGTTCTTATGAATCAACCAACCATTTAGAACATGCTCATCAATCCAAACCATAAGTATTATGTGACAATATTCAAGCAGGCACTCAATCGGATTTCTGAAGCTATGTTAGAGAAACCCTAAACTCTCCCTGAAAATAGGTGAAATGTGGCACCACTCAGAGATTGACATGTGCCAATTGGTACAAGTGGTAGACAATTGGCATGCTCAAACAACGAGGTGATGCGGGAATGACATGAGGGAGAAAATATCAGAAAAGCCCCAAATCTGGAGAACTAAAGCTCATCACCAACCTGAGATTGACAACTTTACATGATGTAACTTATGAAATCGTAAATGGAGAAATCATAGTAACAATAAAGTAACCTATGTAACAATAAAGTCGGATTCATCCTGGGAGTGGTAATGGGAGAAATCATAGTGAACAACAGGAAACATGCATAGTTGCTTACAATCAAATAGATGAAAAAACACATACAAAAAACCTAGATAATAATCGTGAACAAACTTAATATTGAATTATGAACTGTAAAGGAACTTACAAAATGTGACATTACGAACCTGGTCAAGCGCACAAGCAAAAATATCCTGGACATGACCCTGGTTGACAAGTTGTATTGCTCATGATGCAAGAGGATTAGTACCTGCACTGCCAAGTCAATCAAAATCCATCATTATCTATACAATAAATACAAGTAATTGATGTAGTATTTTTTACTCTAAGATGCATTCTTATGATAATGTTAGAACATATGTTGAAAATGTCAAAACATACATGAATAAGCTCCTCTTCGTTTCAAGAACAATTTATTGGAGTCGCATGAACTTGGAACAAGCCTCCCACGATCTGAAAGAGTAGCAACTAAGTCAACAGTGACTTTTTTGTTGCTACACTGGATCGAGGGAGGTTTGCTCCAAGATTAAATCACTCCAATAAATTATTCTCTACTAAACGGGGCCAACCACGTGAAGGTGGAAGCTCTTATGGCTCCCCCTCCCCCCCCTCACATCACTCTCAATTCCCCAATACCCAATCTATATTTCATTTTTTACTTTCATGAGCATAAAAAAAAATATTCAATAACTAATAAAAAAACAATTCAACAAAAAGTACGCAAGGAAACATTGCAATTAATGCTTGACATAAAAATAGTATGATAAGTGAGTTTTTTATATAACGCAAAAAAATGTTCCAAGTATGGTAACGTTTGTCTTATAATAATACAATATTTTACATTGTCAAATTTTCTTTTTCTTCTTCCTATTTTTAAAGCTCCTAATTACATCATCAATATCATCGTGCTCTGCTCCTGTTTCGTGCCTTTCAACCTGCACTGCTAACCTAGTTGTGTATTCACGATGTCTGGGCTCATCCAGTGACGGGGCATCGCCTACAAAAACAGATAATATTAAATTTTAATTGTCAGTTTTTAAATATCATTGAACTAGTTCGGTAATATTAATAAAAAAAAGTGCAATGAGATTATTTACCTGGTGCACCAGTTGTCGCCGCTGACCTAGTTGCATTGTCACGATGTCTGGTCTCATCCAGTGACGGGGCATCGCCTCCAAAAAGAGATAATAATTAAATTTTAATTATCAGTTTTTAAATATCATTGAACTAGTTCGGTAATATTAATAAAAAAAATTGCAATGAGATTATTTACCTGGTGCACCAGTTGTCGTCGTTGGGACTGTTGCCCTGTCTTCCTCTCTGGTGGTAAGATCCTCAAGGGAAACATTCTCTGTCATTTAAAAAAAAAAAGTTATAAGGACAACCATCAAGGTATAATTAGAAAAAATTATAAGTGGAAATTAATTACCGTCACGGCCCTCACTGATAGCAGCATTGTCGGCCTGGTCCCCACTACAATGATCAAGTTGCACGAGAGGATCATCTACATCTGGCTCTAAAACTGGGTTATTTACCTCGTCGGTAGTGTTGCTCCCCTGATTTAAACAAAGTTGTTAGACATTAAATTTATGGACGAAAACAAAAATATTGAAAGGTTAATGTTTTACCTTATCAGGCATTATAGATCTTGGGACCTGCCCCAAGCTTCTGCGACGTTCAACTACAGCTTGATAGCCAAAACGGAAAGCAATATTTTTATCTTCCTCTGTAGTTATTGTTCTAAAGTCATCACCCTACATTATATATGATTGTGTATTTTTAATCATATCTTATAGGATTACAAAAACGTTGTAAGGCGATACAATTAATTATAAGATGTTTAGCTACTTAATTACAATTCTTGCAGCTAATTTCAAGTAGCCACCCTGGCCGAGCTTGTGATGGCCCTTTTTCTCTATCCTAGCTTTGGTTGCCTTTGAGGTGTCAGGCAACCTAGCATCAAAAGTTTGAAGTCAGATATGACGTAGCACACTTTTATTTTAGACAAGAAAATTAAAGCTATTGAATTAAAGTTGTAATTTACCTTGCGGGTCCAGTTGGCATTTTTCCTTCTTTCTTTGCCCTTTTCTCTTTTCCGTCATGGATGAGTGCTCTCCACTCACTCTCTGAAACTGCGAGAGGACGCTCATATCTAGGGTTAAATTGCAATTGCGTCCTATAGGTGTCCATGGTATATTTCAAATATTTGCCGGCTACCTGAGCCACCGCTTTTCTGTCAAATGTGCCGACCCCAAAAAGGGCTTCTAGATAATCTAAAAGTTCTTTTTCAGGTTGGAATTCTGGGAATTCCACCCTGTACGTATGGTTGGGCCAAAAATTACCAACGCATGGCTCTCCAGAATCCTGTAGAACTCATTGTTTCCTACACGGAATAAAACCAAAAGAAAAAGAAGATATTATCATTAATTTAAAAATAAAAATCATGATAAATATGTTTTAGATAAAGTACATGAAATAGTTAAAATATTAAAATTTACCTGGGAGTTGTACATGCTTTATAGGGACACCCTCATCGTTCACCAACAACGTGCCATTAATGATCCCTGTGGAGCTGACACGTGTAGCTCCAGGAAACGCAATAATGTAGTTGGCCATATCAGCCTCATCATTGCCAACACGTTCAGCGGTTGGCTGGGTGTTTGCTTGGGTAGGGTGTGTTTCTTGGCTAGCACCTAAAGGAGTAGAAGGTGTACGAGAGGGTTGTTGGGCAATCTCTTGCCCTTGTGTCCCACTACCACCAACACCGGGTTCAGCAAATGCCAGAAAACGCTACATACAAAAGAAATTTTTGTTAGTTTAGTCAATGTAAAAATTAAAAATCAAACTATCACAATTCATCTCATGGAGAACAAAAAAAATATCCTTTTGACTTTTTATTATTACCTGATATCTATTTAGCTGCCTCATAAGATGTTGTATCCTCTCTTCTGTTTCAGGTGTTTGAGGCGCATCTATCAAAGCATTAAATTCCGACGTTGCATCTCGTGCCTTTTTTGCAACAACAACACTGGAGATAGGGATGAAAAAAGCTCTTCCTCAAAGAGGGAATCATCAGGCGTACCATGGCTAGGTGTCTGCATATTTGAACAAAATTAATATTATTTCAATTATGTAAATAACTAAAATACCTGAAGATAGAGCAATGCTGGCACTTTACATGTTCTTCGGCTGGCCTCTTTCCGCGATCATCCCGTCTCGGGGTTGTTCCTGCACTGCTCTGATCAGTCTGCCACATTGCAATAAAATTATAAATGTAAAAACTTGAAAACAATATCTAACTTGAAAACAAAAAATGAAAACTGAAATAATTTCTAATAAGACACCGGAAGACAGAGTTAGAGTTTCAAATATGCCTTGCATTGAATTCAATCCTGGAAACATGTCATTGCACATTAAGGCACCCAAACATTCAATCCACAAATGATATATTTAAGTAGTCTTCTCCTATTCTGGGAAAACACCATACCTATAATGCATTCACTTGCATGTATAAAGGGAAAGGAAAACATGTTTTCATACAACGGTGACAAAGGCATCTTGGGGAAAGGTATCCTCACTTTTTATTTATGTTGTTCACCCACACCACTCTCGTGTTTCACTAATCCTGTTTTGTCATTTTTGGATTCAAATTAAGTTAAGGCCTTAAGTATTTTTTGACCTTTCGGTGTAGTTTTTATAAGTGGCATGTATGGATTTTCCATTAATTCTGCACTTTTTTCTCTTCATGCGCATGTTTCCCTGGAAATCAAATGCATGATTTAGTCCCATACATTTAACAAGTTGTTGGATCAACTCCATAGGAAATATCATGTTTCCTATTCAATCAAAATTTATCTCAGTTAGGGTAGGTAGGAAGGTTTTCCTTTGTATTAATAGGGCACTTCTAGCTTGCATTTTTATTATATCTTTCAAATTTAGTGTCGTTTCAATTAGGGCATGATTTTTTGCAACTTTCAAGGTGGGAATGAACAAAGACAAATTTTTGTGATGGATGACTGTATATGACTCCATGGCTAGAGGAAAAGGCACTAATCTACTTCTTCAAATATCTATAGTTCTCATTCACCTCATACGAAGATGGTCCCTGATTTTGAGCCAAATGTTGCGGCAAAAAGTTCCCCCCCTCCATAATTTGATAGTCAATGGAAATTTCTTAAATTGATGATGGGGCAAGATTATGGAACATTGGCACATACATATGTAATGGATTCCAAGATCATGATATATGTTTGCATATGTTTATGGCAATGTTCCACCAATTCCCCTGGAGGTGGGAGCGAGGGGACGAGGGAGCGCGGGAGCGGCCTATGCAAAAGCTCCCTACCAATTTTCAGGAAACGTGGGGGGACGTCGGGGTCATAAAAATTATAAAATTTAATATTTAAAATGTAACTATATTTTTGCAAGGAATGTATATACAGTCATCATACACTTGCATCATGAAAGATAAATCATAAATGATAAAATGACAAATCGATGAATGATGAATCATATAATTGAAACAAATTTAAAAGTTAAAAGTTAAAACATACATCATACAATCATGCATGTAAGTTTGTAAGTTTGTAACTATATAATCATTAATGTAACTACTAACAATGTACAATGAAAATAAAGTTTAAGATATCATATGACATATTATATCGAGATTCAAAATAGAGTTTAAACTGAAGTTTACAACTCAAGTCTGAAACATAAAACTTAAACGCAAATAAGTTATGTCTGAAACATAAAACATAAAACATAACATATGAATATCAAATGATATCATCATACTGATAAATGAGCATAAATGCTCAAGTTAATGCCCCACTAGTCTCTGCATCCAACTTCCGCACGAATATATCAAGATCAACCATGTCACCATCTGAATCAGAATCACTTGGATTCTCAAATATGCTAAGTGGCACATCAAATTTTAACACGAAACCATAAACTAAAAGGGGCGGTGAGGGGACGTGAGGGGGCATGAGGGAAACATCCCCTAGAAGTCCCCAAGACCCCGGAGCGCGAGGGGGTGAGGAATCTAGACCCCTAGGTGGGGGGGCGAGACCCTATGTAACACTGGTTTATGGAGGTGGTGGAGCAAAAAAGAGCTCAAATAGAGCTGAAATTTTTCACATAAAAAGGACTGTGGGCTTGACTAATGGTTCCATTTAAAAAATGATATCTAGACAGACAATAAGTGTAGCATGCAAACATGCATTGAAAATCCATCTGAGTTTGCATTGTATTTCTTATGATGGATTCAAATTTGGGTTTCAAAATGCCAGGTTATGGCATGATTTTGTCGAGAAACCCTTAGTTGGATTCTCATGTTGGTTTAATTTATATTTTAAGTTTTTTTTGCAGTCTTTGGGTGATAGTAACTCATGAAATAGGTTACCAATGTGTAACAATCATATTTCAAGAATAAAGTTGTGATTTTTTTATATTATTATTATTATCTATTAGCTACGAGTATTGACACCTAATGCCTGGAATTTTGACATCTGGATAGCATGGATAATTTCGAAAATGTTTCTAGTAATGTTAACATAATAACTATCATTACATGTCTTCACTTTTTTCACCATAATAGACCTGTGATATGGACTCATCACACAACTTCATATGCTATGTCCCAACGAGTTCAAACTGGTTGAACCTACCTCATAGTGTGGTTATTAAGGACAAGTTGCTTGGTATATAACTCGATAGCATAGACCGCGTTGTAGTTCTAAAAAGAATCCTCAAGTGTCAAAAAAACTTCACAATATGTTCTACTATAAAGCCTTTTGGGATACTTGAAATAATATATGTATCATTGATGACTTTTAAAGTATGACAAGATCCAGAGGGAAAGGAAATCAATGGAAGAGTGATCCACCAATGAGAACCTAGAATTTAGCATCGGATGAGTTAGAGTCTAGGAAATTGAAAGCCTATAATTTTAATTAGTGATGAAGGACATCACATAGGTAATTATATTTTCATGTAGAATAATCTGTTAATTCAAATTTAAACTACATAATATGAAAGGCATACCATAAATTTTTTCACGTAAGTCCAAACAACCTATAAAAAGGGAAAACCTTCTTTTTCCATGGGAAATAATTTACCTTTCCTTTTTCAAGATAATCTAAATCACAAAAAATATGAACTATACTGCACACATTCTTGGATAATGTGAAAGTGGAAAAGGAATACCCTACAAGTGATGCACACATGTACATTTGAACACTAATAGATTTTTGTAGTTGAAATGCAATGCTTGTTTTCATTTAAATGTAGGGTTTTTAAAGCGGGGAGAAATAATGGCTGCCAAATTAATAAGCGTTTCTTTGGGAAAAATTTAAATCTTGTATTGGGTGATGAAGATAATAGAGGGTATTGAATCTTGATTCTTGACATCTAGAGAGAACCATACAGCCTAACACAATCCAATAGAATTGACCAAAAAACCCAAATAGAGTCAACCCTACTATAGGAGGAAGGGCCTGCAGTAAGAACTTACCATTTTGCAAGAGCTGAGGGCGAATGTTGTTCTGCAAGAGCTGAGGGCGAACGCTGAGGGCGAATGTTGTTCTGCAAGAGCTGAGGGCGAACGTTGAGGGCGAATGCTGAGGGCAAAGGCTGTTCTGCAAGAGCTGAGGGCGAATGCAGGGCGAATGCTGTTCTGAAAGAGCTGAGGGGGAATCCAGGGTGAATGCTGTTCTGCAAGAGCTTAGGGAGAATGCTGAGGGCGAATGCTGTTCTGCAAGAGCTCAGGGCGAATGCTGAAGGCGAATGCTGTTCTGCAAGAGCTGAGGGCGAATGCTGAGGGCGAATGGTGTTCTGCAAGAGCGGAGGGCGAATGCGCGCGTGACATCAGACGTTAATGTAGCACACATGTACATTTGAACACTAATAGATTTTTGTAGTTGAAATGCAATGCTTTTTTTCATTTAAATGTAGGGTTTTTAAAGCATGGAGAAATAATGGCTGCCAAATTAATAAGCGTTTCTTTGGGAAAAATTTAAATCTTGTATTGGGTGATGAAGATAATAGAGGGTATTGAATCTTGATTCTTGACATCTAGAGAGAACCCTACGGCCTAACACAATCCAATGGAATTGACCAAAAAAACCCAAATAGAGTCAACCCTACTATAGGAGGAAGGGCCTGCAGTAAGAACTTACCATTTTGCAAGAGCTGAGGGCGAATGCTATTCTGCAAGAGCTGAGGGCGAACGCTGAGAGCGAATGCTGTTCTGCAAGAGCTGAGGGCGAACGCTGAGGGCGAATGCTGAGGGCAAATACTGTTCTGCAAGAGCTGAGCGCGAATGCTGACCGCAAATGCTGTTCTGCAAGACCAGAGAGCGAATGCGCGCATGATATCAAACGTAGCTATTGCGACAAATACCAAACATTTTTATGTAGCGCGCATATAAGTTTCGAATTTTTATGTAGCGCCCATATAAGTTTGGTATTTTTATGTAGCGCGAAAATAACTGTCGCTATACCGACAGCGGAAAAGGCGTCGCTCTTAGGACGGTGCCTCCAAACGTCGCAATGGCGACACCTAGACATTGTGTCGCCGTTGCGACGTTTAGAGTCGTCTCAATAGCGACGCTTTGGGCCATGGTGTCGCAATTGCGACGTCTTCCATTAAACGTCGTAATTGCGACACTAGTTTAAGTGTCGGTATTACGACACTTTTCTATAGACGTCGGTATAGCGACGGTTTCGGGCGGGATGGAAAAAATTTGGGAAAATTTCCGACATTTGGTCAAAAGCGTCGGAAACAGGTGTCGAAATTTCCGCGAAATGTAGTAGTGATAAAATAATGAATCAACAAATGAGTTAAATTAAAATGGTCATCAAAACCAAATAATTTAGTAACAAATAAATAAGTTCCCTTTAAAATGTGCATCAAAACCAAATAATTTAGTAACAAACAAGTAAGTTCCCTCATACATACCTCTTTTGCCTTTGCCCATAAACAAGTAAATTTACCCATACATACCTTTTTCGCCTTTGCCCACTACACTTGTGGGCTCCTACACATCTACAAGTCTCTCCCACAAAATTATTCTATAGTTTTATCAATGCTCCTCCACCTTCCTTTACCTACACTTGCATGACACTCATTTATAAATAAATCCCAAATGATATAATATGCATTCAATAATACCTTTGTTATGGTGCCTCAAATTACATAAATATATTTAGTAGTTTCACCAATGGTCCTTCACCTTTCTGAATCTGTATTGCACAAAATGTCAACAAATGTACATGATATAAAAATGAAGCAACAAATGAGTTCAATTAAAATGGGCATGAAGCCATATAATTTAGTGACAAAGTAAGTTCCTTCATGCATACCTCTTTCGCCTTTCCCCATAAACAAGTAAATTCATCCATATATACCTTATTCACTTTTGCAAACTACACTTGTAGACTCCGGCATTAGCCCTAAAACCCACACAATGGGTTGTAAAGGTCTTCCTTAATTTTCCCACCAATTGAATCCAAAGAAAAAATTTATAATAAATATGAACAAAAGAAAAAAAGCTCAAAACACACACCAGAAAATCAAAATAACAAACCATAAGTTAGCATGGTCATGCTCACAAATGCAAAAAGATATAGAAGCCACAACATTAAAAAAACAAAATAAAACAACAATAGAAACAAAAATGAACAACGATAGAAAAATAAAACAAAAATAACAAAAGCAAAACATAAAAACTCAAATAAAAGAAGCACGTTGCACTGCAACTGCAAAATGCATCCATGGCCAACCAAGGGGACCCTGCACACCAAAAATTAAATAACATTATTACACAGACTAAAAAATATTCTAAAAAATATTAAATACACATGAAATATTATGATAAATATGACATACATACCAAAATATCTTATGAGAATCTTAAAAGTAGACTCAAAATCTTACGAGTAATTATGAATAATCTTATGCACTAGAAATTACATCTTATGTAAACACCAAAAATTGTAAATCCTAAATAAGGAGGAAGAAAATTATAGTGTTTTCAACAACAAAAAAATATTAAAAAAAATATCATAAATGAACTTCACACCAAAAATAAACTGACCTCCACTTTTGCCATTGCACTCTACTACAATGTCTTTCTCATGAAAATATTTTAGTAGTTTAGTTTCATCAGAGATTCCCCACATTGCTTTACCTACATTGCATTTCATTCAATAATCAAACAAATGGGTAATCAACTAAAATGGCTCAAATTTCAATAAATACACAAATGGAGCCATACATACGCCACAACATTCACCTTTACCCACTAACCTTATGGAATAATGGGTTATTAGGACCTACCTTGATTTCCCACTCAATGTAACGAATAGAAATCAAAATAGGCACTTGAGTATATTATGAGAATATCATAAATGAAATCGAAATGTCTTCTAAGCAATATTATGCAAAAATACATATTTTGTAATCATCAAAAATCATACTAGTTCTTCAACAAGAAAGGAGAAAGGAGAGCCATTGTATTGAAATCATAAGATATTCCTGAACTTGCTTTCTGGCTATACACTCTCCTACACATCTGAAACTCTCTCACAGAAAATATTATTGTAGTTTCATCAATTCTCATCCACCTTCGTTTACCTACATTTGCATAGAATAATAAATCCCAAATAATATAATATGCATTCAATTATACCTTTGTTATGGTGCCTCGCATCACAAAAAGATATTCACTAGTTTGATCAGTGGTCCTTCACTTTTCTTGATCTGCATTGCACCTAGATTTAAACAAACACACGTGATATAATAATTAATCAAGAAATGAGTTAAATTAAAATGTGAATCAAAACCATGTAATTTACTAACAAACGAGTATGTTCCTGCATACATACCTCTTTCGCCTTTTCCCACTATACTTGTGGACTCCTCCACATTTGCAAGTCTCTCACACAAAAATATTTCTATAGTTTATCAATGTTCCTCAAACTTCCTTTACCTACATTTGCATAGCACTCACTATATAAATAAATCCCAAATAATATAATATGCATTCAATTATACATTTTCTATGGAGCCTCACATCACAAATATATTCAATAGTTTCATCAATGGTCCTTCATCTTTCTTGATCGGTATTGAACTAAATTTCAATAAACATACATGATATAATGATGAAACAACAAGTGAGTTCAAGTAAAGTGTGCATGAAACCATAAAATTTAGTAACAAACAAAAGTTCCCCATACATACCTTTTTCATCTTTCCCCATAAATAAGTAAATTACTCCATAAATATCTCATTCGCCTTTGCCCACTACTTCATCTTTCCCCATAAAGAAGTAAATTCCTCCATAAATATCTCGTTCGTCTTTGCCCAATACACTTGTAGACTCTGCATCATCCCTAAACCCACAACTATGGGTTGTTAAGGTCTTCTTTAATTTCTCCACACATTGAATCAAGGAAAAAATATGAACAAAAGAAAAAAAGAAACAAAAAATAAAATACCAAACCATAAGTTAGCATGGCCATCCTCACAAATACAATAATAAAAAAAGAACGAAAATACAAAGATATAAGAGCAATAGAAACAAAATTGACCAACAAAAGAAAAATACAACGAAAATAACAAAAGCAAAACATAAAAACTCAAATAAGAGATAGACTCTGCACTGCTACTGCAAAAATCATCCACGACCAACCAAGGGGACCCTGCACACCACAAAATAAAGTACTAAATAAATACTAGAAAATACTTTAAAAAATATTAAATATACATGAAATATTATGAGAAATATGAAACAAATATCAAAATATCTTGAGAATTTTAAATTTAGACTCAAAATCTTATGATTAATCTTATGCACTACAAGCTACATCTTATGTAAATGCCAAAAACCATAAATACTAAATAAGTGAGGAATAAAACTATATCATTTCCCACATTAAAGATTATATAGCATATAATACATAAATTTTGCACCAAAAGAACATTGACCTCCACCTTTTCCTCTACACTCTAGTAGAATGCCTCTCCCATGAAAATATTTCAATAGTTTCATTCCATGATCCCCACATTTCTTTACCTACATTCAATTGTATTCAATAATTAAACAAATGGCTAATAATGTAGGATGGCTCAAATTTAAATAAAAACACATATGGGACCATACATATGGCCTCATATACCTTTGCCCACCACACCTATGGAGTCATGGTTTGTTACGACCTACCCTAATTACCCACTTAATGTCCCGAAAGGAAATCAAAATAAACACTTAAATATAGTATACATATATTATAAATGAAAGAAAAATGTCTTTTGAGAAATATTATGCAAAATTACATCTTATGCAACCACAAAAAATCAAAATTTCTTAAGAAGAAAGGAGAAATGACCTAAACTTGTGTTATGCTTCTACACTCTCCTACACATTTGCAAGCATCCCACACAAATATTTCTATAGTTTCATCAATGGTCCTTTGCCTTCCTTTACCAACATTTGCATAGCATTCATTATATACATAAATCTCAAATAATATAATATGCATTCAATTATACCTTTTCTATGTTGAGTCACATCATAGAAAGATATTCAGTAGTTTCACCGATCGTCCTTCACCTTTATTGATCTGTATTTCATCTAAATTTCAACAAACACAAGTGATATAATAATGAATCATCAAACAATTTAATTTAAAATGAGAATAAAAACCAAATAATTTAGTAAAAAACAATAAAGTTCCCTCATACATACATCTTTCACCTTTGCCCATAAACAAGTAAATTTCCCCTTACATACCTCATTCACCTTTGCCCACTACACTTGTGGGCTCTTACAAATCTGCAAGTCTCTTAGAAAAGTAATATAATATGCATTCAATTATACCTTTGCTATGTTGCCTCACATCATAAAAAGATATTCAGTAGTTTCACCAATCGTCCTTCACCTTTATTGATCTTCTTTGCATCTAAATTTCAATAAACGCACATGATATAATAATGAATAAAAAAACAAGTCAATTTAAAATGCGCATCAAAACGAAATAATTTAGTAACAAAGAACTAAGTTCCCTCATAAATACCTATTTCGCCTTTTCCCATAAACAGGTAAATTTCCCCATACATACCTCATTTGCCCTTGCCCACTACAAATGTGGGCTCTTACAAATCTGCAAGTCTCTCACAAAAATATTTTCGTAGTTTTATCAGTGCTCCTCCACCTTCCTTTACCTACATTTGCATGGAACTCATTAATAAATAAATCACAAATAATATAATATGCATTCAATTATACCTTTGCTATGGTGCCTCACTTCATACAAATATATTTGGTAGTTTCACTAGTGGTCCTTCACTATTTTGAATCTGTATTGCACAAAATTTCAAACAAACGTACATGATTTAAAGATGAAGCAACAAATGAGTTCAATAAAAATGGGCATGAAACCATATAATGTAGTAACAAACAAGTTCGTTCCCCCCATACATACCTCTTTCGTCTTTCCCCATAAAGAAGTAAATTCTTTCGTACATACCTTATTCACCTTTGCCCATTACACTTGTAGACTCCACATCGGCCCTAAACCCACACAATGGGTTGTTAAGGTCTTCCTTAATTTCACCACCCATTGAATCCAAAATAAAAAATGAACAAAAAAAAGTTCAAAAAACACACAAGAAAAACAAAATAACAAACCATAAGTTAGCATGGCCATGCTCACAAATACAAAGATATACGAGCCACAACATTAAAAAAACAAAATGTACAACAACAGAAAAAAACAACCAAAATAACAATAGCAAAACATAAAAACTCAAATTAAAGATGGACGTTGCATTGCAAAATGCATCCATGGCCAACCAAGGGGACCCTGCACACCAAAAAATAAAAAATATTAAACAAAGAATAGAAAATATTCTAAAAATATTAAATACACATGAGATATTATGAGAACTATGAAATACATACCAAAATATCTTCTGAGAATCTTAAATGTAGACTCAAAATCTTATGAATAAATATGAATAATTTTATGCACTTGAAAGTA
Organism: Pinus albicaulis; assembly: GCA_034641835.2. Lineage (NCBI taxonomy): Eukaryota > Viridiplantae > Streptophyta > Pinopsida > Pinales > Pinaceae > Pinus > Pinus albicaulis. Next base: position 137,960 of record JAXQQM020087435.1, on the reverse strand, counting down.
CATCTTATGTCAGAACCTAAAATTGTAAATCCTAAATAAGGAGGAAGAAAATTATAGTAGTTGCAACAAAAAATTATTAAAAAGCATATCATACATGAATTTCACACCAAATGAAAACTGACCTCCAGTTTTGCCACTGCACTCTACTACAGTGTCTTTGTCATGAAAATATTTCAATAGGTTTTATCAGTGATCCCCCACATCCCTTTGCCTACATTGCATTGCACTCAATAATCAAACAAATGGGTAATCAACTAAGATGGCTCAAATTTAAATAAATACACAAATGGGACCTTACATATGCCACAACATTCACCTTTACCCACTACACCTATCATGGGTTGTTAGGACCTACTCTAATTTCCCACTCAATGTTCCAAATAGAAATCAAAATAGACACTTTGACTATATTAGGGGAATATCATAAACGAAAAAGAAATGTCTTCTAAGAAATATTATGCAATCACCAAAAATCATAATTATTCAACAAGAAAGGAGAAAGGAAAACCAATGTATTGAAATCAAAATATATCCTTGAACTTGCTTTCTGGATATACACTCTCCTACACATCTACAACTCTCACACAATATTATTGTAGTTTCATCAATTCTCATCCACCTTTCTTTACCTACATTTGCATAGAATAATAAATCCCAAATAATATAATATGCATTCAATTATACCTCTGTCATGGTGTCTTGCATCACAGAAAGATATTCACTAGTTTCATCAATGGTCCTTGACCTTCCTTGATTTGTATTGCACTTAGATTTCGAAGAACACACGTGATATAATAATAAATCAACAAATGAATTAAATTAAAATGGGAATCAAAACAATATGATTTACTAACAAACAGGTATGTTCCTGCATACATACCCCTTTCGCCTTTTCCCACTACACTTGTGGACTCCTCCACATCTACAAATCTCTCACGCAAAAATATTTCTATAGTTTTATCAATGTTCTTAGACCTTTCTTTACCTACAATTTGCATAGCACTCATTATATAAATAAATCCCAAATAATATAATATGCATTCAATTATTACCTTTGCTATGGGGTCTCACATCACAAATATATTTAGTAGTTTCATCAATGGTCCTTCATCTTTATTGATCTATATTGAACTAAATTTCAACAAACATACATGATATAATGATGAAACAACAAGTGAGTTCAATTAAAATGTGCATGAAACCATAAAATTTAATAACAAACAAAAGTTCCCCATACATATATTTTTCGGCTTTCCCCATAAACAAGTAAATTCCTCCATAAATACCTCGTTTGCCTTTGTCCACTACACTTGTAGACTTTGCATCATCCCTAAACCCACACTATGGGTTGTAAGGTCTTCTTTAATTTCTCCACCCGTTGAATCAATGAAAAAATATGAACAAAAGAAAATAAGTTCAAAAGACGCAAAAAACAAAACAAAACAAAACAAAAAAAAATACCAAACCATAAGTTAGCATGCCCATGCTCACAAATACAATGATAGAAGAGCCACAACATTTATAAAAAAAAAGAAAAACACAACAACAGAAAATTAGAACGAAAATTTGAAGATAAAAGAGCTACAACATTTAAAAAACAAAGTAAAATAACAATAGAAACAAAAATGACCAAGAATAGAAACATACAACAAAAATAACAAAAGAAAAACATAAAAAATCAAATAAGAGATAGACTTTGCATTGCAACTGCAAAAATCTTCCATGGCCAAAGGGGACCCTGCACGCCACAAAATAAATAAGCATTAAATAAATATTAGAAAATACTCTAGAAAATATTAAATATACAAGAAATATTATGAGAAATATGAAACAGATATCAAAATATCTTATGAGAATCTTAAATCCAAACTGCAAATCTTGAGTAATCTTATGCACTACAAACTACATCTTATGCAGATGCCAAAAACCATAAATACTAAAAATCTTGAGTAATCTTATGCACTACAAACTACATCTTATGCCAATGCCAAAAACCATAAATACTAAATAAGTCAGGAGAAAGAAAACTATACTATTTGCAACAAGAAAGATTATATAGCATATAATACATAAATTTTTCACAAAAAGAACACTAACCTCCACCTTTTCCTCTGCACTCTAGTACAATGTCTCACCCATGAAAATATTTCAATAGCTTCATTAATGATCCCCCACATTTCTTTATCTACATTGCATTGCATTCAATAATTAAACATATGGTTAATAATGTAAGATAATTCAAATTTAAATAAAAACACATTGGGACCATTCATATGGTCCCATATACCTTTGCCCACCACACTTATAGAATCATGGGTTGCTAGGATCTACCCTAATTTCCCATGTAATGTCCCAAATAGAAGTCAAAATAAACACTTAAATATATTATGAGAATAAACACTTAAATATATTATGAGAATATCATAAATGAAAGCAAAATGTTTTTTGAGAAATATTATAAAAAAGTACATCTTATGCAACGACAAAAAATCATAATTCGTTAACAAGAAAGGAGAAACGAGAACCATTGTATAGAAATGAGAAGATATCCATGAACTTGCATTATGGTTCTACACTCTCCTACACATTTGCAAGTCTCCCACAAAAATATTTCTATAGTTTCATCAATGCTCCTCTACCTTCCTTTTCCAACATTTGCATAGCATTCGTTATATAAATAAATCTCAAATAATATAATATGCATCCAATTATACCTTTGCTACGTTGCCTCACATCATAGAAAGATATTCAGTAGTTTCACCAATCGTCCTTCACCTTTATTGATTTGCATTGCATCTAAATTTCAACATACACACATGAGATAATAATGAATCAACAAATGATGTTAATTTAAAAAGGGCATCAACACCAAATAATTTAGTAACAAACAAGTAACTCCCTTATACATACCTCTTTCATCTTTGCCCATAAACAAGTAAATTTCCACATACATACCTCATTCACCTTTGCCCACCACACTTGTGGGCTCCTACACATCTACAAGTCTCTCACAAAAACATTTTCATAGTTTTCTCATTGCTTCTCCACCTTCCTATACCTAAATTTGAATGGCACTCATTAATAAATAAATCCCAAATAATATAACATGCATTCAATTATACCTTTTTTATGGTGCTTCACATCATACAAATATATTTGGTAGTTTCACTCATGGTCATTCACCTCTTTCACCTTTTTGGATCTGTATTGCAAAAAAATTCAAACAAACATACACATATAAAGATGAAGCAATAAATGAGTTCATTAAAAAAGGGCATGAAATCATATAATTTAGTAACAAACAAATTCATTCCCCCATACATACCTCTTTCGTCTTTCCCCATAAAGAAATAAATTCTTCCATACATACCTAATTCACCTTTTCTCACTACACTTGTAGACTCCACATCAGCCCTAAACCCAAACAATTGATTGTTAAGGTTTTCCTTAATTTCACCACCCATTGAATCAAAAAAAAAAAAAAAAAACTCAAAGTACACACCAAAAAAACTAAATAACAAACCATAAGTTAGCATGGCCATGCTCACAAATACAAAGATATCCAAACCACAAAATTTTAAAAATAAAACAAAATAAAACAACAATAGAAACAAAAATGAACAACAATAGAAAAATACAACCAAAATAACAATACCAAAACATAAAAACTCAAATAAAATATGGTCGTTGCACTGTGACTGCAAAATGCATCCACGGCCAACCAAGGGGACCTTGCACACCAAAAAATAAATAACTATTAAACATAGACTAGAAAATATTCTAAAAATATTAAATACACATGAAATATCATAAGAATATGAAATACATACCAAAATATCTTATGAGAATCTTAAATGTGGACTCAAAATCTTATGCAATCATAATAAACACTTAACATCACATTAAGTACATATTATGCAATCACCAAAAATCATAATTCCTCTACAAGAAATGAGAAACTAGAACTATTGTATAGAAATGAGAAGATATCCCTAAACTTACGTTCTGGTTCAACATTTTCCTCCTACACATCTGCAGTCTCCCACACAAAAATATTTTTGTAGTTTTATTAATGCTCCTCCACCTTCCTTTACCTACATTTACATAGCATTCATTATATAAATAAATCTCAAATAATATAATATGCATTCAATTATACCTTTGCAATGTTGTCTCACATCATAGAAAGATATTCAGTAGTTTCACCAATCGTCCTTCACCTTTCTTGATATGTATTGCATCTAAATTTCAACAAACGCACATGATATAATAATGAAACAACAAATGAGATAGATTAAAATGGGCATAAAAAAATAATAATTTAGTAACAAACAATTCCCTCATTCATATGGTATACCTCTTTCGTCTTCGCCCATAAACAAGTAAATTTCCCCATACATACCTCATTCATCTTTGCCCACTACACTCGTGGGTTCTTACACATTTGCAAGTCTCTCTCAAAAAATAATTTATGTAGTTTTATCAATGCTCCCCCACCTTCCTTTACCTACATTTGCATGACACTCATTAATAAATAAATCCAAAATAATATAATATGCATTCAACTATACCTTTGCTATGGTGTCTCACATCACACAAATATATTCAGTAGATTCACCAGCGGTCCTTCACCTTTTTGGATCTGTATTGCACAAAATATCAATAAGTGTACATGATATAAAGATGAAGCAACAAATGAGTTCAATTAAAATGGAAACGAAACCATATAATTTAGTAACAAACAAGTAAGTTCCCCCATACATACCTTTGGAAATTCCTCTATACACACCTTATGCACCTTTGCCCACTACACTTAGACTCCACATTAGCCCTAAGCCCACAAAATGGGTTGTTAAGGTCTTCTTTAATTCCCCAACCTTTTCAATCCAATATATATATATATATATATATATAAAATAAAAAAATGAACAAAATAAAATAAGCTCAAATAACACAAAAAATAACAAACCATAAATTAGAATGGCCATGCCCACAAATACAAAGATATATGAGCCACAACATTTATAAAACAAAATAAAACCATAATAGAAACAAAAATGAACAACAACAAAAAATACAACCAAAACAACAAAAGAAAAACATAAAAACTCAAATAAAAGATGGGCGTTGCACTGCAACTACAAAATGCATCCATGGCCAACCAAATGGACCCTGCACACCAAAAAATAAATAACTAGTAAACAAATACTAGAAAATATTCTAAAAATATTAATTACACATTTCATGAGAAGTATGAAATACATACCAAAATATTTTATGAGAATCTTAAATGTAGACTCCAAATCTTATAAATAATCTTATAGACTAGAAAGTACACCTTCTGCAAACACCAAATATCATAAATCCTAAGTAATTAGGGACAAAACTCTAGTATTTGCAACAAATAAAATTACATGTCATATCATACATGAATTTTGCACCAAAAGAAAACTAACCTCCTCCTTTGCCACTACATTTTAGTACAATGTTTTTCTCAGGAAAATATTCAGTAGTTTCATTAGTGATCCCCCACATTCCTTTACCTACATTTTATTGCATTCAATAATCAAACAAATGGCGAATAAAGTAAGATGGCTCAAATTTAAATAAAAACACAAATGGGACCATACATGCGCCATAACATTCTCCTTTACCCACTACACCTATGGAATCATGGGTTGTTAGGACCTACCCTAATTTCCCACTCAATGCACTGACACTTAAATATATCATGACAATATCATAAATGAAAACAAAATGTTTTCTAAGCAATATTATGCAAACATACATATTATGCAATCACCAAAAACTATAATTCCTCAACAAGAAATGAAAATGGAGAACCATTGTATTCAAATCACAAGATATCCATGCACTTGCTTTCTGGCTAAACATTGTTACCCACAACCCACGAGTGATCCCTATAGGAGAATTTTTCTCCTAGATTTATTCAATCGGTAGCCAGCAGTCCCTTCTAGCTACTAGATAGCTCAATGTGCCACCATTCTGCGCCACTTGAGCAAGCCATTGTGTGCCCTCGTCCATCTGTTATGATCAGTCCCTTCTAGCCACTAGATAGCTCAATGTGCCACTATTCTACACCACTTGAGCAAGCCATTGTGTGCCCTCGTCCATCTGTTATGATTGTATGTTTGAAGGTGGACATTCCAACCCCAAAGGTATGACTTTTCATTATGTAATTGGGTATTTATGCTTGATTATTTTGGACACATTTGGACATGGATTAGTGGGGGGATTTGGGGGAAAGAATGGGCTTGGACTGTACTCTTATTCCCTTGTCCCAACTTGGTGGTTAAACTAGTATCTTAGCTTCATGGGATCTCCTTTATTGGCCGCTAGCTTTAGGAGTGGCACTACATGGGAAACCCTAATTTTGGTTGCATGGTCCCACTTCTTGACACCATATATCTCACTCCCCTCTGCTCAGTATAACTGTTTTTCACACTTCTCCCATCCGGGTCCACATTTTTCCATTGGGTCCACAAGGTGTAAGCCTCCCCCTCCCCTCGTCCACACTTTGGGTCGGGCCTAAAACGATCCCCTTGAAGTTGATGCAGCTAAAAAGAGAGTTAAAAGGCACAATTTGGCCACTTACAACAGGAAATATACCACAAAATGCAAAAGATGGTCGAGACATAAAAATTTAACACGTGAGAAAAAGCCAAACATGAGCTCTAGCCCTTATCATTATGGCCATCACCGTGGTTCCTAGGGCCCCTATGAGTACCCCCTACATTATTAAGGAACCCATGATTTTCCCAACCCTTATCATTAGCAAAAGCCAAACATGAGCTCTACCCCTTGTCATTATGGCCATCACCCTGGTTCCTAGGGGCCCCTATGAGTGCCCCCTACATTATTAAGGAACCCATGATTGTCCCAACCCTTATGGGCGATAAAATGCCCAACCTTAAGGGGGTAATCACTTCTTTATCATACGCATCATGCTCTCGTCCCCAGAGCCCCGGGTAATTAAAAGAAAGAAAAATCAATAAAAGGAAAAGGGCATATGAAGAAGGGTGGAAAAACAAAGGTCGAGGTAACTCAGGTACCACGATGAAGACTTCAATATTCAAATCAACCAGGCTCCAACTTGTACTTCAACTAGCACCAACTTGGTCTTCTTGAGGACTCCAATCCTCTCTATTGTCTCGGGCTCCACCTTGATCTTCATGAGGACTCCAATCCTCTAGGGCTCTAACCCTTTTCTTCTATTCTTCAAGGTGGGTTCAATAGTTCTTCAAAGCTTTCAATATCTTCTGCAACAAGCCTTGAATGACCTTCTTTAATAAGGCTCCAAAACTGTCTTCAAATGGTCTACAAGATCAACTTAAAAATATCTGCAAGATGTCTTCAATGGGCTTCAAACACTGCTTCAACAATATTCCAATTCCTCAATGGCTTCTTTAAAAGGTCTACAACATTTTCTCCAAATATGCTTCTAGGATAATGGTCAGCTTCAACAATTTCGATGGAGGTTCCAACACTCTTCAAGTCACCCAAGTAGTCTTCTACAAACTTACTCCATGTGGGCTTCAGCGATGCTGCTCCAACAAGACTTCAACAGTGTCTCCAATAAGGACCTCAAAAATGATTCTCAACAAGATGTCTTTAAACCAATGCTCTAATAAGGACCTCAAAAATGATTCTCAACAAGATGTCTTCAAACCAATGCTCTAATGGTTTCAACCAATCTTCAATATTGCTTCAATTGATCTTCAAGAGTGCTTCAAACAAGTCTTCAATATTGTCTCTAGTAGGGCTTCAACAAGTCTTCGAGATGCTCCAAGAATTGCTTCAACAAGGTGGGTTCAATAGTTCTTCAAGGCTTCTAATATCTTTTGCAACAAGCCTTGAATGATCTTCTTGAATAAGCTCCAAAGATGTCTTCAAATGGTCTACAAGATCAGTTTCAAAATATCTACAGGATGTCTTCAATGGGCTTCAAACACTGCTTCAACAATATTCCAATTCCTCAATGGCTTCCTTAAAGGGTCTACAACGTTTTCTCCAAATTTTCTTCAAGGATAATGGTCAGCTTCAACAATTTCATTGGAGTTTCCAACACTCTTCAAGTCACCCAAGTAGTCTTCTACAAAGTTACTCCATGTGGGCTTCAACAATGTTGCTCCAACAGTACTTCAACAATGTCTCCAATAAGGACTTTAACAATGATTCACAACAAGATGTCTTCAAACCAATGCTCCAATGGTTTCAACAAGCCTTCAATATTGCTTCAACTGGTCTTCGAGAGTGCTTCAAACAAGTCTTGGGAGCACACACTTCACAACGCTCGGTACACTGGCTACATGGCTCTAACGACTGAGCTTGTAGAGACTGAGCCATCCTCTTTCGAGGAAGCAGTAGAGCAGCAACCTGTATTGGTTAATGGAATGGTGGATGAATACGATTCCATTGTAAAGAACAGTGTTTAAGCATTAAATAGATGAGTGAAATGTCCTCCAACGTTGCTATTTATATCAATCACTGAGGGTGTGTGACACATTTGCTAGGGTACAAAACCTTAAAGCCGACCTGCACATATTTGAATGTATTAGAAAATAAATTCAAAATAAATGTTCTGCTCCTCGGATTAAGATCATCTTTAGATCGATCTTGCACCTCTCCGAAAGAGGAACCCAATAAAAATATTGGTATCTTCATTTGAGCATCACAACATGAAGTTTGGACCTAGTTGTCCAATTTCAACACTCCCTCTCAACTAGGGAGAACTCCATGTTGTGATGCTCAGATGATGATACCAATATTTTTATTGGGTTCCTCTTTCGAAGAGGTGCAAGATCAATCTAAAGATCATCTTAATCCGATGAGCGGAACATTTATTTTGAATTTATTTTCTAATACATTCAAATATGTGCAGGTCGGCTTTAAGGTTTTGTACCCCAGCAAATGTGTCACAAACCCTCAGTGATTGATATAAATAGAGTCAATGTTCGAGGACATTTCAGTCATATCATCCTCACACATTCTCTCTCCTCTTCTGATTGGTTCGAGCTCCTTAGAGGCAGTTTTTGGTTCACACGTGGGAAAGAAGTACGAAGATAAATTTGTTGCAGCTAGGGTTTCCTACGCACGTTTGACCAGTGTTGACTTTGACAACGCATGGTCCAAAGGAGCTGATTTTTGGTGGAGACTTTGACTTCTGAAATCTGTACATTTTGGCACAAAAATCGAGGTCAAAGTTTGACTGTTGACTGAGCTGTGTTGACTTTTGCTTGTTGTTGTTGTTGCTGCTGCTGTTGCCACTGCTGCTGCTACTGTTGTTCTACGTTGACTCTTCTGGGGTTGACTTTGTGTTGACCGTTTGGCTGATCTGAGGGCTGTGTGACATTGCTGGATAGCTGACCGTTTTGAGACTTTGCTGGTTGAAGCATCCTATTGACCGCTGTAATGCAACACCACTCTTATCTATTTCTGGTTTGTCTTCTATTGATCTACTGGTATGTTCTATCAGCATTTTACTTTATGGTTTATGTGATTGCTGTCTAAACATTGAAGAGAAAGCAAAGTTGCATCAAGCATAGAACATTTATATAAATTTACATGGTATCAAAGTTGAGGTGAAGACAAGCCCTAATTTGTAGCAATCACCAAAGAAGAAAATGGGTTCCACAAACTATGGCTTCAAGGAGGATGACAAGTTGACTGGGAAGGATGACTTCCATGCTTGGAAGATGATATTGGATCTTAAATTGGGAGACCAAGATGTCATGGACTATGTGCAGGGTAAAATCCAAGAACCTCCATCCACTGCTACTGTTGCTGCCAAAACAAAGGGGCAGATCAAAGCAAAGTTGATGATCAGGGAATCTATTCATAAGAGTCTAGTGGCCTACATCTCTGAGCTAGGCACATCCAAAGAGATGTATGATAAGCTGATCCAAATGTTCAAGGCCAACAATGAAAATCAAGTGCTATTCTTCAAGAATCAATTGAAGAATATGAAGGAAGGCAGGGATGAGTTTGTCCAATCATACTTTCTGAAGCTGAACGAGATCAGGAACAATCTGCTGGCTATTGGGGAGACAATAGCTGATCGAGAGATGGTACTCACCACACTTGGAGGGCTCCCATCCGAATGGCATGTGTTCAACACTACCATTCTCAATAATAATGTGATACCTGACTTTGACGAGGTACTGTCGAGATCCATTGAGGAACAGACAAGAATGAACGAGTATGAAAATGAAGGAAATGCTGCCTACGCTGCTCATTCTAGAAAGAACAACTTTGGTGGTCCAAAGAACAAAAGAAGAGCAAGGGCGCAAGGAAAGAAGGGCAAGTGTTACACTTGTCATAGGCCAGGTCACTATGCTAGAGAATGTCCTTTCAAGAAGGATTCTCCTGATGATGATGACAACAACAACAACGACCGGAGGGATGGAAATCAAAGGAACAACAGGTTCCAGGGAAAGAGGAAGGCTCCCTCCGGTGGAAATGATCAACCTTTCAAAAGGTCAAGGAATTCCAGGTATAAGGAATCAAATGTTGTTGATAAAAGAAATGAATTCATTCTGGTATCTGCCCTCTCTACTGCATCTCCACCCGACACTATGGATGTCTGGTTGATGGATAGTGGTGCCTCAAGGCACATCACTGGGTTCAAGGAAGCAGTCTCTGATATAGTTGGGAAGGATACGAATCTAGAAATTATCTTTGGAAATAATGCCACATATCTCGTGAAAGGGACAGGGACTGTGACCCTCCACTTCTCTCAAGGACAAGTCCTTCGCTTGCAGGATGTACTCTATGTACCAAATTTGAATAAGAACCTTGTGTCTATATCGGCCATGGAAGACAAAGGTTTCAATGTGGCATTCATTGATGGAAAGGTGCGCATGTGGAAGAAGAGCTTCAAGGAAGCTATCACGATTGGGTTTAGAGTTGGACACCTTCACTATCATGCAAGTGTATGGCAGGGTTGTGCCGAAGGAAAACACACAAGGGGACCTTTCCCCTCAAGTGTCACAAAGACATCTAATGCCTTGCATTGATACATTCTGATATGTCTAGTATGCTGCCTGTGACATCCTTGGGAGGATGTTCTTATTATATGAGACGAACGAGTTCAAGAACGTTTGCAGAGGAGCTAGCATCAAGAGGGAGACCACAATGTTTGTGGGTTATAGCGAAACTTCAAAGGCCTATAGAGTCTATGTGCTTGGTCAAAGGGAAGTGGAGATATGCCACGATGTCAACATGCTTCCCTGAAGAAAGTAGTCAATCTTCTGAGATCTAAGGAATATCATGAAGCAAGGCCTAGAAATCAAGAAGAACCGAAGGATGAGACGATGCCCAATGTTGAAGGACCAATGGACCCGATTGATCCACCTTCTTCACTGGGAAAGAGACCATCATGGCTCAAGGACACTCTCGAGGATGCTGAGGGACATATGGCCCCAAAGGGGGACATTCCGTGAAAGCAAGAAGCCGAGTAGATACCAAGGGTATCTAGCAGCCATGCGTAATATTGTACAATCTGAGCCTGGATCTTTTGAGGAAGCCGTAAAGCATAAAGTTTGGAAGGATGCTATGCACGAAGAGTATGAATCCATAATGAAGAATGATGTCTGGGATGTGGTTTCAAGACCGGAGAACAAAGCAGTTGTCACCTCGAAATGGCTCTACAAGATCAAGCATGGATCTGATGGAAGTGTTGAAAGTTCAAGGCAAGATTCGTTGCCCATGGCTTCTCTCAAAAGGAAGGAATAGACTATGATGACATATTTGCACCTGTATACCACCATTCGATCTATCATAGCCCTTGCTGCTACACAAGGATGGAGTCTTCATCAGATGGATGTAAAAACCGCATTTATGCATGGTGCGATCTTCTTGATCTTCAAATTCCAAGGTTGATCTTCTTGAGACGATTGTAATTTAGGCTGACTACAACATAAGCATACCCTATTTCCTTCACAAGTGTGAGAGACTTTGACCCTAAATTAATATTTTCAAACTTTTGTTTTCCTTATTTTGATATCCTTATTCTTTGCTCCTTTTAGGTCTCTTTTTCTTCCTTGATTGAACTTGTTGGATTCTCTCCAAATGAGGTTGAGTGTCATATTATATATAGGCTTCTAGGGAGCCCTAATGAGGCTGAATTCATCATTGTTGGATGACTTTATTCTCACAATCTAACTTGGCCTTGGAAGGACTTTGACACAATTTATGACTCAAATAAATTATTTTGAATTGATGAAAAATTCCCAATAGTGTCTCTTACATATGACACTAATTTTTTGACTTCTTTGGAGTCTATGCCAACTTCCTAGAATCACACAATGGGTGCTTCACCTTAAAAAATCAACCTAGAGCATGAAACCCATGCTATAAAAATAATAATAATGAATTTTATTTCTATTTAAATCAAATAAATAAAATAAATAATACATAAATTATGAATATCGAACCTAGTGACATATTTAAACAAAAAGAAGATATTTGAAGAGAGGAACTCGTCAAATTCAAGCAAGTGTACTCGGTAAAGAAGAGATATAGAATTCGATCAAGAAAGAAAAGGTGTTGAACTCAGTGAAAGGAACAATTAGCTCTATAGTTAAGGAGAGAGAAAAAAAAGTATACATTGAAGAAGAGAAGCTTTATAGTGAAGGAGAGAAAAAAGTTTGTGTTGAAGCACAAAAGCTGTGTGGTTCAACAATTAAAGAAAAGGTCAAGCTTGCGGTCTATGTAATGTGAGAAGGTCCAAAGTAAATAATATTACCATGTGGTCAATATTATTGATCTATATTGGATAATTATATTATTTTTCATCATTCTCGATGCTTTTAGAGTGGAAAAAGTTGACAAATAAGCTCACGGGACCATCTTTACCGGCAGGGGGCCAGTTTGGCCAACTTGGATTTGAAACCTTCTAAGAGAGTTTTGAGGCATCAAATGATGTTTTTTGGGGGTGAAACTTTTTTTCTTTATTTATGAACTTTTACTTCCTATTCTACACACAAAGACCTTTCCAACGTCTTTATAATCATGTAATTCATAGTTTTTGTGAGAAATTTATGCCACTCAAAAGTTGACCTTCGTGATTTCACCACCATAATTCGAGACAATGTCGTGTCAGCCCCCATTATTCATGAAAAGGGGTGATCCACATGATTATCATGTAGAAGAATCTAAAACATTCTATGTTGTAACTTTGGTTAAGAGTTGAGGTAGTCAAACCTAACCACCCTTAGGTTATTGTGTTGTGTTATAATTGGGCCATTAGGAGGAAAATGGATTATGTTCTTTCGAGTGCATTTGTACCAAGGTTGAGAAAAAATATCCAAGAGGGATAGTAGATAGAGAAAACAGAGAGGATTTTTGCATTACAGCAACCCACGGGCCACAAGTCATACTTCTTTGTAGTCACAACCATATTTCCATTTTGAGAAAGAGAGTGGAGTGATCTCACCTTCCCACTAGTTTTTTCTCCCAAAAGGGTTTCCCAGAGCATATATGGTGTCAGATATGTGTGTGAGATTTTATTTTTTTCATTATCTATCATTTTATGCATAATTTTCATTCATATGCCTGCATTATTAATAGTAAATATACAAATCTATAAATCTAATAAAACTATAATAGCGTAGAATTTAATATTTTAAATATAATTTCATTAGATTTGTTGTGATTAATTTTCTAGTGGAATATCCATGACATTTTATGGACCAATTTCAACTTATATAAATCTTGGATGTTGTGTAATAGTGCAAGTGGGAGACAAAACTTATGCTAAGTAAATTAGATGAGTAGAGACAAATGAAGAATCCAACAACTATTTTTAATTGAGAGGCATAACTCAGTAACACAATAAGCTAGTGCAACTATGATATCCCCTGGTCAACAATTATTCCATCTTGTAAATAATTTTAATTATTTGAAATAGGTGATAAAGGGACACAAATTCATTTTCTTGAGGAAGGGGATGGGGTGTTTCTTGACGAAATGGTTGTTTCTTCATAAAAAATATGGTTGGTTGAAAACAATTAAGGTGATGACTCTGCATTGAATCCAATTAAAATGGAAGGATTGTCACAAGTGTCTTCTAGCCCAAACTCAAGCAAAGAAAAATATAAATAAATTAATATCAACATGGGTTTTGCTGTCAGGGGATTGGTTGATGAATCAATTTGAGAGGAAAAGGAGGGACATTGAGAAGTATATATGGATACATGAAGAAGCAAGAGTGAATAAGTGTAGAGGAGGAATGCAAAGGCTTGTGGGGTAAAAAAATAAAGGGAGAGAGTAGAAAATGGAAGGGATTTCTTAACGTGAAATAAGCCCTAAAAAAGGAAGCACCAACCATGGAACCCTCAGAGGAGGCTTGCTTGTGATTGGTTTTAGAGATCAAGGATTGCTGATAAGGTAGATGGATCCACAAGAAAATTTTGGTTTGTGAACCTATTGGATTGGGGAGAATTCATATAAGTGCTTATGAGGGTTTTTAAGTCACCAAGAGTGTCTTGGGGATGAAACTCTAGTGCTTGACGCACTATGGAACCACCTAGAAAAGTGATTTTTCACCCATATATAGATTTCCACTGTTGAAATTTCCTGATAGTAGGATATATTCCCTTGAAGGTGAATTGAAGTTCTTTTCATAGAGAAATGTTGGCATGACTGTGTTTCTACCTGAACTGTGTAATATACAAAGAGAGTGGCTAGTGGATGAAGGCAGTGTGGCCTGGTGGCATCACGTTTTGGCTATTTGATTGGTTCAAATAATAAAAATCACCCCACCTCAAGCTTTGTAATCTAGCTCAGGGGTGACAGTTCCAAGTAAGACTTGGATGCAGTTGTCTATGGTTGGGTGGAGAGTTGTAGTCCCGATATCAGTTACTTAAAAAATATTCATAATATAAGTGTTTCTAATGTATTCTCTACGTTAATGATTGAGCCTTGTATTTATGGTTAAAATTATTTTAGTAATACATCAAATATGGTTGTGTAATTCATACTTACAGGATTTACCAATATGCCTCTTCCTTGTTTTAAGGGCGTTGTGACAATGTGTAAGGATGAAGACTAAGTGTAAACTAATTTAGTATGAGAATTATTCTTCTTATTTGTAATATGATGAATCTATTGTTTTACATATTATGTTGTATAGCTTTGTTCCAGCATGGTACCATGGAGGATTTCCTCTTCTTCATTTCTTATTGATCTGGTGTTTTATGTGAGGCTCTTCTTCAAAGTATTTGGTGTTCCATACCCTGGTGTCAGGACTACACATCCATTTTATTTAGGGCTCAATCTCAAAAAAAATTATGTTGTGTTGTGTGAGGTACGTCCTTATGAGTTTGAATGAATTGACTTAAAACTTTGTAATCCATACAAATATGCATCATTTTCATGCTCTCGTCAACTTTGAAGCCTTAATGGCTGTGGTTGAACTCTTGTGCACATCCAGATGTTTCTAGAACCACCATAGTCTAGACGTGATGGAATTTCATTGGAAAGGGTATTTTATGCAGAGCGGGAGTAATCCCTTATGAAAACCACCAGATTCAAGCATGAGCATATCACCACAATTTTAACCCTGTAAGCCTTATTCGTGATTATGGCAAGACTTACTGGGTTATGGGAATATGGGCTTGAAGGTCAATTCTCTATCCATATGACTGTGACGTACGAGCAGGTGTGAAGCTGGTGTAATGGTCAGATGAGATCAAGCAGAGAAATCAACGATCGAAGGGGGGCTCTGGATGATGTCAGCCTGAAGGTCTTGTCCCAAGAAGGTCCACCCCGGAGGAAAAGATAAAGGCGCACCAGAAGTTATTTCTAGGGTAACGGAGCTGGGAGTTTTAGCTACAGATAAGGGAAGCTTGACCCCAGAAGTTCCACCCTCGAGGAAACAATAAAGGCAAAATGAGAGTTATTGTCAAGGAAACTAAACCATGAATTATAGCTGGGGTAAAGGAGGCATGAGCCTAGAAATTCCACTAGAGAAGAGACGAAAAAGACACATCAGGAGTTATAGCTAGGGAACAAAGCCAAGAGAATTAGCTAGAGTTAAAAAAATCTTAACCTCGAAAGGTCCACCCCAAAGGAAAAGACGAAGGGGTGCCATAATTTATAGTCGGTGTAACGCCCGAGAGTTCTTCTCAGTGTAGCAAAGCTGTGAGTTTTAGCTAGAGTAGTGGCATCGAGAGTCCAGTAGAGGTCAGGCATGTAATGAGTGGGTTGAAAACCTTTACCAAGTCACCACATGGCACTGGGAGGTTATCCATGCGGGTTCCACATGGTAGAGACGATGACGTGACACCCTCTGACTTGTCAGAAATGCAAAGGGTCATAACTTTTGCTCTAGAGGTCGGATTAGGGTAAATTTTATATCATCGAAATCATCGTGATGAGGTGAACGCAAAATTTATGCTTATTTTAGGTTTTAAGCGAGTTGGAAAGATTAAAATTTTTAGACCCCATATCCCTAATGGCACCTTGGATCTTGGTTCATAATAATAACCACATGTTTTTAATTGGTGTTCAGGTGATGATTAGGAGCAGGTGCATTACAAGGTTGTACTAAGGAAGATAGGTTAAGATTTTAAGGGAAGATTTAATGCTAAGTAAGTGAAATAACGAGGCTGAAAAAGAGGTGATTTAGAGGATTTGACATAGACTTTTGTGACTTCTCAAGGTAGACAATGAGACATTATTGAACCCAGTTTTTGGACAGGCCTGGTGCATACGTTAACCTTAATTTGGAGATCTTTGAAGAAGTCATTTTGAACACATTATTGGTACTCTTTGGAGCAGTTCTAAAGACTTTTGTAGCAACTATTTGAAGCATAGTTGGAGCAAATTTGAGGTGACCTTTGGAGGACATATTGAAGCAGACTTGAAGCCCTTGTCGGAGTATCCTTTTGAATATCTTTGAAGCACTCTCTTAAAGCATTCTTGATTATATTTGAAGACATATTTAGAACATTATTGACAAAAACTCTAAATAACATTAAATGCATATTTGGGACATTGTTGAAGACATATTTGGAGCTTTGTTGAAGACATAATTGGAAATTTTTTGGAAACATATTTAAAACATTGTTGAACACATTCTTGAAGTAATGCTTGAAGCAATTAGTAGTCTTGTTGTAGTAGTCTTTAGAGAAATTTTTGTGTATAAATTGTAAATAATTTTGGATCTTACCTTGAAGAAAACATTAGAAACATTATGAAGCAACCTCTTAAGATAAACTGGGAGCACATGTTGAATACTTTTTCAAGCAGTTGTTGGAGATCTTAGAAAATCCTTTTGCAGATATTTGTTGGAATGAATTTGAAGATCCTTGTAAGAAAATAGGGTTGTGCCTATATTTATTTTTGAAGATTTGATTCCTTATAAGAGGTTGGAGCCTCGTTGAGACTAGGTTGGAGCTTGGATTGATTTCTTAGGATTGGAGTCCTCATAATAGGTTGGAGCCTATTTGAGACTAGGTTGGAACCGAGATTGATATTTGAGGATTGGATTACCTCATAAGATGTTAGAGCCTCTTTGAGACTAGGTTGGAACCAAGATTGATATTTGAGGATTGGAGTCCTCGTTCATGGTTGAAGCCTTGAAGAAGCTAGAATGTTTTTGTATTGGTTGGAGTTGAATTGTTGTAGAGGATTAGAGTCCTCACTATTTTTATTAATAAATGTATTTTTTATATCATTTTTTTATTAATAATTTCTTTTTTTTAATTCTACATCTTCTCTTCTCATAAAATTTAACTAGCATAATAAAACAATTGAAAAAAATCCTCATTCATTTCTCTCAATATTTCTCACAACAGTAATTATAATATGAAATATATTTAATAATAAAAACCTTAAATCTTAAATTTCATTACTCCAATAGGCACAATTATTAATATTCATTTACCTCAACCATAACAATAATTAACTTTTCAATTAGAGGAAATTTCGCCCTAAAAGTTCCCATGAAATTTTCACGTAATTTATATGTCATAATATGTAAATGAATCAAAATCTTTTAAATTCAAAAAGAGGTACATGTAAATATTTTGGAGGAAAAAGGTTTTTTTTTTTTTTGGTTTATCTCCTTATAGGTTTACTGAAATTTCAGTTGTAGACACTCGTTGGATGCCGAATTGAATTTCACATCCAATGAGTACCCATTACGCATACTTTTGAGATAACCCACATTGATAAAAATTTAATATACAATAAAATAAGTGTTCAACATGCTTTTGTATGTTAATGCATTAAAACTCTAGGCTGGGTTATATATATATATATATATATATATATATATATATATATATAGAGAGAGAGAGAGAGAGAGAGAGAGAGAGAGAGAGAGAGAGAGATTATCTTAAGACCGGATCCATCAATCTTTGATATGCATCAAATCCCTTGAGATGCAAACCACTTTTAGAGTTAAAAGAGATTGATCTCTCCATGCTTTGTAGTTCCAGAGTTAGGATGGATCTAGGATGGTTTAATTTCACACTTTAAATAAGCTATATATTCCACATGAATTGGTTATCAATACCATATTTTTAGTATTCTTTTACTTTTAAAAAATGATTTCTATTGTGTTATTTTCAATTTCATTTTTTATTTTATTTTTACTTAGTTAAAATGTTTCCGCTATATTATATTAGTCTTTTCATTTAATTTTTTATTTTATTCATTTATATATTTAGAAATTATGTTACAACATCTCTACTTTGAATATAAACATAGTTACCGATCAAATGAAAACTGTTACCTCTAAAGGAGAACTCAAACAAAAAATAAAAATAAAAAATCATGAGAAAACAACCCGAAAACGAAAAGTTGTATTCTAGAATAACAATTTTTTTTCGGGGTAAATTTTCAACATTTTTTAAAAATGAAAGTAAATGCCATTTTTTTTTGTGCAAAAACACCATGAAAATGGAAAATTTTCAAACAAAATGTTTAGAATAATGAAAATTTATATTAAAAATAATAAAAAATGAAAAAAGCCTTTTAAAATAAAAATTAAAAAATTTTCGCCGGATTCGGCTGTTTAATGCACTGGATGGGATGTGCCACCTTGCGCACTTCCCCATGGAGATGGCCAGGGCAGCCCACATGGCTCCCGGCATTCGCATTAACTCAGCTCTTAATGCTCCTGCTCGCACGAAGTTCATTATCCTTGCTCTACTCAATTTGGTTGCGATTATGGCGGTGCTGCAAGATATGGAAGGTCATTCGCATGGCTCAGATGATGCCACTGGTTTGGTGAGCTCGCCCGCCCTGCTGCTCGGTATTTTCACTCCTGGCTCGCTCGAGGCCAACGTGAAGACTTCTACAGGGAGGTGCTGCTCTCTGCAGGCCTGCATTGAACTGCTCCCAGGTATTCATTACTCACAGAGTCCGCATTGTCTGTATAATTTTCTCTCCGGTGCTGGCACTAACCTGCGTGGTGAGCTTCTTGGTGGTTTCTCCGCTCCTCCTGTCATTTTCCGCTTCGCCCATCCCTCTGCTCACTCCATCGCTCCTCCCGCTTTCACCGCCTCCCCTCTCGCTTCCGCTCACCTCTGTCTTTCCTCTAGAGATATGCCGCGTCTTCGTGAGAGGATGAGAAGTTGACGAGGCCTCAGCCGAGGTCTCAGTCGCCCTCCTCCCAGCTCTTTCTCCACCGATGAAGCTCTGGACCTTTCTCCGAATTTGCGCGGTGGCAGAGGACGTGGTCGCCATCGTGCTGGGGATACGGTTTCGGCTCCCATGGATGACACCCCACCTTCTCCCTCCCATGCTCACGTTCTCGGCGGCAGCTCTTCCCAGTCTGTCCCTCCTGCCCCTCTTCACCCCACCATCAGGCAGACCTCGCAGCGTGTAGAGCTCAGATTCGATACCATGGCCTCCTTTTCTGTTCTCACAGCCTTCATAACAATTACACTGCGTGAGGAAATTCCCAACCATCCGGCGCCCCGTCTGGCCTCCGTGCACCTCTCTCCGAGTTCTGGCCCCCTCAGCGCATAAGCTATTCCTGTCATCTCCCCTCTTTCACCTCAGGAGCAGCAGAGATTCACTGGAGCGCCCTCTGGCAGCATGGATATGAACGACTCTGGCAACGAGGAGAGCAGTGAGGATTTCGGTTGCAGGGTCATTGAGGAACCACCTTCACCGACTCATGGCTAGCCTCTGCAATGCTTTCCAGGTTTTTTGTTCCAGTTTCATAGACAATGCTAGTTTTTGTAGCTTTGCAGAACAGTTGGAAAAGTGGTTTCTGAACTATGGCTTCTATTTTTATGTTTATTTAGTTTCTATGTATTCCAAACCGGTTTCCCTCACAAGGGCGGTTAAGACTCGTTGTTTAATAGGACTGGTTTCCCAATATGGGCAGTCCAGGCACTCTTTGAATAGTTTGACTTTCAAACACAGTGCTCAGGCTTTCATAGCTGACACTGTGCCTGTTCTGTACCAGTAACCTTATACATAATAGAATTAGTTATACTTAGAAAAAAAAAAAATTAAAAAAATTTCAGTAAAGAAAAATAAATAAAAAATAAAAAACATTTTTTAAATTAAAATTTAAAAACATATTAAAAATTGGAAAAAAAATATATATATAAAAATATTAAATTAAAAATACAAATAAATTTTAAAAGATAAAATAAATTTAAAATATACAAATTAAATTTAAAAATAAAATAATTTTTTTTATAAAATTAACAACAAAAGAAAATTAAACTTTAAAATAAAAAATTAAATTTAAAAATTTATATTAATTTTTAATGAATTAAAAAAATAAAATAAAAATAAAAATAAAAATTAAAAACATTATTTAAATTAATAAAATAAAAATACTAAATAAAAAGAAAATAGAGTTAAAATATAAAATTTAAAAAAAAACGTCTTTAAAAAACTAAATTAAATTTAAAATATGAAAATAAAATAAAATAATATATATATATATATATATATATATATATATATATATATATATATATATTATATATATATATATTAAATTTTATTGAATTAAAAAATACTATAAATATTAAGATAAAAAATATAAAATTGAAAAAGTATTATATTTTCTTAAATAAATAAAATTAAAAAAATAAAAATAAAAATAAATTAAAAAATAAAAAACACTTTTAGAAATCAAAATAAAAAAATAAATAAAAATTAACTAAAAATTAAAAATGGAAAAATATATATATATATATATGAAATTAAAAAAACATATAATTTTAAAAATAAATTTAAATTAAAAAATTAAATTTAAATAAGAAATATTTAATTTTATTTAATTTTTTTTTTTTTTTAAAACAAAATTTAAAAAAATGTATATTAAATTTAATATACATTATTATAGTATGTAGTCTTGATGATGAACCACACTGGTTGGTTCGAAACGCGTCGACCTCGTTCTTTTGCATGTGATTACTACCAAAAAAATTTCTACAAATTTATATTATGGATCACATAAGCTTCGATTCCAAAAATTAAAAACTTTATTAAATGAAATTAAATAAATAAAAAATAAAAATTAAATTTGTCTGCCCAATTGGTATATTATTGTTTCATAATTTTATTAAGTTGGTATATTTATAGGTTTTAAAACTAATAAAAATATTATTTAAATATTAGTAAAAAACTATTTTAATTTTTTGAAGTTAATGTTATTTTTTAAATAAATTAAAAAGCACTGTATAGAAAGTTCTTTTTGGTTTGGAGATGTAAAATTTCTACTAACATGGTCAATCACGTGAAGGTGAGAGCTTATATGACCTCAAAAATGGTCCATCATTGGCATGGGAGTAACCACTGATGCGCACCCACACAATCCATTACCAATGAGGCACAATCACTCACATGCATACATGCACACAAAAAACAATAGGTGCACACAAACATACACATGCCCACAAACATTACACGTAGCGACTCACAAGGTGAGACTTTCACACACATCACAATTACTATGTTTATTATGAATTTTAGAATTAAAATTATTTTATGCATGTGATGAAGATTGGTATAGATATTATGATGTTGACAATTACATTTATTTGATGAGTTAATTAGTATGTTGTGAAAATTAAGTATTTATTTTATTTATTATTTTTAAAATAATGATTATCGTTAACAGAATTTTAGAATTAATATTTTTTCCACGTATTATTAAATTGTAGTATTATGAAAAATAAAATTATAAATTATTAAAATTAATTAATTTTTAAATAAAATCAATCAAATTTATTTATTGTATTGATTTTAATATTAAAATATTAATTTATATATGTCAAAATAAATTAACATATATATTAATTAATTAAGTTAATAAATAAATAATTAAATAAAATAAATATATATTAAATTTTATTAAATTAAAAAATAAAATAAATACTAAGATAAAAGATAAAATTAAAAAAATACAAATTTTAATAAATGAATAACCAGATTAAAAAAAAACACTTTTAAAACTAAAATTAAAAAAAAAAAATTAGAAATTAATTAAAAACAAAAAATGAATAAAATAAATAAATTAAAACTATGAAATTACAAAAACAAATAAAATCTTAAAAAATAATTTTAATTTAAAATATAAAAATTAAATTTAAATAAAAAATAATAATTTTATTTAATTAAAAGAAATTAATATATATATATATATATATATATATATATATATATATATATAATATATATATATATATATATATATATATAGATATAATTTAAATGAATTAAAAAATTTATTAAATGAAATTAAAAAATATATATTTAAAAAAAAAAAACCTAAATTTGTTCGCCCAATTGGCGGTAGGGGTCGGCCGCTGGGAAATCAAATTCCTGCCCCAGATGTAGCCGAGTTCGGTCGCTAGGCGGGAGAGGAGGTTGCATAGTGGCCGGCCCCCACTGCCACCTACGTGACCCAATTTAAATATTTTTTAATTAAATATATTTATTTTTTAATTTACTGAATTTTAATATTTTTTTTTTTAATTTAAGATATCATTTTATTTTATTTTTTTAATCTATTAAATTTAATATTTGTTTTTGAGTTTAATTTTAAATTTTGATTGTTTTTTTAATTTAATAAAATTTAATATATATATTTTTTAATTTAATTTTTTATATTTTAAATTTAATTTCTTTTTAATTTTGTATTTTTAGGTTTTTTTTTAATATTTATTTTAAATTTATTTTAACTTCTTTTAATTTTAATTTTTAAATTGTTTTTTTTTAATGGTTTAATTTAGAAAAAATAGATTTTTGTTTTTTGTTTTTCAATTATTTTAAAATGATTTTTTTTTTGCCTTTTTAATCTTAATTTTTTTTATTTTTAAATTTAAATTTAAATTTTCTTGTTAAATTTTTATTTTACTTTATTTTTTTAATTTAATATTTTATTATTTTAAAATTTCTATTTTTATTTTCTTATTATTTTTTTTTTTAATTTAAATTTCTAAATTTAATTTTTTTTTTAATTTTTAATTTTTAATTTTAATTTTAATTTTAATTCTTTTATTATAATTATTTTTAAATTTTCTATTTAAATTTTTTCTTTTTAACATTTTTTTTTTAATTTTGTGGTTTTTTTAATTAACTTAAAGAATTATTTTAACGTCTTTTTATTTTTTGGTTCAATTTTTATTTTTTTCTTTAAATTATGTGTTTTTTTCTTTAAATATTTAAATTTTAAATATTTTTGTTTTGTTAATTTTATTTATTAATTTTTGTTTAAATTCTTTATTTTTACCAATAGACTTTTTTTTTTACATTTTTATTGGGTTTTTAATTGTTTTTGTATATTTTTATACATTTGATTTTTTTCATGTTATATATATATATATATATATATATATATATAATTTTATTTTATTGTGTCATAACTTTATTAATAAAGTTAATTTGCCCTATTTAGATGTTTTTAAAATAATAAAACATTTTTTTAATATTATTTAAAAACTATTTTATGTTTTGAAGTTAATGTTGTTTTTTAAATAAATTAAAAAGCATTGTAGAAAAAGCTCTTCTTGGTTTGGAGATGTAAAATCTCTTACATCTCTACTAACAGGGTCAACCACGTGAAGGTGAGAGCTTATATGACCCCAAAAACGGTCCATCATTGGCATGGGACTAACCACTGACGCGCACCCACACAATCCATTGCCGATGAGGCATAATCACTCACATGCATACATGCACACAACAAACAAAGGGTGCACACAAACATACACATACCCACAAACATTACACATATGGACTCACAAGGTGACTTGGTCACAATCATCACACTTGCTATGCTTATTATGAATTTTAGAATTAAAATTTTTTATGCATGCGATGACGATTGCCTAAAAATATTATGATGTTGACAATTACATTTATTTTATGAGTTAATTAGTATGTTATGAAAATTAAGAAGTATTTATTTTTTTTATTATTTTTAAAACAATGATTATTATTAACAAAATTTTAGAATTAATATTTTTTCCACATATTATTAAATTGTAGTATTATGAAAAATAAAATTATAAATTATTAAAATTAATGAATTTTTAAATAAAACCAATGAAATTTATTTATTGTATTTATTTTAATATTAAATAATTAATTGATATATGTTCGTACAAATTGATGCTATTATAAATATCATGTTATTTTTTCTTCTTTTCTATGGGATTTGAATCTTGAGACTCATGGTTTGCATAATATTTTATAACATGATCATCATTAATTGAGTTGTATCGTGAGGGCCAATATTATGTAATTTTTAATGTTATTGTAATATGTATATTTTTTTTCATTTTGAAATGATAAATTAATATTATCGATCTTTAAAATTTTGATAGGAAAAAAAAATGAAAAAAAAATAATAATTAAAAGCAAAAATAAAAACTTAAAATTAAAAACCAAAATGATAATGATAATAATAATAAAAATCATAAATATCTAAAGTAATGTATTTACAAGCTGATATTCTAAATAATATATTTATATATAGAAATAATGATTATATATTTATTATCATATAAATAAATATTTAAAAATATATATGTTCACACAAATAGCACTCATATATGTACAAGTAAATAATATATATACAAAAACAACAAACAAAGATTCACACACAGATAAAGAATACATGCATACACCTAAGAAGAATACAATATGCAAAGAGACATACAAGTGCAACCAAGAATAGATTCATAGACACAAAGAATACTTTCATACACATACAAAGAATACAATTGAACAAAACACATATAAATGTAGCAAAGAGTAGATTTGCACACACAAAAAGTATACATTCATACACATACAAAAAATACACATTCATACATATACAAAAAATACAATTATGCAAGACACATACAATGCAACAAAGAATAGATTCATAGACACAAAGAATACTTTCATATACACACAAAGAATACAATTAAACAAGACGCATACAAATGTAGCAAAAATTAGATTCACACACACATAAAGAATACATTCATAGACATACAAAAAATACAATTATGGAAGACACATACAAGTGCAACAAAGAATAGATTCATAGACACAACTAATACTTTCATACACATACAAAGAATACAATTAAACAAGACACATACAAATGTAGCAAAGAATAGATTCATACACACATAAATGACACATTCATACACATACAAAGAATACAAGTAAACAAAGCACATACAAAACTTAACAATTAATAAATTCATATACACATAAACAATATATTCATACACATACAAAGAATACAAGTAAACAAGAGACATACAAATGAAACAAAGAATACATTCATACACACACCCAAATTACAAGTAAATAATTCTCGTACAAATAAAACAAATAATACATTCATACACATACAAGTAAAAAATATCCACACAAAAGAATACTCAAAAAATACACACACAAAGAAAATAATGAAGGAATACTGAAAAACATTCAAGATAATACAAGCAACTCTTCAAAATAAATAAATGCATATACATACAAACAATGAAACCACTACTCTAACACCCAAGTCATTCTCAAACAGTACAAGCATATACATAGAAGGAATACTCAAAAGCATGCAAAATGAGACATTCATAAACATAGAAGAAAAAAAACTTCAAAGAAGTACATACAAGTCATTCAAACAAACACTCTCAATAATACATTCACACACAACACACAAAGAAGTAGATATCCTATTCATTGGCATATACCAAAATAAAAAACTAAACAAATAAATTCTAACTATAGAAATGCAACTATTAAAAACACTATTTCAATTCTCAAAACAATACATTCATATACATTCAAAATAAAGAATCTAAAGCATACCTTATAATTGTTTTGTTAGTTTTATTTATTAATTTTTGTTTAAATTATTTATTGTTACCAGTAGATTTTTTTTTTTTTACATTTTTGTTGGTTTTTTTAATTATTTTTGTATATTTTTATATATTTGATTTTTTTTCATGTTCTCTCTCTCTCTCTCTCTATATATATATATATATATATATATATATATATATATATAATTTTATTTTATTGTGTCATAACTTTATTAATAAAGTTAATTTTCCCTATTTAGATGTTTTTAAAATAATAAAACATTTTTTAAATATTATTTAAAAACTATTTTAATGTTTTGAAGTTAATGTTGTTTTTTAAATAAATTAAAAAGCATTGTAGAAAAAGCTCTTCTTGGTTTGGAGATGTAAAATCTCTTACATCTCTACTAACAGGGTCAACCACGTGAAGGTGAGAGCTTATATGACCCCAAAAATGGTCCATCATTGGCATGGGACTAACCACTGACGTGCACCCACACAATCCATTGCCAATGAGGCATAATCACTCACATGCATACATACACACAACAAACAAAGGGTGCACACAAACATACACATACCCACAAACATTACACATATGGACTCACAAGGTGACTTGGTCACAGTCATCACACTTGCTATGCTTATTATGAATTTTAGAATTAAAATTTTTTATGCATGCGATGATGATTGCCTAAAAATATTATGATGTTGACAATTACATTTATTTTATGAGTTAATTAGTATGTTATGAAAATTAAGAAGTATTTATTTATTTTTATTATTTTTAAAGCAATGATTATTATTAACAAAATTTTAGAATTAATATTTTTTCCACATATTATTAAATTGTAGTATTATGAAAAATAAAATTATAAATTATTAAAATTAATGAATTTTTAAATAAAACCAATGAAATTTATTTATTGTATTTATTTTAATATTAAATAATTAATTGATACATGTTCGTACAAATTGATGCTATTATAAATATCATGTTATTTTTTCTTCTTTTCTATGGGATTTGAATCTTTAGACTCATGGTTTGCATAATATTTTATAACATGATAATCATTAATTGAGTTGTATCGTGAGGGCCAATATTATGTAATTTTTAATGTTATTGTAATATGTATATTTTTTTTCATTTTGAAATGATAAATTAATATTATCTATCTTTAAAATTTTGATAGGAAAAAAAAAAAAAAAAAAAAAAAATTAAAAACAAAATTAAAAACTTAAAATTAAAAACCAAAATGATAATGATAATAATAAAAAAAATCATAAATATCTAAAGCAATGTATTTATAAGTTGATATTCTAAATAATATATTTATATATAGAAATAATGATTATATATTTATTATCATATAAATAAATATTTAAAAATATATATATTCACACAAATAGCACTCATATACGTACAAGTAAATAATATATATACAAAAACAACAAAGAAAGATTCACAGACACATAAAGAATACATGCATACACCTAAGAAGAATACAATATGCAAAGAGACATACAAGTGCAACCAAGAATAGATTCATAGACACAAAGAATACTTTCATACACATACAAAGAATACAATTGAACAAGACACATACAAATGTAGCAAAGAGTAGATTTGCACACACAAAAAGTATACATTCATACACATACAAAAAATACAATTATGCAAGACACATACAATGCAACAAAGAATAGATTCATAGACACAAAGAATACTTTCATATACACACAAAGAATACAATTAAACAAGACGCATACAAATGTAGCAAAAAGTAGATTCACACACACATAAAGAATACATTCATAGACATACAAAAAATACAATTATGGAAGACACATACAAGTGCAACAAAGAATAGATTCATAGACACAACTAATACTTTCATACACATACAAATAATACAATTAAACAAGACACATAAAAATGTAGCAAAGAATAGATTCATACACACATAAATGACACATTCATACACATACAAAGAATACAAGTAAACAAGAGATATACAAATGAAACAAAGAATACATTCATACACATACCCAAATTACAAGTAAATAATTCTCGTACAAATAAAACAAATAATACATTCATACACATACAAGTAAAAAATATCCATACAAAAGAATACTCAAAAAATACACACACAAAGAAAATAATGAAGGAATACTGAAAAACATTCAAGATAATACAAGCAACTCTTCAAAATAAATAAATGCATATACATACAAACAATGAAACCACTACTCTAACACCCAATTCATTCTCAAACAGTACAAGCATATACATAGAAGGAATACTCAAAAGCATGCAAAATGAGACATTCATAAACATAGAAGAAAAGACACTTCAAAGAAGTACATACAAGTAATTCAAACAAACACTTTCAATAATACATTCACACACAACACACATAGAAGTAGATATCCTATTCATTGGCATATACCAAAATAAAAAACTAAACAAATAAATGCTAACTATAGAAATGCAACTATTAAAGACACTATTACAATTCTCAAAACAATACATTCATATACATACAAAATAAAGAATCTAAAGCATACCTTATAACGTAAATACATTCATAAATATATATATATATATGTAAGAAAGAATTCAATAATATACTTATTCTATATAAATAATAAAACCAATTCACAAATTATTAAATTATATTTCTATATATTAATATGAAAAGAAGAAAAAAATGTAATATAAAAATCCTAATAACATACTTATAATAAAAATATATAATTAAACAAATAAAAAAAAATCGAAAATCAAAATCAAAACCAAAACAAAATCTTAAAAAAATCAAAATCAAAACCCAAAAAAGAAATTTGAAAATATAAATAAATTTAGTTTATAATTGTTATATAATTTATGTGAATAAGAGTGATTTTGCTATTTCTGTGCATGTTGGGAAGATGTTTAAATCATTGTAAAAATGTTAAATGATTTATGTGAATAAGAGTTGTTTTGCCCTTTATGTATATGTGGGGAAGATGTTTAAAATATTGAAAAAATGTTAAATATTTTATGTGAAATAATTTATGTTGGGAATATGTTTAAAACATGTTTATAAACTATTATTATAATAAAATGATATAATTGTGTTTCTGCATATTGGAGTTACTATAAACAAAAGATCATGAAAACCATGAGTACAAGGAACACAACTCAAAGGAGGGTTATCATTTAACCTTCCTAAGAGCCTTTTGGAGGGGATGAATTCCCCTCCACAAAAAAAATGCCTACTCATTTTATTAATGATAGTTTGTGTTGATATACATTCTTTGATGGGCCCATCTAAACAAAAAAATATATATTTCTCTAATTACAACATTAAAAAACATAAATATAGATAATGTCTTCTACTCACGAGCAACTTTGATATTGACAAATTTCCTGCAACATACAACATTGAAATGAAATGATATGGTTAGTATACAAACTTTTCATAATAACGTTCAACATAAGGAAAAAACTCATAAATCCATAATATAGATATTTATATATAGTCATAAACTCATAATGCAATACAAATATTAATACAATATTATTATGTATAATAATAAAAGCATGATATAATTTACCAGTTTAATATAATAACAATTAAATTTAACCATTAAGAAAAATACATTTTAATAACTACACCAACATGTTTTTATTAATAAAATTTCATTGCCAAATAAAATTTTCAATCACTAAAATAATGAATAACCAATCATAATAATAAAATATATAATCGAAATTCTAAATCGATAACAAGATTCTTGGTAAATATATTTCTCCTAGTAAAAATAAATGTTGCATTGGAAAATACAATTAATAAAACTACGTAATTAATGTTGCATTGGAAAATACAATTAATAAAACTACGTAATTAACATTGCATTGGAAAATTCAATTAATTAAACTACGTAATTAATAACACAGAGGCGAAAATAATCTTTGGTTATCTCAGAGTTTCTACGTGAAAACGGTTTTAGGAGATGGTTGTCAGGTTGTATAATTGTTTTATCTCATCATCATAACATTCCGATTTCCCACGATTACCTCTGTCCTAATTAAATATGCGGAAGATGCACATCCCCAAGACTGTTCATATCATAACCTACGTAATGTTTATCTTTGAAAACGTGAAACCTGTTTTATCTCATCTTCACCACATTTCCCACCACGATGTTTTTGGGACAACGACAGCTACTGCGCATTACTAAAGGGTTCATCCCATAACTCAACAATGTGGGCTTTCAACTTCGAAACTAAAAATTTAGAACTGAATGTAATATCTATGGTAGACAATTATTATGAATGAATTCACATCTGCCCAACACAACAAGAATTGAGCAATTGCCTTCCACTAAGCATCACAGTGGGAATCCCAAGACAAGAAGAATTGAGCTCCTGTGTGCAATTTCCTTCCATTAATCATCACGGTGGGAACCCATAGCAACATTAGGGCTCAAGTTAGGGGTAAAAATGAATGGTCTACATAATACACAGAATCAAACCCGTGAATGTTAATTGGAAATTTCTTAAAAAGAAAACAATCCATTCACACAGTTTTTTTTGACTATGATCAACACTTGTCTGCATATTGAACTTTTCATTGTGGAGAATAAAATTAAAATCAACAACAACTTTATATAATATAACTCATAATGACTACTGATTGAAAAGTGCGGACCACTAAACACAAAACTATTGATGGATAGTTGTCATCACTACCGATCACAATTGTTTGTGCAATGATTTTTTTATATGACAATTTTCTCACTATGAACGAATAAAACTCATGCTCTTTATGAGACGGCAACTATGATGAACGAATAAAACGCGCGCTCTTTATGGGAGGGCAACTATGATGATTACAACTGTTGGTACCATCCATGTAAAACCCTTCCATCATGAGTCGATGGCATCTCTCGAAACTCCAAGAAATTCTATTCACAGAAATTCCCCAAACAATCACAACCATCAACAATTCTATTGACATGAATTCTATTTAGTAAATTTTTTTGCTACAACCACAGAAATTCTATTGAGTAAAATTTCTTTCTACAACCAAACTCTTTGACAAGAATTCTATTCAAAGGACGAGCAGGAGAAAACGCCATCTAAAGTAACTTCCAGGTGATTTCTTAAAAAATCAAAAAATTCATTGAATTGTTGTATTAAACAGAAAGCTGCCTCTAAAATATAATTGGATCTGCAACTAGCTATGCGTCTGGAATTGGATCGGTAGCAGTGGGCGACATGAATTTATGGGATTTGTTGCTTCTGAATTGCACAATCAACACAAAAGATGTGTAGATCTGGCTTTGTAGGGTTTTTGTGTGTCAGGTTTTTGGCGGTGCCTATCAACTGACTGAACTATGCTACCCACAGAGAAGCTACAATTTGTGTTAAGTAAATTAGTGGTACTATTTAAGCAACTCTAGCTTCATCTGGTTATGCAACTAGTGCTGTAACAAACAAGGCAGCTATGAACTGAGAAAAGGTCGATTTCAATTGAGGGTTTGGAGAGACTAATTCTGTAACAAAACAACGCAACTATGAAATGACAAAAGGAGCAGCTCAATTGGTAGTTTGAGAGACCAATTCTCTAGCCATGAAATGAGAAAAGGAAGGCCATTCACAAATAATACTAATCTTGCTTCTTAGGAATATTTCATTTGGCCATTTGAGAGACCCATTCTCCAGGCATGAAAAGAGAAAAGGAATGCCATTCACAAATAATACTAACCTTGCTTCTTAGGAATATTTCATTTGCTATTGAAACTCTCGAAACCGGTGGTTGAAAAAGAGCTGGAAACTCACCATTCTTTGCTGCAAAAGCACTCTAAACACTGCTCCAGCTCCTGTACATAAAAATCCAACTCATTAGAAAAGGAACTGTACAAAAAGGTCGAGAATAAATTTAAAATAATTCAAGAAAATACCAACTCACTCTCAAAGCATTATTTCTTGATTTGTTGATCCAGTTGGCATATTCTCCTCAGCCATGACTTTCTCTCTCAATCCACAAATACACAAGCACACAAAACAAACACGCTACACATGTAGACATAACACAACACTACACAGGACATTGATGCATGCAACACCACGACACACTACTTTATGGAGCGCTCCATAAGACACACGACTTTACATAGGAGTGCTTGAGAGAGAAAGAACACCCACGTTTAACCTGTACATTGAACAGAGACGTTTAACCTGTACATTGAACAGAGAAAACAATTTGTGAGATTACACAAATGTCTCTGTAAAATTAATTCAACACACACAAATTACTCAAATTGCCTGCTGCCTTTCCCTTGTTAACCAGTTCAATAAACAGAGAAACAATTTTTTATGTGAGAATTAATTAAGCAAAACATATAGACAAACAAATTAAAGAGAACATAAAATTACCCTGTCCATGAATAATCCACTGGATGGCGGCCTGCTGTTTTCAGACTGCAAAAATTTCGATCACCTTTTCCTCGTTCCTGAATTTACTCTCTTCATTCATCACAACCAGCGATCCCTCTCAATCTTCATACATCATGCGCTTGAGTAGATAATGACTACGGTATTCCTGACTTTTATGCTTGATTTTTTGGACCGTTGTGTTTAAATTTAGATTTAACCAATCTTTTAATTACTATCCATTAAACCAATCTTTTAATTACCCTTCATTATACCATTAGTTAAACCAATCTTTTAATTAACCTTCATTATAATATATTTTAAATCTGTATTATTATTTTATAATTTATGATATTCTGCTTGCTTTTTTGGACCGTTGTGTTCAAATTTAGATTTAACCAATCTCTCAATTACTATTAATTAAACCTGTTTTATAATTAACTTTCATTATACATCATTGTAATCAGTATTACTATTTTATAATTTAGTATATTTTTTAAAACTTGTTCAGTATTACTATTTTATATTACAGTTCAATCCCGGTCCATAACTTTCCACTTTTATATCTGCAACGCTGTAGTTTTTCTTGACATTTGAGTTACTGGGTGAGAGTTATTGATTTCAATATATTTAATATTTGTGTTTGGGCGAGACTTATTGATTTCAATATATTTAATATTCAATATTAATAGTGTAAATGGTCGTACCATTATGCCTAGTGAGTGGAATATGTATATAACCATGACACTGACAAAATTTAAATCTATTTGTAATTTTTTTTTAAAACATTTATTTTTTTATATATAAAATAATGAGCATCAAATATTTTTATTGCTAGCCAAAAGATGTTATTAACATTATTTTTATTAGAGATGTCAATTTTATTAGTAGAGGAAGAATTTCTCTTTAGACATAACTAGAGAATCAAAAATCTTCTTCCTCCTTATGTCTTTTCAAATGGACAACAGTGTTTTATACATACCCTAGTCAATTTAGTAAATTTTTCTAAGTAAAACAGATACTTGTAAGAGTTAATGTTAAGCTAACAAATATTTACATTGATAGGATTTTAGATCATTTTCTTTGTCATCTAGTATTGATGTAATTTTTGTATTTAAAGTTTTGTTTGTAATTAATCTGTGAATAATTTAACAGCTATTATCAAGTTAACAAATATTTGCATTGATAGGCTTTTAGATCATTTTCTTTGTAATCTATTATTGATGTAAGTATTACATTTTAAGTTTTGTTTGTAATTAATTTGTCAATAATGTAAGAGTTAATATCAAGCTAACAAATATTTGCATTGATAGATTTTTGGATCATTTTCTTTGTAATCTATTATTGATGTAATTTTTATATTTAAAGTTTTTTTTTTGTAATTAGTTTGTCAATAATGTCAATTTGTTGGTAAAAATTGACTTTTTTCTTTTTTTTTCCTTAAGCTTACATTGAGTAAGGGTTGAATATCTCTCAAACAAAGAAAATAGAGAATGTCTTGAAGGAAGATATTTTTGGGAGAGCACATAGAAAACATTATGAATACATTCCTAAAAGTGAGAGTCTAAGATGACTCTATTTGAAAAAATGTAATCTTCCAAAGAATGTCTTGCAAAAATCACATGAGCATGGAAATCTAACCCACAATGAGATAAGGATGAGTATCTTGACTCATAGAAATAAAATATAGATCTTAATTAACTTAACAAACTATGTTTTTCAATTAATTTATTTATTTCAACATACATATTTATAAAACCATAATAATAACTATAATTTTTCCAATGGATTTAGAAGAGTGTGTATGCTTTTGATGTTGAGTGCCTTATATGTAGAAATTATATAGCATATGCATTATATATCTAGATTCTTCTCATCTAACAATATTTATCTTCTTGCTAAATACAGAATCCTTCCATTGTTAATCTTTTGCGAAAATTATAAACTCAATTGCAAACACATGAAGCAATAAAAAAAATCACACGTAACACAGTTGTTTAACGGGAAAGCCTGAAGCTGAAAACCCCAACTATCATATATTATGTATCATGGAGATCATGTAACAATATCATACAAAGCCTAGCACATAAATCTCTCACTACAATCAATCGTCACACAATAACATGAAGAAATCTACAAATCCATGCACTGATTTCTGCCTTCCTGATAACCTGCCTCCACTGCACAAACAATCTCTGTTGAGGAATAGCTCTCAATGAATTCGAATTACACTTGCCTTGAATGCGAAATCCTCATTGGCAACTCCAATGTCTGTGTGGTGTAATCAATGCATCACTATAGTCATAACAGATAGTCCATCTCACCCTTTCACCTACCTCTCCACTGGGTATCCACTAGAAATGACATGCACTGTAGTTAACTAATGTATCTGTTCAGTTGATTGATGAGTTATTATTTTTCAATTAATTAACTAATTAATTCACTCCACTCTCTCTACTGTATCATTCAGTTAGACTAGATACAACTAGCTCAACTGATTTTAACTCCAATAACT
Source organism: Pinus albicaulis (assembly GCA_034641835.2). Classification (NCBI taxonomy): domain Eukaryota; kingdom Viridiplantae; phylum Streptophyta; class Pinopsida; order Pinales; family Pinaceae; genus Pinus; species Pinus albicaulis. Next base: position 102,703 of record JAXQQM020087435.1, on the reverse strand, counting down.
GAGTTAAACTGAATAACAACTCTATGAACTACTCTTTCAACTCTGTCATAAATTTTCCACTTCAGTTCTAACTGAGTCCTCCATGCATGAACCACCAGTAAACCCTAGGAATTTTGTAATTCCTTCAGCCCACTAATTTTCCAAACCTGTATACTGAAATAAAGTGCTCCAAGAGAATAAGTTGACGTTTATTATCTGGTTATTATTAAGGGCTAATAATAATCAACATGCATCTATTTTTAGATCGACGATCTATAAATAGACTTCGCCCAAAATTCCAAAAATAGAATTTCATCTATTTTTCCAACTTGACCAACCATCTACAAATAGCATCCTGCAACTTCTGAAATATGATCACCATGTCTAAAAATAGACTTGCACCTAGAAATAGTCTACGAGCCCACTTAGTTAAGGCGATTGATTTTCAGTAAGCTCCATCATCTTGTTGAATCTCAACACTCCCTCTCAACAAGATAGGGATTATCCTGCCTCTATGGTATTCGAATTTTCTCCTGGTGAGCACCTTCGTCAAAATATCTACATCTTGATCTTCCGTAGGAATTTACTGAAGCAACATGATCTTCCGCTGCATATAATATTTTATATGATGATACCGAATATCAAGATGTTTATATATATCATGAAACACATGATTAATCGAGAGTTTAATGCAACTATGATTATCACAATGTATCACTACAGAATCTAAATGTGAACTGAACAAACCGACCAGGATCTTCCTCATCCAGATAGCTCACATGCAGCTTGACTTGCTGCCATGTATTCTACTTCCACTGAACTGAGTGCCACTGATATTTTTTTTCTGTTGTACCAAGAAAATGTTGTAGATCTGATACTGAAAATCCCTCATGATGTGCTCTTTCTCTCTATTGGGCTTCCTACCCAATCTTCATCAGTGAAGCCATGCAACTTCGCCTCATCCATCTGTCTGTACCTTAAGCCATACTCAGATGTGCCCCTGAGATACCTCAGGACATGCTTTCCTTCCTTCTAAAAGAGCTTGGTAGGCTTAACCATCACTTGTGAAATCTGGTTCACCACATAGCATATTTCTGGTCTTGTATTAACTAAATACATGAGAAAACCCACCAATTGTCTATAAACAGTGGCATCCACTACCTCTGCCAATGTAGCATCCTCTTTCCTCCAATTTCCTGGAAGAGGAGTGTCGATAGGCTTGCAGCCTTGCATGTGAAACCTCTCCAGTATCTCCTGGGCATACTTGCCTTGAGACACAAACATTTCACCATCCCGCTGTCATATTTTCAATCTAAGGAAATAATGAAGGAAGCCCAAATCCTTCATCTCAAACTTTTTTGCAATCTCTGCCTTGCGTGAGTGTATCAACTTCTCATCACCCGTTAGTATTAAATCATCAACATACAGAAAAATGATTAAAATTTTACCCTCCACCACAATTTGGTACAGGTTTGCATCCACCACCTCACTCTTGGTGAAGCCAAGTCCGGTGAAATAGCTTTCGATCCGAGTGTTCCACGCACGAGGTGCTTGTTTCATCCCATACAACGATCTTTTGAGTCTACACACATGCGACTCGCTGTTGAAGATCTCAAATCCTTCAGGCTGATCAATGTACACCTCTTCCTCAATGATCCCATTAAGGAACGCAGTCTTCACATCCATCTGATGAATGTGCCAACCCATCTGCACTGAGAGAGCAAGGATGGTCCCTATGGAATTTTACCGTCCGACAGATGCAAAGGTTTTTTCATAATTAATCCCCTCAATCTGTGAGAAGCCCTCGGCAACAAATCTCACCTTATACTTCTCAACGCTCCCATCAACATCTTGCTTTACCTTCTAGATCCATCTTGATCCTACAACCGATTTACCCATCAGCCTTGGAACAATCTCCCAAGCACTGTTTCTGACAATGGAGTCATACTCCTCCACCATGGCATCTACCCATGTGGGCTCATGCACTACTTCTTCAAAAGAAGATGGCTCTCTCATGATACACTTGCTCATAAGAGCGATATATCTAGTAAATCAGCCAAGTGGCTATCTCTGTCTGCGCTGTGATGTAGGGACTCCTACATTCTGTGTCGCATCAAGCTTCAGTCTCTTAGCTTTTGTGGTACGATTTCTGCCTTGTCTGATGTTTGGTTCTACATGAGTGGACTCATCCACTCCATGAATCTCCTCTTGTGGTTGATCCACATCTAGAGGCTCATCTTTGCGAACAAGTAGCTCCTCCTCTGCATGCAAGTGTAGCTCCCTCTGAAGCGACAACTTCATGGCTTTCACCTCATTGAATTTTATATCCAGTCACACCACAATCATTCGACTGTTTGGAAAATACACACGATAATTATGGGGTGTTTCTCTATACCCCAAAAATATCCCAACTTCTGCAGTCGGCTCCAGCTTCTTCCTAGTGTCCTTTTTCACATGAATGTAAATAGATGAGCCAAAAATCTTTCAATTAGAAATATCAGGCTTCTTACCAGTAAAAGCTTCTTCAGGTGTACTCATGCCAAGTACTCTATGAGGACAACGCTTTTACACATAAAAAACAGTGTTGCATGCTTTCGCCCACAAGTGCATCGGTAGGCCCTGGTCATGCTGCATAGCTCGTGCAACACCCACGATCGTTCTGTTCTTCCTCTCCGCGACCCCATTCTGTTGTGGGTAATGAGGCGCTATGAGTTCTCTTCAAATTCTTTCTTTGCTACAGAAGTCTTTGAATTCGTTCGAGATATATTAACCACCATTATCACTCTGTAGAGCTTTCACTTGCTTCCCCGAATCCTTCTCCACCAATGCTTTCAACTCACAGAACTTTAAGAATTTTTTTCTCTTCTTCTGCATGAAGAAGATCCAGCATCTATGAGAATATTCATCAAAAAATATAACATAACACTTGTGCTTTTTTGTTGAATCAATCGAGAAAGGTCCACACACATCTATGTGAATTCTCTCCAAGATCACCAAAGCACGGTTCTCCTTCTCATGAAAGTTGGTCTTCACAAACTTACCCATAGTACATCCCTTGCACTGATATGAATATGCAAGAGCACCCTTGGGAAGTCCAATATAAATCTGCTTCAAAATATTCAAAGCACCATGGTGAAGATGGCCCAATCTCCTGTGCCATAATTCACCCTCATCCCAGCTCACCACTTCTTCTACTTTGCCCACCATTGCAGCATAGCCATCTACCTCCAGCTTGTAGAGATTCTTGACTCAAATCCCTATATTCTTGGTTTGACCCATTTTTTTATGTCGAAGGAAGGCTTTTCCCTCAGTAAAAACAACATCATAACCTTTGTCTTCCAACATTGTGACCGAGACCAAGTTCTTCTTTAGACCTGGAACTTGCATAACTTCTTTCAAGAGAAATGGATTACTTGAATCCCTCTCAAAGGTAATGGTCCCAATGCCATCGCACTGTATCGACCATCGTCGCCCATCTCTATATGCATTTGGAGGTCCTTCTCCTCAAGATCACTAAACAACTCCTTGTCTCTCATCATATGGAAATATACACCACTATCAAGATACCACAATGATCCCATTACGCTTGAAACCAAGCATGTGATCAAAGAGAAATCAAGTTCAAATTGCAAGGCTAAGGCCTCACCCACTGCAGCTCCAGTAACCTTCTTGTTTTTCTTCTTTTGTGGGCAGTTAGTGGCGAAATGCCCATGTTCGTGACAGTGAAAACACTTCACCTTGGACAAATCCTTTTTTGAATATCTATGAATCATGTGAGTTGAAGATCTATGAACCATGTGATAGCCATCATGGTCTTCAATGGGCTGCGTAACTTCGGATAGCATGCTACATGTGGCTTGAAACAAGCGGATCTATGATTGGAATTCAGCTCCACTGCATGCTGGCTTATTGGCCTAATTTTATGGCAGCGTATATGTGTAACCATCTAAGCAGTCATTACATTAAACCTGCAGATCCATGATCTTTCCTTTCCAAAATCATGTACCTTGACATGACACTAGACCAACTTGGCTGACAGACAAGACATGATCAACGGTTGGCTTTGTTTATTACGGATTGACACCTAGAATCTACATGTATACCATGACTTAACTTAAAGTGAGTGACCACAAATATATCCTATCGCGTGGTTTAAAGCATAATGAAATTATTTAAAACGTATTTTAAACTAAAACATGTGGCTTGACACAAAGCGGATGCACTTTTTACTTTTATTTTAAAAAAACATGGGAATTTACCAGAATTTCTAGTAGCATTGGAATAAAAGAAAAATAGATGGAAATAAGAATATAACAGACTGTCCGAAAAGGGTAAAACAGGCATTACCAGAAATTTCGGTAACGACCAATTTTTTTTTTGAAATTTTCAATGTCTAATGCTTAAACGAAAAATTTAAAATTGTAGGTTTTAACCCTGAACAGAAATTATCTACACACTAATCTTATAACAAAAAATAAACAATAGAAAGAGCATAAAATTGGGACGACCAGCTTGATTTTTCATTATATTCATTTTAGTGTTACAACACATATATATACATGCCGAAGCATACAAAAACCCCAATCCATTAACCCAGGATTATAACATAACCGTAGTTCCCTTGACCGAATCTACAAAATACCAGGGGACGAAAACCATCGTACCCCAAAACCATGAGGAAAATCATGCACAAAACATGGGTGGGTCTGCCTATGAGTGGGGTTGCCTCCTCCCTTGTGACCCCCTGCTACGCCCGGCACAACGTACAACATGGAAAGAATATAACACATACCCAACATTCTCCCACTTGTTGTTTTCTTTCCACAGGGGGTCACAGGAGAGCTTAGTCATTGGGCCAATTCTTCAACACCCATTGCTTCTCTACACCAAGAGAACTTCTGAGAGCTCACAGACTTCATCAATGCATCTGCAACATTCTTTAAAGTGTCCACCTTTACCAGTAACACCCTTTTAGCCTCAACCATATCTCTAACAAAGTGATATTGAACATCAATGTTCTTTTTCTTTGAATGGTAAGCAGGCTTCTTAGCCAAGAAAATTGCACTTTGGCTATCACAGTCTATCCTTATAGCTTGCTGTACCAACCCCATACTTGAACACAATCTCTGCAACCAAACTGCTTCTTTGCTTGCATGAGTGGCTGCTATGTATTCTGCCTCTGTAGTTGAAAGAGCCACTACAGACTGTCTTTTACTCATCCAACTGACTGCGCCTCCAAATAGGTTAAACACATACCCACTTGTAGATCTTCTTTGGTCCAGATCTCCAGTCCAGTCTACATCAACAAAACCACGAATGTCTAACATTCTTTCCAATCCTGGTCTTCCCTAGTAGCATAAGCCATAATCACTAGTGCCACATAAATATTAGAAAACCCACTTCACTGTTGTCCAATGCTCCTTCCCTGGGTTTGACATAAACCTGCTCAATACTCCCACTGCATGTGCAATGTCTAGTCTAGTACATACCATTGCATACATCAGACTACCCACTGCACTTGCATATGGAACACGGGACATATCCTCCTCTTCTTCTTGTGTCTCGGGACATTGTTCAACAGACAGCTTTACTCCTACAAGAATAGGAACATTCACCGGTTTACTATCCTGCATATTGAACCTCTTCAATATAGTCTTGACATACTTCCTCTGGTTTAAACAGAGCTTCCTCTTTGCCCAATCTCTCTTAATTTCCATGCCCAAAATATAGTTTGCAGCACCAAGAGCCTTCATGTCGAATCTGGAGAACAGTTGGGTCTTCAAATCTTGGATAATTTCTTTGTCATATCCAATCAACAACATATCATCCACATACAAGACCAAATAAATAACACGATCACCAATTAATTTAAGATAAACATAGTGATCCTCATTGCTTTTGGTGAATCCAAGTCCCCGTATATAGGTATCAAATTTTTGATACCACATCCTTGGTGACTGTTTTAGCCCATACAGAGACTTCTTCAACCTGCATACCAGTTCTTTCTTACCCTTCACCATAAAGCCTTCAAGTTGCTTCATGTAGATCTCCTCTTCTAGATCCTCATGAAGAAATGTTGTCTTCACATCCATCTATTCTATCTCAAAATCAAATGCAGCAACAATAGATAAAAGTAATCTAATAGAAGTAACTTTGGCAACAAGAGAAAAAATATCACCAAAATAAATTCCTAGCACTTGGGAATAACCTTTTGCTACCAAACGAGCTTTGTATTTCTCCACCTTGCCTTCTACATTCATCTTCTTATTAAACACCCATTTAATCCCAATGGGCTTCCTTCCAGCTGGCAACTCCACCAGATCCCATGCCTAATTTTTGTGCAAGGATGTTATTTCACCAACCATGGCCTCCTTCCAGAGTTTTCCATCTTTAGAATCTACTGCCTCCCTGACAGTTTTGGGATCATCATCATTTATAGTTAAGGCAAAACCTGAACTGAAAGCAGATGGACTATACCTTTATGGTTGCCTTCTTTCCCGAACTAATCTTCTCAAAGCTGGAGTTTGTGGCTCTTCCTCTTCTGAATCTTCATCTTTTGTAGACTCTGATTCATCCTGCTTTAGCTCAAACTCTATCTTCTCAGGTTCCTTTGGTATGATTTCATGTTTAAAAACATCTTTCATTTTTCTAAACACCACACCTCAGTTGTACACAACCTTCCTTGTTTCTGGGTTCTAAAGCTTGTAACCTTTTAAACCATCCTTATACCCAATAAAGATGCACCTTTCAGATTTATTATCCAACTTGGTCCTTTTCTCATTTGGAACATGTACATATGCATCACATCCAAATATCCTTAGATGTGAAAGAGAGGGTTTCTTACCAGTCCATACCTCATGTGGAGTCTTATCCTCCAACACTGATGAAGGTTATCTATTAACCAGATAGCATGCAGTCTCCACTGCCTCTACCCATAATTCTTGTCCTAACCCGGTACCACTGAGCATGCTTCTTTCCTTTTCCATCAGTGTTCTGTTCATTCTTTCTGCAACTCCATTTTGCTGAGGTGTGTATGGAGTAGTCTTCTATCGTGCTATACCACACTTCTTACAGAACTCTTCAAATTCCTTCTTGCAGAACTCCCCACCATTATCTGTCCTCAGTGCCTTTATCTTCTTCTCTGTCTGGTTTTCCACCAGAGCCTTAAATTCTTTAAATCTGTCAAATTCTTCAAATTTATTCCTCAAGAAATATATCCATGTATTCCTTGAGAAGTCATCTATGAATGAAACATAGTATACAGACTTTCCCAGTGATGGAACTGACACAGGTCCAAATACATCATTGTGAACAAGTTCTAATATCTTGTTCGCCCTCTTAGCACCAGAAGGAAAACTCACCCGATTCTGCTTCCCATATACACAATGTTCATAGTAGTCGAAATCCAGAGAGAAATTAGACATACCTTCTACCATACCATTTCTATGCAGTATCCGAAGGCCCTTCTCTCCAATATGTCCAAGCCTTTGATGCCATAACATGGTCTTTTCTCCAGAGACAACTAGGCTTTCCGCTCCACTTTCAGGAACCACATAACTATTACACCCATCAATAACAGTGCTACCTTGTAGCTTGTATAGAGTTCCATTCCGAACTCCCCGCATTAATACCAGTGCTCCCCGAACCATCTTGCAGGCATCTTTCTCGAACACTGTTTTTACACCTGCATCATCCATCCTGCTTAAAGAAATTAGATTTCTGGCCAATGCAGGAATATGAAAAACACCAGGAAGTGTTCTAATCCTTCCACCTTGCAGCTTTAGCTTGAACTTTCCACGTCCGATGATTCTAGCCTTCTTATGATCCCCTAGGAAGACATCACCATCATATTTCTCATACTCGCAGAACCATTCCCTATGAGGAGTGAAGTGAAAGGATGCACCTGAGTCAATCAACCATGACTCATGATCTACATGTGTATTTGAAGAAGAATCCAAATACACATCCCCACCTTCATCCAAGGTGGTTTTTTCCTCTGCAGAAGGAGCATCATCAGATCCCTTTCCTTTCTCAGGAACTTTAGATCTGCACTCCTTTTTGTAGTGATCTTCCTTTCTGCATTTCCAGCATACCTTTACAAACTTTCCAAGAGATTTAGATCTCCCTCTAGATTTGGATCTCCCACTCAAAACCTTATTCTTGTTTCTATTTTGCGACCTTCCTCATACAGATAAAGCATCTCCATTCTGGCCCTCCATATGTCTCCGTCTCATTTCCTCCGACAGCAAGGCTGAGACAATGTCATCAAAATTCAAGGTAGTTGTATTGCTACCTATTACAATAACCAGACTATCCCATGAGTCTGGTAGAGAACAAAACAAACTGATGCACTTATCTTCATCTGAGATTTTAATATCAACAGATGAAAGCTAACTTACCACAGTATTGAAGGCATTCAGATGCTCTGTCACTGAGTCTCCATCCTTCATCCTCAGGTTATATAGCTTTTTCCGCAGGAAAAACTTATTCACTAGAGACTTAGATTGGTACAAAGTCCCAAGTTTTTCCCGAAAATTCTTCGTCGTAGCTTCCCTAGATACATTCAACAATACTGAATCTGAGACACACAACCTTATTTTTCTCTTAGCCTTCCAATCCAGTTTCTTCCAGTCTTCATCTGACATTGCCATTGGTTTAGTACCTGGATCTGCCACGATCCATTGATCTTTCTCCACCAGTAGATCCTCCATCTTGAGTTTCCACAACTCAAAACTCTGACCATTGAATTTCTCGATCTCTATCTTTCCGCCACTCGCCATCTTCTTTCACTGCAAGAATCGATCCCGCAGATCTCCCACTGAATAGGGTCTACCTCAGGCCTGAGCAAAAAACCCTCAGTAGCAAAGGCGTCTCGTTGAAGCCAAAATAGCTCTGATACCAAATGTAGGTTTTAACCCTAAACAGAAATTATCTACTCATGAATCTTATAACAGAAAATAAATAATAGCGATAGCATAAAACATAAAACAGATAAACACAGATATTTTCCCCTGGATCCCAAATTGGGACAACCAGCTTGATTTTTCATTATATTCCTTTTAGTGTTACAACACATATATATACATGCAGAAGCCAGGGATAATTTTAGGGGCGAATTTTAGCCCAAAGGTGAATTTTAAGGGATTTTAAATTTTATTAGGGCGAATTTTTTATATAAAACCCATTTTTTATAGTTTAATAAAGTTAACCCAAAAAATATTTTAAAAATAATTAATTATTTAACATTAGCCCACAAAAAAAGGGTGCACACAACTGGAAACATGAAATTCGCCCCCGATTTTCCAGGTTTCCTTGGCATTCGCCCCCGATTTTTCAGATTTCTTTGCCATTCGCCCCATTTTTTCAGTTTTCAGTGGTTCGGAGAGGTGGCTGGGCTTTGTGCACACAGATTTTCAAGTTCTTGCTAGCTGAGCGAGGCCGAATCTCTCTGGTCCGTCTCTCTCTGGTCCGTTTCGGTCATAGATTTGCGCAGTGACCAATTAAGGATTTTATTTGTTGGGCATCCTTTTCCTGGATCCAAAGGACCGTCGCACGCCTCTTCATCCTCACGCTGTTTCTGCCAAATTTATTCTATGTACTGGTGTGTGATCTTAAATTTGAAACACGACTGGCTGTGAAGATCCCTTCCGCTGTAAGGGCATTCTCGAGGTGGGTAGTCTGCATTGATTTTGATTTGATGTAAGGGGTTTGATTTTTTCCTCTATTTGTGCATGGTTTTCCTTATGGTCTGTCTGCTTGCATGTACAGAAGTTGCAGAGACGGAAGACGAAGGCATGAAGTCGACAAATTCCGCAGAGACCTTTGGACAGAAACTGATAAAGGTTATTAGCGATGTATGTTTTACATTCTTTGTGCTTGCTGTACTGGTAATCACAGTGATTGCAATTAAATAGGTATTTTCCACCTTGTCATCACCAACAACGCCCTCTTCAACATTTAACATCATCAGGTATCATGCATTTTTTCTTCACTTCCCTAAGGGAGACACTTGTTACATTTCAAGAAAAATTATGTGCTTGCTCTTACACATCAACATATCCATTGCCTACAAATCTTTGGCATCCAAATAGCAATCAAAAAATCAGACTCCAAACATATTTTTTTGACAAAGCATTTTCTTTCAGGTTTTGACTATCACTCTTAATGGAAGGTTTTTGATTTCCATAAATATTCACTAGGAGTTATAAATATGTATGTCAAATTTTCCTTCACTTCACAGGCTTTGATTTGTGCCCTAACAAGTAACAGAGGTCGGGGATCTCCAAAATTCATTGTCTGCAGAGAATGGTATCCCCATATGTCTGCAACAATATGTATCCTCCGCCTCAACACTTTCAGGCATCTAACCATCTTAAAATCCTCCTAAGTCTAGTCTACAAATTCTAGGTGTCTGATATTTGTTTGCCATGTTAGATCTAAGTACAGTACATCCACCTCTATCCAAAAATAGAGAATCATGTCTCTACTCTGCCTCTGCCTCTCATCCAAGGCAAAATACACATCTACAATAATTATAAAAATCAACATGGGTGACTGACTTACAAATTTGGAGACAATTCCACACTTAGCCAAATACCCTAGTCTCCATATTTGCCATAGTGGTCCCACCTCTTCTATTAGTAGTTTCAATACAAGTGTCACTACTACAAAGTGGGTGTGTATCTTCTTCACAAGTTCCTCTAGATCAATTTTGCTACAAAACATGTAAAAAAACAAAGGTAGAGTTGCAAGAACCAAAAATAAATTTTTTTAAATTTTATTAAATACAGTGATTTGAATTTTCCAAGGGATACACTCAGATCCTATGATAGTATTTATATCCCCTATGAAGGGCATGTTTCCTGCAACATAACCTAGAAATCTGTCCTTCGATTTTTGGCTGTTAGGTTTCCTCCCCTTTGCTGTGATCAACTTGCACTCTCCTTCCTTGGACTTGACCTCTAGATGAAAGTCCTTCACCCTCACTGAGATCTAATTGAGTCACTATCCTTCGTGTCTCAAACACACAATGTCTCTTGTGTTCACTCTCTTATGTCTCTCCATCTAACCTTGCTTCTATAAGCTTGATTTATTGACCAAATCCACAACCCTAATCTCCAAAGTTATTGACGGTTGATGATAGATCTCAATATCACTTGAGATCAGTGGTTTAAATTCATTAGATCAACTCACTTTTTCTTATAAAAGTCAATTAGTTTAATAATTGTTTTAATTAAAGTAATTTTGCTATGATTAAAGGCCTTGGATGACCTCCACACACCTAGGCACATAGACCTATGCAGAAGTACCTATCCAATGCTACAAAAATCAATACTCCCTCTTAGCGAGGAAGGTACTTCTCGAAGAGCCACCTACAATCAACTTTCCCTTTAATCCCAACACAATGTCCCGCGCATCTTCCCTCACCATGACAATCCTCCAAACTTCCTAGTCTATTGCCTCATCAATGATGTTAGTCATCAATGAAACATACCTCATAAACTTCTTTAGAGGCCCGCTCTCCCTAAATGTGCTCCTAGGACCTAAACTTCTTTCAACATCCCTCTTATGTCTCCCCTTCATCTAACCTTGCTTTTATAAGCTTGAGTTATGACTAAATCCACAACCCTAATCTCCAAAGTGATTGACAGTTGAGGTTAGATCTCAACTTCACTTGATATTAGTGGTTGAAATTCATTAGATTAACTCACTTTTTCTTATAAAAGACAGTTAGTTTAATAATTGTTTTAATTAAAGTAATTTTGCTACGATTAAAGGCCTTGGACAACCTCCACACAAGTAGACACATAGACCTATGCAAAAGTACCTATCCAATGCTACAAACATCAATAATCCCTCTTAGCAAGGAAGGTACTTCTCGAAGAACCACCTAGAATCGGCTTTCCCTTCAATCCCAACACAATGTCCCATGCATCTTCCCTCAGCATTGCAATCCTCCAAACTTCCTAGTCTATTTCCTCATCAATGATGTTAGTCATCAATGAAACATACCTCATAAACTTCTTTAGATATCCGCTCTCCCTAAATGTGCTCCTATGACCTAAACATGCTTCTCAGCATCCCTCAATGTTTGCTCAGTCAACAACTATGGGCGTAGCAATGTTACACGTAGGCAGTGTATTATTATGTAATACCACCGACTGCACGCTGGAAGACGGTGCAATGGTCTGAAATTGATAGATGTGACCCTTCTTGTCAAAGTCCGTGTTATTGTAAGAGAAAACTCACACAAGGTAAGGTTGCTGTTTATGAAATTGATTAAAAATATAGGTGGTTGTTATTGAGGGGGAAGACATATGCGGAGGTCTATTTTTGGATGGGACCAATCGGTGTGCTGAACGCGTCAATGATAATATATTTCTGTATGTGACTGCGACTTTTCAATGACCATAAAATTATATTTCTGTGGGCGACGCTGAATGCGTCCACAATTTCAATGACAGTAATTATATTCCTTTGAGTGAGTATGAATGCATCCATAGCTTTAGTTAGGGAGGTGTCAGCCGTCGTTCTGGGAAGGCGGCAGCCTTCTCCTTCAAAAGTGTTAACGCAATCCCAAATCCTTCATCTCAAACTCCTTTGCAATCTCTGCCTTGCGTGAGTGTATCAACTTCTCATCACCCGTTAGTATTAAATCATCAACATACAGAAAAATGATTAAAATTTTACCCTCCACCACAATTTGGTACAGGTTTGCATCCACCTCACTCTTGGTGAAGCCAAGTCCGGTGAAATAGCTTTTGATCCGAGTGTTCCACGCACGAGGTGCTTGTTTCAGCCCATACAACGATATTTTGAGTCTACACACATGCGACTCGCTGTTGAAGATCTCAAATCCTTCAGGCTGATCAATGTACACCTCTTCCTCAATGATCCCATTAAGGAACGCAGTCTTCACATCCATCTAATGAATGTGCCAACCCATCTGCACTGAGAGAGAAAGGATGGTCCCTATGGAATTTTACCGTGTGACAGGTGCAAAGGTTTTTTCATAATTAATCCCCTCAATTTGTGAGAAGCCCTCGGCAACAAATCTCACCTTATATTTCTCAACGCTCCCATAAACATCTTGCTTTACCTTCTAGATCCATCTTGATCCTACAACCGATTTACCCACTGGCCTTGGAACAATCTCCCAAGCACTGTTTCTGACAATGGAGTCATACTCCTCCACCATGGCATCTACCCATGTGGGCTCATGCACTACTTCTTCAAAAGAAGATGGCTCTCTCATGATACACTTGCTCATAAGAGCCATATATCTAGTAAATCAGTCAAGTGGCTGTCTCTGTCTGCGTTGTGATGTAGGGACTCCTACATTCTGTGTCACATCAAGCTTCAGTCTCTCAGCTTTTATGGTATGATTTCTGCCTTGTCTGATGTTTGGTTCTACATGAGTGGACTCATCCACTCCATGAATCTCCTCTTGTGGTTGATCCACATCTAGAGGCTCATCTTTGCGAACAAGTAGCTCCTCCTCTGCATGCAAGTGTAGCTCCCTCTCAAGCGACAACTTCATGGCTTTCACCTCATTGAATTTTATATCCAGTCACACCACAATCATTCGACTGTTTGGAAAATACACACGATAATTATGGGGTGTTTCTCTATACCCCACAAATATCCCAACTTCTACAGTCGGCTCCAGCTTCTTCCTAGTGTCCTTTTTCACATGAATGTAAATAGATGAGCCAAAAATATTTCAATTAGAAATATCAGGCTTCTTACCAGTAAAAGCTTCTTCAGGTGTACTCATGCCAAGTACTCTATGAGGACAACGCTTTTTCACATAAACAACAGTGTTGCATGCTTCCGCCCACGAGTGCATCGGTAGGCCCTGGTCATGCTGCATAGCTCGTGCAACACCCATGATCATTCTGTTCTTCCTCTCCGCGACCCCATTCTGTTGTGGGTAATGAGGCGCTATGAGTTCTCTTCAAATTCTTTTTTTGCTACAGAAGTCTTTGAATTCGTTCGAGATATATTAACCACCATTATCACTCTGTAGAGCTTTCACTTGCTTCCCCGAATCCTTCTCCACCAATGCTTTCAACTCACAGAACTTTAAGAATTTTTTGCTCTTCTTCTGCATGAAGAAGATCCAGCATCTACGAGAATATTCATCAAAAAATATAACATAACACTTGTGTTTTTTTGTTGAATCAATCGAGAAAGGTCCACACACATCTATGTGAATTCTCTCCAGGATCACCAAAGCACGATTCCCCTTCTCATGAAAGTTGGTCTTCACAAACTTACCCATAGTACATCCCTTGCACTAATATGACTATGCAAGAGTACCCTTGGGAAGTCCAATATAAATCTGCTTCAAAATATTCAAAGCGCCATGGTGAAGATGGCCCAATCTCCTATGCCATAATTCACCCTCATCCCAGCTCACCACTTCTTCTGCTTTGCGCACCATTGCAGCACAACCATCTACCTCCAGCTTGTAGAGATTCTTGACTCAAATCCCTATATTCTTAGTTTGACCCATTTTTTTATGTCGAAGGAAGGCTTTTCCCTCAGTAAAAAAAACATCATAACCTTTGTCTTCCAACATTGTGACCGAGACCAAGTTCTTCTTTAAACCTGGAACTTGCATAACTTCTTTCAAGAGAAATGGATTATTTGAATCCCTCTCAAAGGTAATGGTCCCAATGCCATCGCACTGTATCGACCATCGTCGCCCATCTCTATATGCATTTGGAGGTCCTTCTCCTCAAGATCACTAAACAACTCCTTGTATCTCATCATATGGAAATATGCACCACTATCAAGATACCACAATGATCCCATTACGCTTGAAACCAAGCATGTGATCAAAGAGAAATCAAGTTCAAATTGCAAGGCTAAGGCCTCACCCACTGCAGCTCCAGTAACCTTCTTGTTTTTCTTCTTTTGTGGGTAGTTAGTGGCGAAATGCCCATGTTCGTGACAGTGAAAACACTTCACCTTGGAAAAATCCTTCTTTGAAGATCTATGAATCATGTGAGTTGAAGATCTATGAACCATGTGATAGCCATCATGGTCTTCAATGGGCTGCGTAACTTTGGATAGCATGCTACATGTGGCTTGAAACAAGCGGATCTATGATTGGAATTCAGCTCCACTGCATGCTGGCTTATTGGCCTAATTTTATGGCAGCGTATATGTGTAACCATCTAAGCGGTCATTACATTAAACCTGCAGATCCACGATCTTTCCTTTCCAAAATCATGTACCTTGACATGACACTAGACCAACTTGGCTGACAGACAAGACATGATCAACGGTTGACTTTGTTTATTGCGGATTGACACCTAGACTCTACATGTATTACCATGAATTAACTTAAAGTGAGTGACCACAAATATATCCTATCGCGTGGTTTAAAGCATAATGAAATTATTTAAAACGTATTTTAAACTAAAACATGTGGCTTGACACAAAGCGGATGCACTTTTTTACTTTTATTTTAAAAAAAACATGGGAATTTACCGGAATTTCTGGTAGTATTGGAATAAAAGAAAAATAGATGGAAATAAGAATATAACGGACTGTCGAAAAGGGTAAAACAGGCATTACCGGAAATTTCGGTAACGACCAATTTTTTTTTGAAATTTTTCAATGTCTAATCCTTAAACGAAAAAATTTAAAATTGTAGGTTTTAACCCTACGAACAGAAATTATCTACACACTAATCTTATAACAAAAAAAATAAACAATAGCAAGAGCATAAAATTGGGACGACCGAGCTTGATTTTTCATTATATTCATTTTAGTGTTACAACACATATATATACATGCGGAAGCATACAAAAAACCCCAATCCATTAACCCGAGTTATAACATAACTTAGTAGTTCCCTTGGCCAAGATCTACAAAATACCCGGGGGGGACGAAAACCATCGTACCCCAAAAACCATGAGCAAACTCATGCACAAAACATGGGTGGGTCACGCTTTATGAGTGGGGTTGCCTCCTCCCTTGCGACCCCCCCTGCTACGCCCGGCGCAACGTACAACATGGAAAGAATATAACACATACCCAACATTCTCCCACTTGTTGTTTTTCTTTCCACGGGGGGGTCACGAGGGAGAGCTTAGTCATTGGGCCAATTCTTCAACACCCATTGCTTCTCTACACCAAGAGAACTTCGAGAGCTCACGGACTTCGTCGATGCATACGCAACATTCTTTAAAAAGTGTCCACCTTTACCAGGTAACACTTTTTAGCCTCAACCATATCTCTAACAAAGTGATATTGAACATCAATGTTCTTTTTCTTTGAATGGTAAGCAGTGGTTCTTAGCGAGAAAATTGCACTTTGGCTATCACGGTCTATCCTTATAGCTTACCATGTACCAACCCCATACTTGAACACAATATCTGCGACCAAAGCTTTGCTTTCCTTGCTTGCATGAGTGTGCTGTATGTATGTCTGCCTACGTAGTTGAAAGAGCCACTACGGACTGTCTTTACTCATCCAGCACATTGCGCCTCCAAATAGGTTAAACACATACCCACTTGTAGATCTTCTTTGGTCCGGATCTCCGGTCCGGTCTACATCAACAAAAACCACGAATGTCTAACATTCTTTCCAATCTGGTCTTCCCTAGTAGCATAAGCCATAATCACTAGTGCCACATAAATATCTAAAAAACCCACTTCTTTTTGTTGTCCAATGCTCCTTCCATAGGGTTTGACATAAACACGCTCCAATACTCCCACTTTGCATGTGTGCAATGTCTAGTCTAGTACGTGACCATTGCATACATCAGACTCACCCACTCTGCACTTGCATATGGAACACGGGACATATCCTCCTCTTCTTCTTGTGTCTCGGGACATTGTTCGACGGACTGACTTTACTCCTACAAGAATAGGAACATTCACCGGTTTACTATCCTGCATATTGAACCTCTTCGATATAGTCTTGACATACTTCTCTGGTTTAAACGAGCTTCCTCTTTGCTTGATCTCTCTTAATTTCCATGCCCAAAATATGAGTTTTTGCGGCACCAAGATCCTTCATGTCGAATTTCGGAGAACGAGTTGGGTCTTCAAATCTTGGATAATTTCTTTGTCATATCCAATCAACAACATATCATCCACATACAAGACCAAATAAATAACACGGTCATCAATTAATTTAAGATAAACATAGTGATCCTCCTTGCTTTGGTGAATCCAAGTCCCCATATATAGGTATCAAATTTTTGATACCACATCATAGTGATTGTTTTAATCCCATACTGAGAGACTTCTTCAACTTCTGCATGCCGAGTTCTTTCTTACCCTTCACCATAAAGCCTTCAAGTTGCTTCATGTAGATCTCCTCTTCTAGATCCTCATGAAGAAATGTTGTCTTCACATCCATACGATTCTATCTCAAAATCAAATGCGACAACAATAGATAAAAGTAATCTAATAGAAGTAACTTTGGCAACAAGAGAAAAAAATATCACCAAAATAAATTCCTAGCACTTGGGAATAACCTTTTGCTACCAAACGAGCTTTGTATTTCTCCACCTTGCCTTCTACATTCATCTTCTTATTAAACACCCATTTACTCCCAATGGGCTTCCTTCCGTTAAGCAACTCCACCGAGATCCCATGCCTCATTTTTGTGCAAGGATGTTATTTCACCAACCATGGCCTCCTTCGAGTTTTCCATCTTTAGAATCTACGCTCTCACGACGAGTTTTGGGATCATCATCATTTATAGTTAAGGCAAAAACCTAGGCGACAGTAGATGGACTATACCTTTACGGTTGCCTTCTTTCCCAGAACTAATCTTCTCAAAGCTGGAGTTTGTGGCTCTTCCTCTTACGAATCTTCATCTTTTGTAGACTCACGATTCTCATGCTTTAGCTCAAACTCTATCTTCTCGAGGTTCCTTTGGTATGATTTCATGTTTAAAAACATCTTTCATCTTTTCTAAACACCACACCTCGGTTGTACACAACCTTCCTTGTTTACGGGTTCTAAAGCTTGTAACCTTTTAAACCATCCTTATACCCAATAAAGATGCACCTTTTCAGATTTATTATCCAACTTTGGTCCTTTTCTCATTTGGAACATGTACATATGCATCACATCCAAATATCCTTAGATGTGAAAGAGAGGGTTTCTTACCGAGTCCATACCTCATGTGGAGTCTTATCCTCCAACAACGATGAAGGTGATCTATTAACTAAGTAACATGCGGTCTCCCACTGCCTCTCCCCGAAATTCTTGTCCTAACTCGGTACCACGAGCATGCTTCTTTCCTTTTCCATCGGCGCTTTTGTTCATTCTTTTTTGCAACTCCATTTTGTTGAGGTGTGTATGGAGTAGTCTTCATTTGTCATGCTATACCACACTTCTTACGGAACTCTTCAAATTCCTTCTTCGTAGAACTCCCCCACCATTATCTGTCCTCGGTGCCTTTATCTTCTTCTCTGTCTGGTTTTCCACCGGAGCCTTAAATTTTGCTTTTAAATCGTCAAATACTTCAAATTTATTCCTCGAAAATATATCCATGTATTCCTTGAGAAGTCATCTATGAATGAAACATAGTATACAGACTTTCCCGATGATGGGCCCGACACGAGTCCAAATACATCATTGTGCACAAGTTCTAATATCTTGTTCGCCCTCTTAGCACCCAGAAGGAAAACTCACCCGATTATTGCTTCCCATATACACAATGTTCATAGTAATCGAAAATCCGGGAGAAATTAGACATACCTTCTACCATACCATTTCTATGCGATGTCCGAAGGCCCTTCTCTCCAATATGTCCAAGCCTTTGATGCCATAACATGGTCTTTTCTCCGAGAGACAACTAGGCTTTCCGCTCCACTTTCGGGAACCACATAACTATTACACCCATCAATAATAGTGCTACCTTGTAGCTTGTACGGAGTTCCATTCCGAACTCCCCGCATTAATACCGGTGCTCCCCGAACCATCTTGCGGGCATCTTTCTCGAACACCTGTTTTTACACACATCATCCATCACGCTTAAAGAAATCAGATTTACGGCCAATGCGGGAATATGCGAAAAGCATCGGGAAGTGTTCTAATCCTTCCACCTTGCAGCTTTAGCTTGAACTTTCCACGTCCCGATGATTCTAGCCTTCCTATGATCCCCTAGGAAGACACCACCATCATATTTCTCATACTCGCGAGAACCATTCCCTATGAGGGAGTGAAGTGAAAGGATGCACACTGAGTCGATCAACCATGACTCATGATCTACATGTGTATTTGAAGAAGAATCCAAATACACATCCCCACCTTCATCAGGGGTGGGTTTTTTCCTCTATGAAGGAGCATCATCGGATCCCTTTCCTTTCTCGGGGAACTTTAGATCTGCACTCCTTTTTGTAGTGATCTTCCTTCGGCATTTCCGAGCATACCTTTACAAACTTTCCAAGAGATTTAGATCTCCCTCTAGATTTGGATCTCCCACTCAAAACCTTATTCTTGTTTCTATTTTGCGACCTTCCTCATACGGATAAGGCATCTCCATTACGGCCCTCCATATGTCTCCGTCTCATTTTCCTCCGACGCCAATAAGGCTGAGACAATGTCATCAAAATTCAAGGTAGTTGTATTGCTACCTATTACAATAACCCGAGACTATCCCATGAGTACGGTAGAGAACAAAACAAAGCGATGCACTTATCTTCATATGAGATTTTAATATCAACGGATGAAAGCTAACTTACCACGGTATTGAAGGCATTCGGATGCTCATCACTTATGAGTCTCCATCCTTCATCCTCGGGTTATACGGCTTTTTTCCCGCGGGGAAAAAACTTATTCACTAGAGACTTAGATTGGTACAAAGTCCCAAGTTTTTCTAGAAAAATTCTTTCGTCGTAGCTTCCCCTGATACATTCAACAATGCTGAGATACGAGACACACAACCTTATTTTGCTCTTAGCCTTCCAATCCGGTTTCTTCAGTCTTCATCGACATTGCCGTTGGTTTAGTACCGGATCTACCACACGATCCCGCTGATCTTTCTCCACCGAGTAGATCCTCCATCTTGAGTTTCCACAACTCAAAACTCGACCATTGAATTTCTCGATCTCTATCTTTCAGCCACTCGCCATCTTCTTTCAACGCAGAGAATCGATCCCGCAGATCTCCTTTGAATAGGGTCTACCTGACGCTTGAGCAAAAAACCCTCGGTAGCAAAGGCGTCTACGTTGAAGCCAAAATAGCTGCGATACCAAATGTAGGTTTTAACCCTAAACGAAATTATCTACTCATGAATCTTATAACGAAGAAAATAAATAATAGCGATAGCATAAAACATAAAACGGATAAACACTGAGATATTTTTCCCCTGGATCCCAAATTGGGACAACCAGACTTGATTTTTTCATTATATTCCTTTTAGTGTTACAACACATATATATACATACTGAAGCCGCGGATAATTTTAGGGGCGAATTTTAGCCCAAAGGCGAATTTTAAGGGATTTTTAAATTTTATTAGGGCGAATTTTTTTATATAAAACCCATTTTTTTATAGTTTAATAAAGTTAGCCCAAAAAATATTTTAAAAATAATTAATTATTTAACATTAGCCCACAAAAAAAAGGGTGCACACAACTGGGAAACATGAAATTCGCCCCCGATTTTTCCCGGGTTTCCTTGGCATTCGCCCCCCGATTTTTCGAGTTTCTTTGCCATTCGCCCCATTTTTTCAGTTTTCGGTGGTTCGGAGAGGTGTTTGGGCTTTGTGCACACGTATTTTCAAGTTCTTGTTAGGCGAGCGAGGCCGACTCTCTACAGTCGTCTCTCTTTCGATCGCGTTTCGGTCATAGATTTGCGCAGTTTGACCAATTAAGGATTTTATTTGTTGGGCATCCTTTTCCTGGATCCAAAGGACCGTCGCACGCCTCTTCATCCTCACGGCTGTTTTTGCCAAATTTATTCTATGTCTGGGTGCGTGATCTTAAATTTGAAACACAGCTGATTTGTGAAAGATCCCTTCATGCTGTAAAGGGCATTCTCGAGGTGGGTAGATACGCATTGATTTTGATTCTTTTGTAAGGGTTTGATTTTTTCCTCTATTTGTGCATGGTTTTCCTTATGGTGCTGTACTTGCATGTACGGAAGTTGCAGAGACGAGAAGACGAAGGCATGAAGTCGACAAATTCCGCGAGAGACCTTTGGACAGAAGCTGATAAAGGTTATTAGCGATGTATGTTTTACATTCTTTGTGCTTGTTGTACTGGTAATCACAGTGATTGCAATTAAATAGGTATTTTCACCTTGTCATCACCAACAACGCCCTCTTCAACATTTAACATCATCGGGTATCATGCATTTTTTTCTTCACTTCCTAAGGGAGACACTTGTTACTTTTCAAGAAAAAATTATGTGCTTGCTCTTACACATCAACATATCCACTGCCCACAAATCTTTGGCATCCAAATAGCAATCACAAAAATCAGACTCCAAACATATTTTTTTTGACAAAGCATTTTCTTTCAGGGTTTTGACTATCACTCTTAATGGAAGGTTTTTGATTTCCATAAATATTCACTAGGAGTTATAAATATGTATGTCAAATTTTCCTTCACTTCACGAGGCTTTGATTTGTGCCCTAACAAGTAACACAGAGTCGGGGATCTCCAAAATTCATTGTACTGCGAGAGAATGGTATCCCCATATGTACGCAACAATATGTATCCTCCGCCTCAACACTTTCGGGCATCTAACCATCTTAAAATCCTCCTAAGTCTAGTCTACAAATTCTAGGTGTACGATATTTGTTTGCCATGTTAGATCTAAGTACTGAGTACATCCACCTCTATCCACAAAATAGAGAATCATGTCTCTACTACGCCTCTGCCTCTCATCCAAGGCAAAATACACATCTGCAATAATTATAAAAAATCAACATGGGTGGCTGACTTACAAATTTGGAGACAATTCCACACTTAGCCAAATACCCTAGTCTCCATATTTTCCATAGTGGTCCCACCTCTTCTATTAGTAGTTTCAATACAAGTGTCACTACTACAGAGTGGGTGTGTATCTTCTTCACAAGTTCCTCTAGATCAATTTTGCTACAAAACATGTAAAAAAAACAAAAGGTAGAGTTGCGAGAACCAAAAATAATTTTTTTAAATTTTATTAAATACGGTGATTTGAATTTTCCAAGGGATACACTCGAGATCCTATGATAGTATTTATATCCCCTATGAAGGGCATGCTTCTCTGCAACATAACCTAGAAATCGTCCTTCGATTTTCTGGTCATTAGGTTTCCTCCCCTTTCTTTGTGATCAACTTGCACTCTCCTCCCTTGGACTTGACCTCTAGATGAAAGTCCTTCACCCTCAACGAGATCTAATTGAGTCACTATCCTTCGTGTCTCAAACACACAATGTCTCTTGTGTTCACTCTCTTATGTCTCTCCATCTAACCTTTAGCTTCTATAAGCTTGAGTTATTGACCAAATCCACAACCCTAATCTCCAAAGTTATTGACGGTTGATGATAGATCTCAATATCACTTGAGATCGGTGGTTTAAATTCATTAGATCAACTCACTTTTTTCTTATAAAAGTCAATTAGTTTAATAATTGTTTTAATTAAAGTAATTTTGCTATGATTAAAGGCCTTGGACGACCTCCACACACCTAGGCACATAGACCTATGCAGAAGTACCTATCCAATGCTACAAAAATCAATACTCCCTCTTAGCGAGGAAGGTACTTCTCGAAGAGCCACCTACAATCAACTTTCCCTTTAATCCCAACACAATGTCCCGCGCATCTTCCCTCACCATGACAATCCTCCAAACTTCCTAGTCTATTGCCTCATCAATGATGTTAGTCATCAATGAAACATACCTCATAAACTTCTTTAGAGGCTCGCTCTCCCTAAATGTGCTCCTAGGACCTAAACTTCTTTCAACATCCCTCTTATGTCTCCCCCTTCATCTCAACCTTGCTTTTATAAGCTTGAGTTATTGACTAAATCCACAACCCTAATCTCCAAAGTGATTGACGGTTTGAGGTTAGATCTCAACTTCACTTGATATTAGTGGTTGAAATTCATTAGATTAACTCACTTTTTTCTTATAAAAGACAATTAGTTTTAATAATTGTTTTAATTAAAGTAATTTTTGCTACGATTAAAGGCCTTGGACAACCTCCACACAAGTAGACACATAGACCTATGCAAAAAGTACCTATCCAATGCTACAAACATCGAATACTCCCTCTTAGCAAGGAAGGTACTTCTCGAAGAACCACCTAGAATCGGCTTTCCCTTCAATCCCAACACAATGTCCCATGCATCTTCCCTCGACATTGCAATCCTCCAAACTTCCTAGTCTATTTCCCCATCGATGATGTTAGTCATCAATGAAACATACCTCATAAAACTTCTTTAGATATCCGCTCTCCCCTAAATGTGCTCCTACGACCTAAACATGCTTCTCGGCATCCCTCAATGTTGCTCAAACCACCTCTGTCTTGTGACAAAACTTGAAGGAGCAACTCATAAACCTTCCTAGATGACAAGATCTCCTTGAACTTAACATCTATGCTCACAATTGCCTTCCTCTGCACTAGCATAAAAAATATTGTAAGCTTTTTTAGATCTCTCTATATCCAACAAATATCCCCTTCTCGCTTGAAGGGTCTAGCCTTGTCCTCTTCTTCGCGGGCACATGAATGTATCTTTTGGAAAACCGAGAGATTCTCAACTACCTTATCTCGGCTTCACCCCAATGAATGCCCTCCTCTAGAGTCTTGTCCCCCAATATCCTATGCAAACTCATGTTATGCCATAGATTACCGGTACATGTTTTACATTCTTTGTGCTTGTCGTACTAGTAATCACATATTAGATAAATCATAATACTTAGAATCTTACGACTAGATCTAACCATTATTTCCTGTATTCTATTTTTTCATAACTCTGACATCTTCATACCATCTCCATTTTTGTTCTCACATCATCTCTTTATCACACAAACGAATTCAACTCTTCATGGTACTGAGACCCATTTGATGAAAGATTCTCACTGGAGCTTAGATGCGTCGGGAAGATTCTAAGTATTATGATTTATCTAATATGTGATTACTAGTACGGCAAGCACAAAGAATGTAAAACATGTCTGATAATCACGATGATAGCTTTCTTCCTCTATAAATGTTTTTTTATTCATTTCAATTCACGAGGCCCACTTAACTTGTTATTTAAAAATATCAAGAAAACTAAGCTCCAGTGCACCAAAAGCTGGCAGGAATTGAACCGGATAGTTTGTTGTTTGAAAGATTTAAGGAGTTTACATCAGCAATAGATCCAATAACTAAAAATTAATTTTATGTAGTGTATATTATAAATACGGTATACTACTAAATTGAAATGAATAAAAAACATTTATAGAGGAAGAAAGGCATCATATGTGATTACCGAGTACATGTTTTACATTCTTTGTGCTTGTTGTACTAGTAATCACATATTAGATAAATCATAATACTTAGAATCTTAACAAATCTAACCATTATTTCCTGTAGTCTATTTTTTCTTAACACGACATCTTCATACCATCTCCGTTTTGTTCTCACATCATCTCTTTATCACACAAACAGAATTCAACTCTTCATGGTACAGACCCATTCGTCTTATATATGTTTACTTAATCCATTATTTACAACGAGTTAATTACTATTAATGATACCAACAAAAGCATATCACCCCTAAATCCACTCTCCCAGCTCTTGATCAAAAACTTTATAAGCTATGTTAAGCCATTGACACGAGCTTCTAAGTTCAAACTTTATGCTTACATCGAGACAGTACAATACAATGTCAATTTGCATCTCCACGATTCAATATATAGTCAATCCAATCGGCATAAAACACTCCGGCTCAACGAGTTTTCAATCTACTTGTTTGATGACAACCTATGTTAATAATAGATTATAATATATATACTTGTATAATGTCATCCTATACGGCATTAGTCACTATGACCTACATGTAGTTGTCACTCTCTTATACTATGTGCTTATCTATCCCAATCCTGGTTCGATCCTCCTTGCGCTCGGTTTATGATTTGCATATTCACCAACCGGTCGAGATTCAGATATTTTTTCTGGTTCCAAAAATTCAAATATACAACTAAAAAAGTAAAAAATTTGCAAGACACAAAAACTCTTGGGTACAATTACACGATTTTATGCCTAGATAGGTTAGCATTTGGCCTTAATCCCAAGATTTTTTTCACTCTCGAGAGAAGTTCTATAGCCAAGTTTGAATGGCTATAAGTTTATGCAATTCCCTCATCAATTTTGTTCGCAATGGCAAGTGATCATTATTCATTCCATCGAGCACTTACTTGGCACATTGCATCCATAACATCTAGGAAGCCTTGTTTGAAAGCAAATCTCAAAGTCCCTCAAGCATTACTTGATGACAATAGCTATCTGGTATCCACTTCTCATAACTCAACAAAATAGTGAAACAAAAGGGTAAAATGCATACTTGAAAAATTTCAATGCGAGTAAAAAAAATAAGAAAATAAATTGCTCAAAGTGAACAATGATTTTTTCGGCACTTATAGGTGGTAAATATTAAATATTGAATACATGTCTCTACTGTCTCTACCAGTGGGTGGTAAATATTGAATAGTGCAGAAAGTTTGGCGAGTGAGTATGTTTCCAGCACACATAACGCTAGAAGCCTTAAGCTCAGCTGTCTCGCTTTAATAAAGTGTCTTTTAACATCTTGGATTTTTCCTCCATTGCTAACGGGCGTTACTGTAAGATATTTAATCTCTTTTACGAGCATGTTCCCAGTGACTATCATTTGAAAACTCTGTAGAAGAAATAGGTGAAGTGGCCCCCCCCTACCCAGAGACTTCCTAAATTTCACTTCCCTAGCTTCCTTTCAGTGTCTCTACTTCAAGTTTGATTTGAGCAAATGCGAAAGCGAAGCCACAGTAACCTTTGCGCACTAGACCCCTCAATCTGCGGCACTCAGCCTCCAACTTAGCAATTTTTTTTAACGGTTTACGAATGTTGCTTGTTTCGCTACCTCTGCTAGATTTCTTACATAGGTCCCTTTCATCGATTATTGAGTCCATTTCCCTTATCGAGTGATTGAAGCTTGTATTTCGAGGCGAGTATTTTCACTTTCTAATGATTCAAGCTTCACTGAAGAACTTTGATCTCGGCCTCGGCTTGATTTTTTTGCTTCATGCATTTCCATTAACTTTGAACTTTCTTGCGAAGAATTACCCATTGTATTATGCTTTGTTTTTTCCTCAAGTAACAGACTAATCCAATTCAACTATTACGGCATCAAGCTCAAACTTCATTTTCCCTTTCAATGGATGTGCCGATCGGGGAATTCGAGAACTTTTTCCATAAAATGCAAATGGAATATGTGCGACCTCACTCTGCTACCTTGGTGAATGTACTATCAACATGCGATCATTTACCTTCTTTGCACCAAGGGAAGTGGATCCATGATTACATAATTAGAAGTGGAGTCAAGTGGACTAGAGTCGAGTGTTTCTATAAGTAATTCTGTTGTAGCCATGTATGCAAAATGTGGATATGTAAATATAGCACAACGGTTATTCGATTTATTATCTCAAAGAGATTTAGTCACATGGAATGTAATAATTGTTGGGAATGTGCGGAATGGGCATGCCAAAAAAGCTTTGGTACTTTTTCATCAAATGCAATTAGTAGATACGAAACCTAATTCGAGTCATGATGCTTGAGTGTGCTCCCGGCTGTGTCTGATCTACCGGCTACTGCAACAAGGTAACCGGATCCATAATTTGATAATTAGAAATGGGCTTGAGGCATATGTTTTTGTGATGGTCGCCCTCGTAGACATGTATGCCAAATGTGGGAACATAGATGCTCGCAAAGCATTTGTTTTGGGAAAATGACTAGACGAGATGTCATCTATTGGAGTACAATGATTGCGAGGGGTATGGAATGCATGGCCTATATAAGGATGCCCTTGGAATTTTTTGTTCAAATGCAACAAGCGAGGCTTGAAGCGAGATCACATCACTTTCGTTGGGGTTTTATCCGCATGCACTCATGTAGGTCTTGTGGATGAGGGTTGGTGATACTTCAATTGTATGAGTGGAGATTTTTCTCTCACACCTGAAAGTTTAGAGCACTATGCTTGCATGGTTGATATTCTTGGTCGTGCTTTGGCCGATTGGATGAGGTGGAGCACATTATATATGCCAATAGAACACGATAGTGAGGTATGAGGGACTTTGCTTTCTACGCTTGCGAGTGCTCACTACAATGTAGAGTTGGCGAGCGTGTGTCAAAATCCTTCTCGAGTTAGAGACATGAAAAATGCTTGGAATTTATGTGTTTCTTGCAAACATATATGATGTAGTCGGGAAGGTGGGAGAATGTAAGCAAAGTAAGAGCAATGTTAAAAGACAACAAGTTGAAAAATAATCCGGGATGCGAGTTTGGATTGAGATCAGAGAAAGGGTTCATGTATTCATAGTTGGAGGCGAGCATGCCCATAAACGAGAGAAAATATGTTTTATGCTAGATAGTACGCGTGAGAACGGATGGATGATGCAATGTATGCTCTTGGATCAGGGATTTCACTCCATAATTTGGATAAGGAGGAGAAGGAAAGCATCCTCTGTAACCACGGTTCAAAGTTGGACATATGAAATTTTGGTTTTTATAATATCAAGGTACGAGGCACCTATCATGATTGCCAAGAAACGACATTTTTCGTGGTGTCTATCAAATGAATCTCCAATATTGTGATGATAGAGATGCGAACCACTCTAGAGTTTTAGATATCGACAATACTCTCATGGTGGTTTACGGTATTCTTTGCTAAAACCAAGCGGCGAGCATCTGCTTATTCCATTGCTTTGCACCATCGTCTAAGAATTATTCTTTTTGCTAAGACAACATAGCACTCGCGAATTTAGAGGTGTTGTATTTAACCTAAGGGGAATCAATTTCTTTGTAAAAGTTTATGTCATACGCAATCATGATGCTATGTTGTTTAACATTCACACGACCGATGCGGGGAGAAATAATGAAATCTTATGAGGAGAAAATTGAAAATTGAACTTGTAAGGAAGTCCTCTTGAAATAATTGAAAGTTTTGTTAATGTCTGCAAAATTTCATATGAGAAAAAATGTTGTGAAGCTGGAGGCTTACTATTGAGATACGTATTTTGAATCAATTTCCAAACTAGGTTAATTTATCTTTGTTTGGACTTCGACAATTCCTTCCAACCCCTTTAACTATCAATGTTGTGGCATCATCGTAGGTTCTAAATATCAACCTTCAATGTGAGCATAGTTGAGTTAAACAACAACAACACTATAAGTATATGCTTTCGATTAATTAGATATCAAATAGATTTGAACGGAGAGGACTTAGGCAATGTGTTTAACACGAAAATTTCGGAGCATTCACATAAAATGTAGTGTAAAAAATAGATATATCTGAGAAATATCTCTTGTTAATTAAAAAAATAGAGAGCTATGTTCACTTGCCTCTTCAAGGGGTGACCTCCTAAAACAATGTTTCAAATACAAATAACAATCCTTGACAAAGCATTACATAACCTTCTACTCAATATATAGCTATCCATGGGTTAAAGTTAACTACCTATGGACTTAATTATAATGAGGGCCAACTAACTAATTTGGGCCTTATTAATTAAAAAAACCCCTTTATTTTACAATGCTATTAACTAACTAGTTAATAGGCATTATTCAAAGAAGGTGGCTTTATATATTAATAAAGTCTCTAAGGGGGTTGGGGTAGGACCCTAACATGCCCTCCCCCTTCGAAAAGCAACATGGTCTTAAAGGAAAATTATTGTAGAATCATTGTTGGTTCTCATGTGGCATCTTACGGGTTGCATATCTTTCCATCGAGTCAATACTTTTTTGATCGTGCACTAGAGCAATTGATGCTCTATGCTATCCAATATTGCTTATGGATGGAGCCAAATGGAGTCTTCTTCATCAAATTCTGATAGCTTGAGTGCACTTTGCAATTTAGAATTATTGTTGGTTCTCATGTACCTTCGGTAGTATTCAAAAATATAGAATGGAGTCTATATAACGAATCATGAAAAAAGGATCCGGAAATCGGAAAAGAAGAAACAACGGTTCTTACATGACCATAGGACTTGGTTATCAAGTAGCAAATCTAGAGCTGGCAACAAGAAACAATAAAAGCTGAGTGGATGAAGGGATGAAGAAATAAACCAAAATTGAGTGGGAGTAAGTTGTAACTTGTCCCAAAATGCTTTAGGGCGTGGACCTATTTCAAATTTGACTAAAATAATTTTAATCGAGGAAAAAATATAGCGAGAAAAATAGGAAGAACACAAAACCATGCCTAGGCTAGATGAAGTTATATTGACCCTAGTACAGGGCAAACTCAATTTTAATATATCATATTTTCATGTGAGAAACAATTACCTAGATCCACGATGCTAAGACATGACACACGGTAATACTTTCCACATGTTGTTCCCACATAAGCTCTTAAATATCGAGGTTGAAAGTGTTGTTCTTGGGTATGCTACTAGAACATTTTGCATTTCCATTAATCCATAATGAACTCATGGTAAATTGGTCAAATAAAATTCACTATTTAAACTAATCATTGAAATTGATCATTGCTTATGAAGATGGAATGTGAATGCTCTAGAAACACTTTTTATTGGTATAATTATGTTTGGTACATGATCCACTTGGTGAATGAATGATATATAGTTTTTCAATGTGGGAGCATAACTCGTGATTTATTTATGAGCATTACCTTGTTATTATATCTGTTTTCAACCCCATTGCACCTTGTATGTTAGTTAAATTTCATGGTGGATAAGAACATTAGGGACACCTATTTATGGAAATTCATAATGTATAAAATTTTTAGCAAGGGATCACCTTTCGTTACAAGCAAGTCTGTCAAGGATTCGAGATCTTTAACTATTCAATAAAATAGTTTTTCCCAAACTCCCCAAGTGTCACTTCCCACTTGCCTCTCCACATGACTAGATATGAGTATAGGCGAGATTTCCCACATATTTGAGCCACGAAAGGATAAAGACCAAAAGTCTATTGTCGAGATGAGCTAAGTAGTTATGTACGGGAAGTAAGTCACTTTCGCATATTTTTAGTAGAATCCCTCCACGGATCGAGTCTAGGAATATTATAGATCCACTAAAGCCGAGTTGTGGTGATCCTTCACACACATCTAAGTTGTGAGATAGACACAGTCCTAGAAACCAATCTTGATTGGTGTGAGGTGTGAAGATTGTTTTGAGGTGCAGCAATTATGGCATCGGTGAGAACACGATGTTGCACGTATGCATGTGCCAACTCTCCCCCTTCATTTGCACCTCTTCTATAACATTGTTTCACCTCCTTTGTTCTAACGGAAATCTAAATTGTTGCTATTGTTGGTGCACCTCTGTCTGCGAACATGAACAGCATCGAGCATAAGTAAGAGAAAACTCGAAAACTCCCACTTTACAAGTGTTCTCCACAAGGCAATATACTATTACAAAACCTTGAACCCCCCTATCTGCTAAGGGAAACATCATCACATTGGCCATCTATGAACCTAAGAGAATATAACCTTAGACCACTACTCCCTTTATACTCTAAAATATCTTTAGAATCTTCAAAGTGTGCATTCCTTGTTCGAGGAAGATTTCATCAACAACCCACCATTCTCTAACATTGTTGCACCTCCTCATTTCTAGCAGAATCTAAATTGTTTGCTATTGCTAGTGTGCTTACTTTTTCACATGAACATTGTCGGAGCATCAAGGTATGCAAACTCTAAAACTCCCTCTTTAAAAGTGTTCTTCACCTTGTTGCAAGATAACCTTGTTCGAGAGTTCCTATAATTACATTTTCAATAATAGATGACACAATGAACTTGGGACAATTTGAAAGGAATGGTCCAATATTGTGTATGCCCATCTTTTGACTAGTGAACTAGAATGCAGAACCAATGTTAATAAAGAAGGGTGATCATAAGAGATCTAAAGTCTGCAGAAGCCCAAGTATGTAGATGTAGATAAGGCAAATGCTTGCCTCTACAGAGCAAGACTCCTAGATCCTTTAAACATTTTTCATAAAGGTGTAGAGCCCCTTTTATATTGATAGATTACAAATGCTAGATCACAAGTTCACCTATAATATTATATAATCACCTTAATGAGCCTAGAGAGATGTATTCAACTAACAATGTAGAGGTTCAATTGGTTTTGTTCGATGATTACTTGTTGTTTCTCTTAGTTCTTGAGTTGTTAAGTGTAATTTTGTATTATGTTTAGAACTGCTTACGTTACTGCTATGAGATTGTTGGGGAAGTGAACATAACAATTCACTTCAGAAGAACATCGTGAACTATATAAAGTAATCCATATTAAATAATAATTATTTATTCGGAGAATATGTACTTGAGTTTCAACTTTTGTAAGCTCTTTCAGTAGTACAACTTCATTGATAACAACATTAGGTTTTTCCACATCAATTGTGTAGTTGTCAATGCTCTTATCCTTGTTTTTGGATCTTTGTTGTGCCTTCTCTCTTTCTCTATCTTCTTTATTTCCATTGGTATAGATTTATTATGACTTCTCAAATGAAAATTTGTATCAACTTGAGTCGACAATTTTTTTATTAATATCTTCAATATCTCTTTTGTGAACATTTTTTATGTTGTTAATTTGTTGTTGTAGTTCATTTATTTGTTGTTGGAGCTGAGATTTATGTACCTTGTTTTTATGATCATCTCAAAATAAATATGCCCAAAAGACGGCCAAATTTTTAGGTGAAGAAGCACCGTACAATCTACGGGGAATTCATTCCCCTCCCATTTGTGGCAATTCGCTAGAATCGATTTGAGATTAGCTTCCTCCCTCCATGAAAGAAGATAACACTCATGACTCAACCTAAGAAGATGGATCATCACATAAGCACGATAAAGAGTAAATCAAACAAGAAGCAACAAAGAATAGATCCATGGCTAAGCTATCAACAATAAGCCGAGCTTTTGATATAGATAAACATAAAGCGAGAACTAGAAGAACGTGTTTTCCAAACTACACGAGAACTACTTCCCTCACGAGTCACCATGTGCCATGCTTGGTCTCGGTGGTTCTCTTCCTTCTACTCCTGGTTCAATTACCATATCTTTCATTGGAACCAACACTCCGAACTCCACTAGACAACGATTCACCATTTTGTAGTAGTGATTCGCCATTTGTACTAGTGGTGATTCGCCATGATTTTACAGGATAATGTAATCTCGTGATTCACACAAAAAAATTATATATACATATTATATTATTAATAAAATCGCCTTCCATTTTTTCCTATGTATCATGGTGATTCGCTATTTTATATACATATAAATTTAGGGGGGTTCTTAAAATTTTCCCTGGCAGAAGCATACATAAACCCCAATCCATTAACCCTAGATTAGAACATAATCGTAGTTCCATTGACCAGATCTACAAAATACCAGGGGATGAAAAGCCATCATACCCCAAAACCATGTGCAAACTCATGCACAAAACATGGGTGGGTCCGCCTATGAGTCGGTCCGCACACCAAAACAATTTTCGTCAGGGCACTGCCCCAGACCCCAATAGTGGGGGCTGCCTCCTCCCTTGTGACCCCCCTGCTGTGCCCGACGCAACGTACAGTGCGAAAAGAATATAATACATACCCAACAAAAATTTACTCATGACTTAGCAAAGAAAGGTGCTAACTTTGGCTCCACAGGGGATAGAGCTCTCCCTCCGAGGCTCTAAGAACCTTTTTTAGTTTCAGTGCCTTGTCATTGGGCTATGGAGTCTTATTATGAAAAAAGCCTGTATTTACAATGAAATTAGGCCACCGAAAACCTTAGTAAAATATTTTTTTGAGAAAGTTCCCATTGAATGGGCCTCCAAGTAGTTTTGTCCCATCAAGATGTTGCAACTCAAAAGTATTGTTCTGCAAAATATTTGAGATTTTGAAAGGACCAAGCCATAAAGCATCAAATTTGGAATGCTTACATGGATCTTGATGTCGTGCATCCCATTTTAACACTAGATATCCAATCTGAAATCTTCTTTTTTAGTTCCTCTATCAAAAACTTACTTTACATCTTGTTGATATTTTTTCACTAAAACATATTATTGTTCTTGATTTTTTTTTCACTTCTATGATCTGATAAATTCTCCTAGTCATGCAATTTGGCTTAGCTTCATGATCTTGTAGATTTTTAGCTATAGGAATGACTAATTGATCTGGAAAAACAAAATCAGTTCCATAAACCATTTGAAAAGGTGATGCATTAATAGGATTTTTGATTGTCACCATATCAGCCCATAAAGAAAACTTCAACTTTTAGTCCCATGCTTTCTTATTTTTCTCCAATAGCTTGGTGATGATTCTTACCCAAATTTTCTTTGATGCTTTAGCTAAACCATTCCCTTGGGGATAGTAAGTTGTATAGTGAGTGAGATGAATACCATAATCTTCACAGAAATTTATCAATGAAGTAGCTTTAAAAACAACTACATTATCTTCTATTGACCTTGATGGAAATCCAAATATGGTTATGATTCCCTCCAGAATATTAATGATAAATTTATGAGTAGCATTCTTGGTAGGTATTGCTTCAATCCATTTGGTGAAGTAATCAGTTGCAACCAGAATCCAATTATGTTTTCCACTTGAAGGTGGATGAATTTCTTCAATGAAATATAAGCCCCATTGTTGAACAGGTGTAGAAAAAACTATGGGCTTGAGAGGAAAAGGCTTTAAATGTTTCTTACTGGTTAAATTTTGACATTTTTCACATGCTCTCACCTCAACACATACATAAAAAAAAGAAGCTAGGCCAAAAATAGCCAGCCCTTAGTATTTTGTATGAAGTAGTTCTCCAATAATGATGACCTCCACACACACTACTATGCATATAAAAAATAACTTTCTTGGGACTCATATGGGTAAATTCATCTCAGAAAAAATCTTGTAGGATATTTCCAATATAAATAGTTAGCTTTGATGCCAAATTTAACAATTTTTAGCTTTAAATATCTTACTCTAATTTCATCATAATTTGGAGGAGGTTTAAAATGCTACAGAAACTAGATGATATCTTTATACCAATTGCACTTCGAAAGCTTTACATCCACTGCCATACTATCAATAGGTTCATAAATTTTCCCTTAAAAGTTGTCATCCATGAAATTCAAGCCCAAAACTCTATAATTTTCTTCAGATAGTAGTTTGGCCAATCCTTGACCTTTGATTAGTTTAGTAGGCTTTATCTCTAAATCAAACTCAAGAACTTTAGTCACCCCCTTACTTCTTTTTCCATCAATATTAGTTTGAACTAATATATCTCTAAAAAAAGATGAAGGTACATAGGCAATAACTTGAGCATGCAGAATATAAACTCTAAAATCTTTTAGAGCTTTCACTAATTCATAGGCATGCTTTTCCAACATTTCATACTTCAATTCTGCATCTCTAAGGGATCTGTTGAAAAATGCAATCAGAGCTTCCTTATTTTCTAAATATTTTTTTAATAAAATAGTATCAATAGTACCTTGGGAGGAAAATGAGAATATCAACAAAGACTTTGAGTATTTAGGGCTTACCAGCTAAGGTGCTTCAATGATAGCTTTTTTTATCAGATCAAATGAATTTCTAGATTCAATTGTCCACTTGACTTTTTTTTCCTTCTTCAACATGCAAGTATTATTCTTCACCACTTCAAAAAAATTTGGAATGAACCTTCTTAAGAATTTGATCTTACCAAGGAAATATTGAGCCTCTTTCTTGGATCTTGGAAGTGTTAAATCCTAAATTGTAATCACTCTTTTAGGATCAATTTTCACTCCATATTTAAAAACTATGCGACCCAACATATTACCTTCCTTGAGAGAAAAATGAGACTTCTTTGGATTCAATGATATACCATATTTTATGCATTTAAAAAATACTTGTTTCAAGTGCTAAAGGTGTTCTTGATCTGAAGCTAAAATAATAGTAATATCATCTAAATAGATGATCAAGAATTTTTCCTTTTCTCCAATGAATGCAAAGTCCATACCATGCTGAAAAGTGGCTCCAAAATTCATAAGTCCAAATGGCATATTTGCATACATGAATTTTCCCCAAGGAGTATTGAATTTTGTCTTCCCTCAGTCTTCTAGCCAAACAGAAACTTGATTGTACTCGGAGAAACCATCCAACATGGAAATTATGTCTGAACAAGTTACCTTTTGAAGAATATTATCCATCTTTGGCAATGGATAATTATCTTTCTTGGAGAATTTGTTAATATTTTTGAAATATACACATAGTCTAAGTTCACCACTCTTCTTTCTTACTGGAACTATATTAGCAACCTAATCTGATTATCTCAATGGAGTGATAATTTTGGCATTCAATTTTTTTTCAGCTCCTTTTCCATCACTGGTAACAATAGTGGATTGATTTGTCTTAACTTCTGTCGGAAAGGCTTAGTACCATCCTTCAATGATATCCTATGCTTGATGATATTTGTATCATATGTCTTAAGATCCTCATATTTCGAGGAAAAAACATCAAAATAATCACAAAACATCTTGTGGTATTCAGTCTTTCTTTCTTCTGATAAATAATTTGACAACTTAACATACCTCGGTTCTTTTTTTGTGCCCAAATTGAAATATTCCAATTCTACTTCTATTTCAGATAACTATGGTTTGAATGAGACATTATTGTGATAAAAAATCTTCTCAATAGGGATTAACCCCTTGGGAATGTGATTGGTAGGTAGTTGAATGATAGGTTGATCAACAATTTGTTTTTTCAGAATTTTGGTATCTTGCAAATCAACGTTATCCTTCATGATATCTTCATCTTGATCAATGCTTAGGACAACAAACTCTTTGGCACCTTCAATGAATCTTCTAATCTCTTGATCATGTTCAAAAACTTTCCAATGCTTGACATTATTAGGAATGCTAGGTCTAAACCTAAATTCCACTTGATATTTCAACTTCATAGGTTTTGGAATCTTGAATGAGTTTGCTAAAATAGAAAGTGAGTCAGTTAAAATATTACTTTCTCTTGGAACAAAATAAATGTTAAAATCCAGGAATGAGTCTACTACAATGCTCCATACTACATTCCGGTAATATCTAAGTGTGGGATGTTTAGTTTGATAAAAATTTCTGATTTTCTGAATAATAAGTTCAGCATCTCCAAAAACAGAAATTTATGAAATATTCATGTCTTTTGCTGTCTTTAAACCAATCACCAGAGCTTCATATTCAACCACATTTTAAGTTGCGTCAAATTGAGGTTTGAAAGAAAAAGTGGAGCTTTCTTTCAAAGGAAAAATGTGAGCTATTCCGGCACCAACTCCTCCTTTAGAAAATGAACCATTAAAATACATTTTCCATAGCTGGGGAACCTCATGACTAATATGTTTTCCAGCAGGTTTCAAAATTTGAAAATTTTTTGTAGATAGGACAAAATTATCCATATGTAAAATGCTTGAACCAACATAAGTTTTTCTAGCATAAATTGGATGATTAGTGGGGTATTCATTGTCAGTAATGATATATGTCAACTGAGCTTCTCTATAAATTCCTCTTTCTTCTCCTCCAAAAAAAAGGACAGTAGCATAAGTGAAATCCATTTGCAAAGTTCCTCCTAACCTTCTAATCCATGACCTTGAAAGTAACATGCCAGATCTAGAAGGAATGTGAGCTACACCAATATCCATTTCCATCCCTCTCATGGGTGACTGAAAAAGGCTTATTGAAATCTCTTTGATGACACCAAGGCATTGAAATTTTCGGGAATAAAAGGAGTAGAGATCTTGGTATTCTCTAGTTACTTCAAGACCTAGTTCATCCATTAATATCTTGGGCATTAAATTATGTGAGGCTCTAGATTCCATTAGGAAATTATGGAAGATCTTATCATGAATATTCATATATAGATAGAAAGGAGGGGTAAAGTCATCTATGTATTCTACCAATGAACCTAAAATAATAGTGGGCTTGTCATATTAAAGGTTAACAAAATTAGATGTTACTTTGGTGGGTGGAGTCTGAAGAGATTTCAAAAAATTCTTTTTGAAGTCATCATTTTTCATGAGCTCTACAAGAGGAACATAAATCTTTATCTTTTGTATCTCATTCTGAAAATTGCAAAAAGGGGAAAATTTGTGAGCTATTTTTAATTCAAGTGAAGGAGGGTTGAATAATATAAGAATTTATGGTCTGCTTGTTTAACCAACTTTCTTTTATGCTGAAATTTTAACTTCATCCTTATTCTTCTTGGGTTGTGAAACAAACTTTGGATTATAATCAATATTCTTTGATATGAGATTGTATCTACTTTTGTGATCAACTACAATCATGGAATGATCAGGAATCTCTTCATTATTCTGAGTATATGAGATAAAATCTTCATACTCTACTTGTGTAAGATGAACCAACCCTTCCTTATCCCTCAAAAAATTGATATAAACATCTTTCTCCAACCTTCAACTTCCTCTTCATCTTCAAATATAACATTCTGAAAAGGCGGATGAGCTTTTTTATCATCAACATCTCTTCTTTCTCACTGCAAAATTTGAGGAGCATTAGGTCTTCTAAACTTCTGCCTATTAGGCTGATAAAATGAAACATTTATAGTCGTAGCTGGTGTTGCTTCCATATTGAGCTTGGACATCGTAGTAGTCAATCACTTCACCATCTTGGTTAGCTCATCTAAATTAGGATTTATGTCTAAAGTTCATGAAGATGAAACTTCAACGTTTTGCTTTATTTTTTGTCTGTCAATCCCTCCTCTGAGCCAATCAACTGCTAACACATCATATTCTACCTCCAGTGCATTGTATTTCATTTTTTTAGTGTTGTGGATATTCTTCCTCTCAATAATAAACAAAAATCAGGATCAAAGGCACCAACATAAGTTATTTTGGATGAAGCTTCAGTAGGCTTGATTTCAGTAGGTATTTTTCTATACATCTTATTGAATCTCTTAGGAGAATCCGAAACTGATTCTCCTTATTTTATTTTTATTTCACCAAATTCAGTGATATAATAGACAAAATATTTATTATCACCCCATTTCTTTAAAAAATTATCATCTAGGGTTTCAATTCTAGTGATGCTACCAGCTGTCAAAGATCTAAACCATTTCCAAACATTGCCCTCAAGGCTCTTAGCAAAAACTCTTATCCATACATCTTCATGCTTAATATTCAGATTGTCAGCATAGGCATAAAAATCAGTAAGGTGTTCTTCAACTATTACCTCTCCCTAACCACTAAAATTAGGCATGTACTTGAGATAATCTCCTGCATGTAATACATTCATAGGTTGAGGTAAAACCAAAGGGGCATACCTTGTAGCAACAATTGCATCCATTCGGTTAGTGGGTGGATTTGGACCTACCATGCTATGAGTTTCTAGGATTTATGGAAAAAAAATTAGTGGATTGTGAACAAAAGATAATGAAGCACCAAATTGTGATGTAGAGAACAATTTTTGGCTGGAAAACAAGGGAGGTACAAGATTTTCTA
The DNA here is from genome assembly GCA_034641835.2 of Pinus albicaulis. Taxonomy (NCBI): domain Eukaryota; kingdom Viridiplantae; phylum Streptophyta; class Pinopsida; order Pinales; family Pinaceae; genus Pinus; species Pinus albicaulis. The sequence goes on along the minus strand of JAXQQM020087435.1, from coordinate 64,115 downwards.
CAGAATCAGGGGATAATGTTTGCATGACTTCTTTAGGGACAACCTTTGAGAAAACAATAGTAGAAGCAACAAAATTTTGTTCACTCTTTTTCTAGATTAGATTTCAGGGTCAAGGATTGGGATTATCAAAGGGGAATATGGGTTAGCCCTGGTTCCAGTCCTTCTAGGAGCCATAACTTCAAAAATGGATTTGCCAAGTGTAAAGCAGTGTAAAAAGACAGCTAGAATTGTACAACTCAGAAGCAGACTTATAACTTTTTCATTCACCTAGGGATAAACTTCAATTCACCTCCCAGGCTATGACGCCAAATATTTTAGCGCAAGGAGTCACTCCTTGACTGTAAGAGGAGTAAGATTTACACATCATCGTTCATTTCAAATTTTAAAGGTTTTTTGAGTGGTGGGATGGCTTCTCAAAGAGTTTGAAACGATTATTTTAAATTATTTAAGACCTTCATGCATTTGGAAAGTTGTGGAAAGTATAAATTGTATGGGTAAAGTGGTAGTATATGGAGTAGAGTGTAAAAAATGAGAGGAGATGAATAGTTGGCACTTATTCTATGAAATATTCATATCCTAAATTAGTCACACAACTATAATGATGGCTGTCTACACAAACTATATTTATGAAAAGTAAAAAACATTGAGAAAGTGGATTACATGCATTAATTATTTCGTAAATCCTTTATTAAATCTTCATTAACATGTTCTACAACACATATATTATTTGCAAGAAGCTGAAAGCAGATAATTTACTATTAAATCCTTTAACAATTTCTCACTCACACCTTACTAGCTGTTGTAACTCATAATTAAAAGAAATTAATAGAGAAAGAAGAAAAACCATACATTAGATGGTTCTTAATTCACAAAATCCTCCAGCGTGAATTAAAAAATGGTTTTATTTATTATATTTAGACTTCAAGTAGACCAACATCCAACCTAGCAATGGTATGCACAAATGGTATATATAGAAAGTTAGGAACCAACTCCATCTCTTCTAAAAAGAAGGAAACACTACTCCTACCATTACATAGGTGTCATAGGACATTACAACTATATCCAATCGAAATCTAACTGAAACAATATATGGCGAAGAAAGAAGAGAAGAAATATGGGTTGAACTGTTAAGTGTGTTGTCATCCTACCCCTTTTTTTGTTGATTTGTCTCTTTATGTATTTGGTGTCTAAGTAACCATGTATCTTCATTTAATATGAACTCCAATAACCAACAACTTTTCACCGTCACTTGTTATATCCTTTTGGTTATGAGCATTTATATTTCCTTAATTGGCTCAAAAATTTTGCTGACAGGTGTCAAAATCCAGTTAAAATAGACGCTACTCGAAATTCCAGCAAAAACCTATAACTGTGCAAAAAATGGAATGCTACGAGAATTTCTGGTAGTTCTCTATTTCATTTTAAAAAATGAATAGAAAATTATGAAAAACCTCTGAAGGCTTATATTATTTTACATTTGAGCTGCTATTCAAAATTGCAATTGATAAGAAAAATGGTGTTTGTATAAAAAAACCTTTTTACCTTCCTTCCATGTGGGTTACAACTTCAGCAAGCTTGTCCAGATCTGTCTTAATGTCAACAACTAATCTTGATCTTTTTTTTCTTGTGGCTACTTCCTTGAGAGTGGCCTTCTCCTCCTTAGAACCCTTTTATATATTTCTTCTTTTTTAGGGTTCTGAGTGTTTCTCTGAAGTGGTTTTGTTTTTATCTTTCTTCTTAGATTCCTTTGTCTTTGACCCTTCAGATTTTCTTTATATATCAATGATCTCTATCAATAAACTTGGATTGTGCAGAGCCTTGGACTTAAGCCTAAACTTATTGTTATCCTTGGTATGTTTTTTCCTGGTACCAACAACAGGTTTAGCTTCCTCTTTCTTCTTCTTGATACTGATCTCATACCCTGCATCTTTGAGGAGTTATTCATCAGAATTTGCGGGATGATAATATTTTTTCATTTTCTGTTGAATATCTGCTTCTAGAATTTCCAGTAGCATCTGTGCTTTATATTTCTCTACAGTTTCAGACCTTCCTCTTCGAGCTCTAGTGTAGAAATTAGGAAAAGTAAGAATGGGGGGCACCATTTTCATAGACTTGGGTTTATCAACTGAGGAGCTCTCTCCTTTCTCCAATTTTCTCTCAGCCTTGACTGAAGAAATATTTTCTTTCGTACTATTGGCCTTATGGATGTTCTCCTTTTTAGCCTTCCTCTAGGTTCTTTTTGCAGGTTGTGGGTGTTTTTTTGAGGATGGAGGTGTAGGTGCAAGTTGGCCTACCCTATAAAACAAGAAATGGTTCCATGTCGCATTTCTTTTCCTTAAATCTTCTTCAAATAGAATCTTAATGAGAGATTGATGTTACAAGCAATATTCTAAAGCAGCAGTGTGAGTTTGGATCATTGCTGACATCTTTGTTAGACTCTTCAAAAAAATGTATGTTAAATTGAGGGTCTTGATACCTACAACATGAAAATAAATGTCATATGATAAAGAAACACTAATGTATACCTCCTTTCACAAGTGAGGTAAATATTGATGAGTTTATCATCTTCTGCCCATTCATTTTTGAGATAGCTACTTGGAATTCCTTTGGCTCAATTGGGATCTTAGTGTGCATCCCTATGGAAAATATTGAGGTCTCCTCGAGTGATAACATAACCTTTAAACCACCTTTATCCTTCCTATGGAAGGTTGAATGCCTCAACAATTGAATCTCCTGAAACCAAAAATGTAAGACCATAGACTGTGGCTTCCTGTCCATTGAATGAGTTTTCAAACTCATGTGCTACTCGTAAGTGAGATCTTCCTAGTCTGGTGCACAACGAGTACCACCCTGCTTGGACAAACAATATTCTCATCTTCGAATTTTCATCCACTAGGTCAACACCTTGTGTTTCAATTCGTTCTGTCTTCACTCCTCTTTTAGTCATATTCAGAAATTAATAACTATGTCTATGAAAACTGATAGGTGGTAGAGCTAGAAGAGCTCACCTTCCAAGTGCTTCTTGTGTCTTCCTTTGAAATCCTGTCTGAAATCTAAACTCCTCCTGAAACTGCAACTCTAGAAAACTCGTTCTGCAATAGCTAGGCTCACACCTGATAGTAATCCTTCTTTTTCAGTGATTTAAAACAACAATGATGGTTCACCATCCCATGTAATAGATTTTCATGATGGAAAATATACTTGACCATAGTATGCACCATGTGATAGCCATCATTGTATTCAGTTGGTTGTGTAACTTCGGATAGCATGCTACAGGTGGCTTGAAACAAGAGTATCTATGACTGGCATTCCCCTTCACTACATGCTAGCTTATTGGCCTAAATTTTTGGCAGCGTATATGCATAACCATATAAACGGTCACTGCATTAAACATGTGGATCTGTGATATTTCCTTTCGAAAATCACGTACCTTGACATGAAACTCGACCAAATCGGTTGATAGACATGATAGGATCAACAATTGGATTTGATTATTGCGGATTTACACCTAGACTGTGACATGTATACCACAACTTAACTTAATGTGATTGACCACAAAACTATCCTATCACGTGGTTTAAATCATAATGAAACAATTTAAAATGTATTTTAAACTAAAACACGTGGCTTGACACAAAGTGGATGCACTTTTTATTTTTATTTCTAAAAAACAAGGTAAGTTATCGAAATTTCCGGTAGCATCAGAATAAAAGAAAAATAGACAGAAACAAGAATATAAGAGACTATCCGAAAAGGCTAAAACAGGTGCTACGGAAAATTTCGGTAGCGACCAATTTTATTTTAAAATTTTCAAAGTCTAATCCTAAAAACAAAAAATTTAAAATGGACTCATTACTTAGCAAAGAGCTCTGCTAACATATGGTACGAAGATGCAATCAAATTCACTTCTACTATATGAAAAATATAGAAAGAAAGAGGAGTTCAAAACTGATTAGGAAAGGGAAGGATAATGTTAATGGATCAAGAGCACTTATCATAGCATTAATGGAAGAAGAGCATGATATAGATTGAACACTGGCACAATATTTGTGTATTATTTCTTTCACTATTCTCTATAAACTTGCATTGAAACATTGTTAGTGATATTTCAATATGGCTAATGCTAGTCATGAAAGAAATTTCAACATTTTACAATATGTGTCAAATTGTCAATGACTGGTAGGTATTAAATGGTATTAAAAAATTATTTGATTCTCCATAACTTTCCAAGGAATATTTCAACAACTACAAAAATTTCGGTAACTCCATGAAACAAAATCTCTTAAATTGAGTAAAAAATATTATTGTTTCTTGAATAATACATAGGATTTTTATGGTAATTCTTCATAGAGAATAATATAACGCAAATATAACTATTTAGTAATAAACAATTTTAGACAATTTTCACTCAATTGAGCCTCAACACTAGTTAACTACGCCCTTTATTTCTAAAATTCACTCTTCTGTCAGTGTTGTGGAACATATTAGTTTCATTGCATAAAATACCTCTAGAAACATGTTTTGCAAACAAGCACACACTTTCATTTGAACAAACTACTTGGTATTTTAGAACATCTTACCATGGATGTCGATAGAGGGTTTGTTTCAACCACTTATGGTCAAATGTGCGCCTATAGTTTCAAAAGGAAACAAAGAATTGACACAATGCATGTCATTATTGACAGTTTGAAATCGTAACAAAGAAAGAAATTTTAAAGGAATGAATCAACAACTCACCTAATCAAAGCAATGGACCATGTAAGTACAAAGAGCCCATTTAGATAACCAATCTCCACAATTCCATCAATCTGTTGTTGGCTAATCATTCCACTGACAATTGTTTTCTTTGCAAAGAGTGTAGGTATCCACCTGCATGGCATAGTCCATGTACCTAAAAACATGAAAGTGTGCACATGCATATTCCTGTAGAAAATCTACTCTCTTATCAGGGTTGTCTCCTCTCTTGATCAAGGAAATTTTTAAGGATGCAAGTTTATCTTAAAGTCTAGAAACCTTGGTGAATCTTACTAGTCCTTAATATGTAAATTGTAAAAAAGAGAAATGATATTTTTGTAGAAGTATTTAGATTTCCAATGATTCTATATTAGTTGATATAATATTTTGGCGATTTTTAAGGTAACATAATGGTGTGCGATAAAATTTGGGTGAATAATTTTATATAAAAATGGAATTTGGTGAATTTTTCTTTGGAAAAAGCATGGAAAATTAGCCCACATATGAATATCAGCCTCTAAAAAATTTCCTAGCACTTGATCCTTCAACAAAGAGTAAAATTCTAGAGTTAGATGAAATACAAATAAATGGTTGTATTCAAAAAGAAAGAAGAGTTATCTTTATTTTTAGCCTCTAAATGGTAGGAACCCATGGCCAATCCTTGAAATGTCAATACATTTCTTATTCATTCCCTCTACAAATTCATATGGAGATAAACCCGAAAGGGCAGAAAATAGAATCATTTATACTCTATTTGTGAAATTTATTAGGAAACATTAATAACAGGACAATATGATCAATCTTCCTTTTATACTCATATTATGTATCCCAAAAACATTCACTTTCACCATTAATCAAACAATTTTTATAGGATTACCTTGTCATGTGCATCCTTGAGGTATCTTGCAGCATCATCAATAGCCCCACCAAATCGTTGACTAATGGTAAGGAGGCTTGTTTCATAACAATGGACCAAAATCTATAGCAAATGTATGTATCCATACCACTCTTAGAAAATATCCTTCTGAAAATTTTACGTTCAGTGTAGTAGGTACTAACCACTGAACATGTATATTTGATTAGAATCAAAATAAGAAGAATATGATTAATCTTATTTTTATACCCACATTACATTCCCCAAAAACATTCACTGCACCATTAATCAAACAATTTTGTTATGATTAATCTGTCATTAGCATCCTTGAAGTATCTTGCAACATCATTAATAGCCCCTCCAAATCATGGACCAAACGTAAGGACTCGCCTATTTCACAGCAATGGACCATAATTTATAACAAATGTATGTATTGATAACACACTTAGAAAGGATCCTTACGAAACATTTTGCATTCATTGTCAGTAAGTACTAACCACTGAACATGTATATTTGATTGGAATAAAAAAGGAAGAATGTGTAGTTGTAAAACAAAAAAAGTACCTAAAACAATACTTGACATTAAATCATTCCCTGCCCTTGTTGTTGCAATTGCATTATGTGCACCAGATACACAAGGTCCATGGTCAATAGATAGAATGATACATATCTAACAAAACAATTACAATTTCAAAATTACTCAATGCGACAGGGACTCCATATCTAGTAGTTAATCAAACATTCCCCACTTATAAAATGAAGAGTCACGGATGTGTAAAAATTCAACATTTCTTGCACAAATGTAGAATTAAGATTTTCCATAAGTAAAATTTTACATTTTAGTGTATAAAAAACCATGTTTTAATTTTATTGGAATGTACAATTGCGTCAATGAAGTTAGTACAATATTATGGAAGATTGTGTTTAAAGCATAGCAATGAGATGACATGGCCCAAACCAAAGCCTTTTTCTATAGTGGTAGACATTGGCATACCAACATATCTTGGCTCCTCACACCAAAATATTTGTATAAAGGCTAAAAGAATGAAAAAGGCAGCAACAGACTAATGTATGCAAGTATCCAAAAGCATAAATTAATGACAGAAAATATCACGCCTCTTTTGGTTGCTTGAGCGACAAGTGCTAACATCCCAAGACAATGACGAAACAACTATCTGATAAGCATGGAGTTAGGTATGGGTCTTGAACTTCAGTGCTCAAAATATAATAATTATTACATCACCAAATGCTTACCACGTGCAATAGAGTAAAAAAATAATATATCAGTAGCACATTATGGTTTATTAGAACATGCTTGTTTATTATCGATGTTTTGTATAAGAAGAATTTCTATGAAAAAAAAAGTGCACAAAAAAACAATAAAACATTTTCATTAGAGAAATAAATGCCCAATGTCCAAACCCACTACACAACTGGCAGACCACCATGAATTTGGAAAACTTTGAATGGACCTCGAATTTTTTTTTCCTCCGATGGTAATATTTTGGACTTGTAGGATTTGTATTGAAACCTTCAACTTGAAAACATGCATATTTCATGTGGGTTTTTCTTACTCGAGTAGCCAGGGGACTAGAGAAAAAATATATAGGATTTGATATTACTTTAGCCCCTCCAAAGAAATATTTGAATTAATTCCTCTTCCCAAGCTTCAAACCCATATGAGATTCTCCAGAGGATGGAAAAACTAGGGTTTCTACTACATAACTATTTTTCTTCATTTTTCTGATATCCTTGTCCTTCACATGACCAATCGTAGCCTTGAATTTCGAATATTTACAACACCATTATGGCTCTTCATGTTCCTTGGTGTAAGAAAAACCCTTATCGCTATTAATCTCCACATCCTCCATCTTTTGAGAGGATTTTTCTCTTTATGGCTCATCTATTCTAGGTCCTACTTAGCTTCTCATGTCCAAGAAATAAACATTTATGTCCTCCATATCACTAGAATCCTTGGACCCCATCTTGAGATTACTAAGATCTGACTCACCCCTGAGAGAGAAATCCATCAAAATTGAGCTTCTTGAAGATAACCCATACTCAAAAGTGGATCTAGATCCATAGTAAGGAGAAGACACAGACCAATTATGGACTAAATCATCATCGATCAGAGTATCCCCACCACCTCCTGTTTCATTTTCCCATTGAGACCTATTTTCAATGTTATTTCCTCTACTAGGAAATAACATTACATTATGCTAGTCCCATGGGGAGGAATACACCTTCATGTCCTAGTCCACGAATACTTTGATCCCTAAAAGGTTTTTTTTTAGATTCTAAGTGAACCCACTACAAGAAATGGTAAGGAAATTTCTACACCATCCTAGGCCCTCAAGACAAAACCTAATGCCTAAAATTCTCCACCATGATTACCATCTTCACTAATATGGTTGATTCCATGGATTCTAGTAGTGAAAAAGAGTGGTGTCGAACCACTTGTAGATGAAATACCTACTTATATATTAATATATATATATAATAACATGAACATACACTTTGGACAAAAAAACCCTTAACATAAGTGATTCTCTTGTAAAATATCATTGGGTGGAATGTTCAAAACCCAAACGTGACCTTCAAATTCATAGAAAGATCTCTAGTTCAAAACTCTGCCCTGAGGGACAACATTCTATAAAGCATATGTAGGTGAGGAGGTCGTCAGCTGGGTAACTACAGTGGAGTACTGGACATCTCTTGGTTTTTGACAGTAATGGAACGATGAGGGGTGAATAATGTAGGAATTAATTAATTAACAAAATCAATAAACAATGATTGAAAAAGCACCATGTTCGTATTGCTTCTCTTGCATTTCATTTAATTTGGAGAGCCTCTGTAAAATCATAACTAACTTCAGAATTATTTGCACAACTAAATTCGACAAATTTTCTCAAACCTCATTGAAAATTCTCCCCACAGATAAATTTGGTGAGCCTATGTAAAATCATTACTAGCCTTAGTTGTATATAGATATCAAGTTAACATCAAAAGAGAAGACGTATCATCGTTAGATGATATTCAAAAGAAACACATATCTATGTAATTACTCAAAATTAATTAATTAAATGGAAGAAATGGTCAAAATTCTCCCTTCCTTTCATCTTTCATCCTCCAAAGTGTTATTTATCCACAGTGCATTCATTACTTCCTCCCTTAAGAAACGAGACATGTATCTACCTTATAAAATTTAAAACATTGCACTTTTTTTAATAATAGATACACCTGATAGTTTAGATGTTTTATGGTGTAGATTTTGAAATAGAAAGTTTAGAATGTCCACAATATTCATTTTTCGGTCTACGTTTTGAGTCTAAAACAAGACTCATCTTCAGGACAAAACCTATGAAGAAGAGAGGAAACCAGGGTATATAAATACAAGGAGGAGAGAATCGAGAGAATGAGAGGAAGGGAAGAGCCGAACAATATAAAATCATGCAATGATAATTGTAAGTTTATTTAATAAGCTTAATTTAATTTAATTTAATATAAATTATTATGTGAATATGTTTTAATTAGATTAGAGTGTAATTTATAAGTGTACATGTTTAATAAAAGAGATATTATTCATTCAAATATTAATGATATTAATTTTAATTATATTGACCTATTACTGATATTAATATTATTAGTAATATTTATAATTTCCAATAATATTGTGAAATTAATATTAATAATAGAGTTGAAATAATTAATTGGAATATGAATTAATTTAAATTTATAATAATGAAATTCAAGTCAGCTATCATTTTGGTTTTAACTGATTAAATAAAACAAATTCTTTTATAATGAATTCTTATTAATATAATTAATAATGCTATATTAATAATAATAATAATAATAATAATAATATTAATATTAATTAGTAATAGTTCGTCCTATTACTAATAATATTTATTCATTAATAATAATAATAAAGTATAACTTTTAATTTATTTTGATGTGATATTTAAATTAATATCAATGCCTTGAATAATTAACTATTAGTAATAGTTAGCTTAATTATGATATGCCTTTAAGAAATTTTTTGTTATAAGGGTTTATTAAAGGGTGTTAAAGGGATGAAGTGCAAGGGGGAAATGGAAGAATGGGTGAGATGTAGGGAAGTGTTGTACTATACAACAACCTTCCCCATTTTTAAATTTTAGAATAAATTGCATTTAGAAATAGGTCCCCGTTTTATCTTTCTTTTTAAAATAAAAATAAAAGATTCATTGATAAAAGGATACATTACATATTTTATTTACAAAGTGTACAAACCTTTAAAAAAAAATTTCGATCCGATGAGAAACAAAGCTTTTGATCATATCGAAAATATTATATAAAGTCTTTATATTTAACAATATTCAATATGTATAGTAATCGGAAATCGAAAAATCAAAGAATTCTTTAAATTCTATTTTTGCTTTGTAAAATTCTGATGCGATGGCACTCAATCGCAATCGCATTTCGGATAAAATTTAAAATGTTATGTTTGTTTTACATAATTCTGATGCAATGCGATTCATCGCAATCGCATTTCAGAAAATTAAAGCAATATATTCATTTGGTTGAAAGACTCCGACGCAGCAGACCCCCCCTCATCGCAATCAGATTATTGGAGAAACTATTTAACGATTCATTCCATTTGAAAATCCCCGATGCGCTCTTCGCAATCGGAGTTTGGCATAAGTCTTATTTCATTTTCCTTTTAAACGAATCGCGATGGGAGTACAACTTAAATATTCATATATTATTATTCATCGCGTTCCAAAGATTTAAAAGGTAATATATTTACACTTATTTAGAAATATGCCAATCTTTGATTGTACGTTGACAATAATTCACAAATCAAACAAATAAAAACGATTTGTTTTCTTATTGAATGCATGAATGTGACTCCCTAGAGGATATTTAAGTTTTAAACCACCGATATAATAAATGCAAATTAGTGAATAATCCTTTCGTATAGCTATTTTCATTATTGCGTCTTCACCTTGGCTGAAAGCTTTTCTTTGTTGCATAACAATAGAACATCCAATTTTTCCATTCGCAGAACAAGAGAAACACTGCCCGATACTGAAATGTCGAAAAGATTCAAAAAATTGAAAGCCACCATCGTTGCAAAAGCTCTTGTATTCATTATGCCACCTAAAGAGAAACCAGCAAAGCTTAAGCTGGTTACAGATACCTCATGCCAGGGACTTGGTAAAATGACATAGGAAAATGTATACAACTTACTTAAAGAGGAAAACCCTAAAGTTGTTGAAACTAAGGCTACAGTTCCTGACGAAGCTGACTCAGACTCTGATTCTGAAAATCTTCTTGGTGCACTAGAAAACTCATTTCTGCACTGAGTTGCAGCTCGGGAAAAAATCTTTCCATATTATGATGTTATTAGATGGGTAATTGATAATGTGGCTATCAAAGACAGAACCTTTGTTTCAACTTCTGTAGCAATATTCAGATCATTCAAACTAGAGGACATCAAAGCGATGTACCACCTTCCAGACCCACAGAAAATTTATAACAAAGATTTTATCAAAGAATTTGTTGCGAATCATGAAAATCAGTTAGAACCAACTAAAGAATGGAGAAGGGTTCCTGAAAAGCATAGACATGAGGCATCAGGTATGTACTCCGTGGAGTCTCTTTTGCCTCCATACTGTTATGCTGTAGCAATGATGTGTATATTGTTTGGAAATGATAACTCGACTAGGTTTTCCATTCAAATGGTGTCATTAATACATTCTGTTGTTAGTTCCGAGATAATGGATGGGGCTGTCATTCTTTCTAATAAGATAGCCAACAAAATTCTTGAGTATAGGAAAGACAAAAATTTAGGAAATTCCACTACTTTTTATTTATGTGCTTATATCCTAGATGCCCTTTGTTTCAATTCTGAATTCCCCTTATTAGGATGGAAATGGACCCCTAAAGATCCTGTTCCAATTCATATATATCACAAGTTCTTATGGAAGGGGCATTTCAAAAGCCATGTTTACAGAGTCTGTCATGGTTTTCTTATTCTGATTTATCAAACCATTTTTGGCTGATTCCCTCCTAGACTTTCTGAGAAAGCTAAAGTTGATTTGTCCTCAATTGGAGATTGGTTCGGGGAGGAAAATTTCACATATATCAGAGTTTTCGAAATTATTTTAGAACCACATATCCTTCCTCTATATGTTCCAGACAAACTGTTAGCACAAGAAATTTCTTATCAGCCGATAGTAGAAGGCATGTCTAGAACTTTGAAGAACAGCAAGAAGCTTATGTGGCCTACTTTTCCTTTTAAATGTGGTGACTATACTCTCAACAATTTTTTCCATGCTGAGAAAGAAGTTGTTAAGCTAACCAATCTCAAGCTTTCAACAATCCCAGGGAGGCAATATGATCCTAGGAAGGTGGCATATGATTTTACTACTTCTATTTCAATTTCTCGGTTCGAACATGAACCAAATACGTTTGATGATTTATTTGTTTCTGTAGATAAAATGTCCCAATTTTTTTATTTGGCCAAGTCCAAACTTCAGGCCGAAGAAATAAATAAATTTTTGTTATTTAGAAGTCAGAGGTTACTCAAAGTTCCTCTGGATCAGTTGAGAGTTTCTATACAGGAATATGAATCATAGCATAAGGAAACAGGGAATACATCTAGCAAAGAAGTAACAGGAACTAATCCTATTTTACAAAAGGAAGATATTAGCAGCAAAATTGATACTGAAAAGACAGAAATAGCTACTAAGATTGATGTATAGCAGTCTTCGGCCCAGGCAAGAAAAGAAAGCACAGGTATTGATGCCAATGTGCATACTGAAAAGGGAGGCACAAACAGTAATAATACTGAACATGCACCAAAAAAGTGATATAAACAATAGTTCAAATTCTTAACTTGGAGGAGAAGAAGCTACTAAACTTATTGTTTCTCGTCATTTGCTAAGCCAATATGAACAATTTTCCCATCAAATAGGACAACAGAATAATCCCCAAGTTAATGATCTCAAAGACCAGGATATAGAAATCATCCCTAAAAATCCCACAGGTGAGATCATGTTGAAGATAGAAGAAGTCCCTCCTCTGGATATATTTTACAGTCCTAAACATAGGGTTGTTGTGAGGAAATAGAGGAAAAGGAGGAGAACTGATCAAGATGCACTTTTGACATCACAGGTAGAATTCATGAATATTGTTTATAATAATGTTGAGGTGAATCCATCTGAGGATCTCACCAAATTATCCCAATTTGCATGTGCCTATAGTGCTGCTAATATAGACAAGGCCTCTGAAGTTACACTATTAATGAAGCAAAAAGATGTGAAAATAGCCATGTTAGAAGAACAGGTTACAGAGAACCAACAGAAAATCATTCAGTTAGAACAGCGATTGCAGGATGGAGAGCTCAAATCTAAACAATTAGAAGAGCAGCTTGCTGTTGAAAAGGAAAATATCGATCAGCAGACTTTAGAAAAGCAACAACACATAAATCAAGAAATAGCAAAATTACAGACTCTTCTACAAAATGAGCAGACTTCAAAGATTGAGCAAGAGAAGATGTTTCAATCTAAATTAGACAAGTTTAAGAATTATCCTAGTTTGGATCAATTCAAAAATGAAGCCCTGGAGACAAACAAGTTATTGTCTCAACAATTAAATGAATTTTGTCTAAAGGTTGCAGAAGCAAAATCTCTATGTGAATTAACATCTTCCTTGGTAGATGAAGGAGTTAGTCCTAAAATCGAATTTGAGGAAGCTAATGAAAAGATCTCTGAATTTATTTTATGGCAAGACTCAGAATCAGGAAGAAAAGAAAATCTTCCCAAGATTATGGAGAGACATAAAGAAATTATTTTTGCAGAATGGGAACAGCATTTAATTAAAGCAAAAAGAGCTACTTCTAGAGCTAAAAGCATAATGAACAATCTAACACAGTTGGTGAATGATAACCTATATGCAATCAATTTAATTTCAGATTGTACCTGTGGCCAATTACCTAGGGTAAAAGAAACTGATCACAGATGGAAACAAGAGATAATTAATAAAAATCAGAAAATTGGCCAACTACAAGGAATATCATGGGATACAATGTGGACCTATCTTATCAAGCCGCATAGTCAACAAACAACAATAAAATTTCTTTCAAATGCCATCAATTGCATCATTCCTGAATTATCTGATGCCACATATACAGGGTGGTTGCACTCAAAGCTTAGTCACCCTGAAGGAAATGCTCAAAATCTGCCATCTGGGCACATCAAACGCATCAGATAATCATTGAGTTGGTTCACCTCAAAGATCGCATTTATGTTTTAGATTTTTTAATTTAGATAGATTGTAGGAATAGTTTTATTTATTTTGTTAAGTACCTATTTAAACCCCTTTCATGCATTTAGAAAGGGGTCCTGAATTTGTAATATTTGGACTTGGAGATTACATTTCTGTACTCCATTGACTCTTATTTATTTATAAAGGATCACATCTGGTGATTCTGTGCGAAATTGCCTTTAAGAATTGCATTTTTGTATCTTGGAGTTGATTTTACATTGAAGTTGTTGGATTTGGATATCGGATTGCATTGGAAAGTATCAAGAAGGATATGTTATTTCTATCTATTCACTGTTAGTTTTCGTATGTTATGTGATATTCTCTTTTAGATTGCTATCGTTTATGTGTATTCGCTTTACAATATTTCTTTATACATTTCATTTCTGAGTGTGTAGAAATATTTATCTTTTACAGTATATGCAAACGATATATGATGATGAATACAATATGTTATTATAACTCTGTTTAATTTCTTAAACAGAGTTATCTTTATTTTTTACTGCATATTTCAATTAAGCTATAATAGATTTTCATGGTTATTTTTCAATTGAAACAATTTAAAGTTGTATTCACATTTGATGCCCAGGTTAGTTTTAGAATTATCTTATCAGTTTTAAGTTTAGTGTAAATAGTTTTATTTTAGTTTCCCTTCATTCAATCATTCCATTACCAACCCATTTAAATTACTAGGAAACTGGTCCTATAAATCCAGTCGGAGCCACTACACCAAACGGAAAAGGAGCTGTCCTAAGGTCCCGACCAGGTGGTTATCCCCCAATGTTTGAAGCAGTGATTTTCGAGGCTTCAACATTTTTGGCACTAGAAGGAGGGCCAAAGCTATGAAACGAAGATAAAACCAAATCTGAAAGCCATTCTAAGAACACAACACCCTCATCACCTTCAATTTCTTCCACATCTGAAATCACTAGAGAAGAAATTGATAAAAGCATTCAAACGCCCACTACCAAAGTCTCGTATCAATTAGATAATCTGCCTCTTGAAACCCCTGAAGTTGAAGCTTTAGTCCATAAAATTCAAGGATTCCATTATCATTAGAAGAATTAGAATTATCTGAAGGTATTTTCACCTCACAGTTTTTTTCTTCCAGACCTCTCACTAGGTCATAGAGTGAAAAAATTGGAATTTCCCCAAAAGAATTTCCTATACCTAGTAGAGTCAAAACAAGAAAAACTCCATCATAAACAAAAAGTGGTACTAGTTCTTCATCACATATCCAATCATCTGTTTCCCAATCTCCAGATCAGAAAAGTGCAGTAGTATCATCATCATCTGCTCAAACTACATCTGTTCAAACATCAGTTGTCTCTTCTAGTACTTCAACTATTACTACTCATACACCATTTATCACTTCTAGTTCTTCTACCATCATCACAACAATGGCACAAGTAGCACAAAGACCATGGACTAGACCAGGAGCTATAAATATGGCTGCACCTTTGCATGATCTACCTGATCATCCTAAAAAATGGCTACCAATGTTTAGTCCAGACAATGGTATACCAGCAAAAGAACATATCAATAATTTTATGCTTGCTATAAATCTAAATCAAGTAGAGCATGAAGATTTTGTAGTCAGATTATTTCCCTATACCTTGCAAGGAATAGCAGGATCCTGGTACTTTTCCTTACCTTATGATTCTATCACAAATTGGGATATGTTTGAAGAGAAATTCGTAACTAAATATGGAGATGATAGATCAATTTCTACCCTAATCAACAATCTCTCCAATTTAAAGACTCAACCCAAGGAACCCATTAAATATTTTAAGTCTTGATTTAATAAACTCTTGAATAAGATCCCTGCAACATTTAAACCTAGTGAACAGGTTAGAAGTGAATGGTACATTAATTCTTTTCCCTCAAACATAGCAATTTTTGTAGATAGAGCTCCAAAACCAACTTTAGCTGAGAATATGAAAGAAGCTATTTCAGTTGAAAAATGAATGATTGCTCTAGATAAGAAAAATGATATTGAGGAAAGAAAATCAAAGAAAGTCACTTTTAAAGATGATTCCAAGAAAAAGACACCAAGAGATCCATATGACATGGAAGGTTTATAGAAAGTCCTTAAAACCATGTCTAATGAGATGGTTGAGATAAAAAAGCAAGTAGCAGAGACTTCTACAAAGAGACCATTTATAAATTTCAAGAGAAATCACGCTGAATCAAAACCTCCCAATGCAATATCCAATGCAGAATCAGAAGATGATGAAGAAGAAGAAACTCCTCTAATGTTAGATGAAGAAGATGAAAGGGAATACATAGCTGAACTAACTGGAATGTGGGATTTCATTCTCCCTAATTCGGATAGTGAAATGGAACAAGAAGCTATGCTTGTGAGTACAAGGAGAAAATCTACATCAGAACCTATTAAAACTGTTCCAAAGAAGAAAACTACAACTCTGAGTACTAAAGATAAAACTCCCACAAATAAAGCTTCTCCCTTACCCACTCAGAATCAACCATCATCTCCTAATCCTCCCACATCATCACCCAAGACTCTGGTGGTGTCAGATACGATAGATTATAATATTGTTGAGGATATGAAAAATACTAGAGTGAACATCTCATTACATGAACTCAGCAAACTTAAACATCAACAAAAGCTGCTATTAAAAGAGTTAAATGCTACACCTATTTCTCCTCTACCAAATGGTATAATAGCTAAAGCAACTAAAGGGACTAGTAAGCCACCAGGCAAGGTAGATGCAATAGACAATTTTCTTATTGGAGAAAGATCAAATTCTTAGACACCTCCATTTCTGTTGACTTATGAAATCTACAATAAGAATATGCATAATTGTTTAATTGATTATGGAGCATCCTCTAATATAATGCCTACTTCAGTATGTGCTAAATTGAATATCGAACCATAGAAGTCTGCAATTCACATTGTACAATTGGATCGCTCTAAAGTTCAAGTTGTAGGAGAAATCAATTCAGTTACCATTAGAATAGCTTCTAATCCTAGCATTGTCCAAAGAATTGATATTCTAATTGCAGATATTCTGGAATTCTATGGGTTAGTCTTAAGCAGAGACTCGTCTTCGAAACTTAATGGCTATATCTCAACCAATTTTTCACATATGTGGCTTCCCTACAAAGGGAAACCAAATCAAATGAAAATTGAGTGAGAAAAACATATGACGCACACTGTAACTAAATTTGAACAACCAAACGAACCTGTAGCTTTCAACAATAATATTCTTGGAGGTTATTCTTCTAAGTCATTTCTTGGAAATTTTACTGCACCACAATTACCTTTTTCTGTAAATACTTTTGTTTCTCAAATTGAAAATTTTTCACAATCTGATTCTTCTAGAATTGTTAATATTTCTTATTCATTTGTAGATAAACCTATAGATATAAGTTTATTTTAGTCATTATATTTTGATGGATCGAAATCTAGTGATGGAGCAGGAGCGGGATGCATCCTAATTGATCCAGAAGGAGAGAAAACCATGCTATCATGTAGATTAGAATTTGACTGCACTAATAATACTGCTAAATATGAAGCCTTGATTCAAAGGCTTTATAAAGCCATAGGGTTAAATGTAAAATACATGAAAGTGTATGGAGATTCTGAAATTGTCATAAGACAAGTAAGGAATACCATCCATTGTCTTTCAGGAGGTATTATTTAATTTTATTAATGTACTATTATTTATCAATTACCACCATAGCCCCTCATGTGTCTTCTTTTAGGGTGACAATGTTATCGTTACGCCTTAGGGTTTTAGGGCTCTAAATTTCTCATTAATCAAAATGATTTTTGGAGGTATGGATCTTCTAAGGATTATGGCACATTATTTTCTCATAATACATTTGTCCTCATCATTAGGGGACTTGATTCCATCTTCAATGTTGAAAATCATTTCTTCTTTTGGAATGTGATTGGGGGCTAAGGTAAAATTCGGCCCTTTGCCTAGTACTTTAGTTTCCTCACTATTTAATTCATATGGGGAGATATTAATAAATTTATTGTGTTGACCAAATTTTTATTTAGATTTTAAGGGTGTGAAAGATTATTATTCATGGTGATCACATTAGGGTTGTTCATATATCATTGAATCTACCTCAGTCTCGGTATGTTTACATTGAATGTTGGCTACTATTTAGTGATTGAATCTGCTGCCAATTCCAAAGTTAAAAACTTAGAATCCGTGGCTATCATGCTAGTAGCATGGTTCACAAAATTCTCATTGCCATTGGGTGCATGTATGATATTGGTGTTATGGTTCTCGTGGACCAAGGGTTGTCGGTCCAATTTATGTGCTTCCACTTGATCCAATGTCCCCACTTCCGTAGACTGGATCATCAATTTCCATATGATGTTATCAGACGTGAGGCCAGGTGTGAGAAAAGTAATTTGGATGGTGGACAAGGATCCTGCTTCAATGAAAAGGTCATTATTTTCTCTCTGGTCAGCCTGTGGATCGATTTTGTTGGGCGTTGCATTCACCGTGCTACCAAGGTTATTCCCATAGAAAATTTTAGGGGTAAATTATCGCCCTTGGGCGAAATTAAAAGGTTTTAAATTTTTATTGGGAATTTTTTTTGTATCATAGTATATTATTTCAAATCGCCCAAAATTTATATTATAAAAAAAATAAGTCTAGAGGTTAGCCTAGCTTATTTTAAGGGAGAGGGTTAAAAAAGTCAATTTATATTTCAAATCTCCTCAAATTTATTTTATAAAAAAATTAGGTCTAGAGGTTAAGCCACCTTATTTTAAGGGAGAGGGTTTAAAAAAAAATATCCCTTGAAATTAGGAGTTACAACCTGTCATTCACTCCAATTTACAAGAATATGAATTATGATAGTTATTTCACCCTCCCCATTTGGTGTAAAAAAGGTTTTTGTCTTTCATTCGCTCGTATTTCATGGTATTGGGATTAATTTGGAGGAAATGACCCTCATTTTTTAGAACAAATGGTAGTAAAATAATTGTTCACCTTTATTTAAAAAATCAAAAGTCTTATTTTCATGTCTATTTGAAAAATTAAGTGGTGTTTTTTCATCTTCCAAGTTTGTTTCATATGTTTAGTCACAATCATATCTAACGCTCGTGGGTACTTCAATCATATCTAATGCACGACGGTTGTTCACAAAGTTGTATAATAAGAATTAAGAAGTAAAGAATTGAGCACACGATGGTACATGGTTTTTCACAAAGTACTTTAATTTGAATGAAGAAGTCAGGAACCAACGTATAAAGGTACAAGTAAGTCTATGTATTTGTTCTAGGTTACAATTCCTCTTGCATGCTCTACCTTTTACTTCTTCTTCTTCTTCTTCTTCTTTTTCGAGTTTTGGGAACCATAATAATTTTTTCTTAGAAATGTATTGGGTTTTAGTAATAAAATTAGTATCATTAAATATATGTGTCCATTACAGAACCTGAGAACCTCATTCTCTTTTCCCATAGATAATTAATTTTTGGTATATATAATTATAATTTCTAATATATACTTTTCAATTTCAAATATTATTTACATAATAGGTTTGATTTTTCAATAACTTTAAAATAATTGATGTATGATTCTTGATTTTTAACTTTGACTCATATTTAAGTTAAAATCTATGAAAAAATTAAAAATCTTCATAAAATAAGTATCATTAATTATATGTATCCATTACAAAACCTAAACCTCGTATTATTTTCCATTAGATTATGAATTTTTGGTATATATAATTATAATTTTTTGATATATACTTATCATTTTCAAATATTATTTATAAACAGGTTTTTTTATTTTTCATCGTCGTTAAAATAATTGATCTTAGATTTTTGTTTTTTAACTTTGAATCATTGTTAAGTCAAAATCTATGAAAAAATTAAAAAATTTCATTCTAAAAACATGATCCCCCACGTTCCAAAAGCAATACAACCCAAATTCCATCTTCTATTTTGTTATTTGCTCTTTATTTTCAATGTACACTTTATGAAAATTACGTTTCTACAAATAAATGATAAAGTAGTTGTTATAATTTGAATACAAAGGTGCTAGTAGTTTGAAAAAATCTACAAGCAAGAGTGTTTGCTGGAAGACACCCTATAGAAAAACAAATTTTACCATTACATTTCTACCAGGAATTGATAAATTTGTTGTTATTCTTGGAATAGTAACGTGATGGTTGTTCAAAAAGTTCACTTGAAACACAATTGAATGGATTCCTAAAGACATCTTGTTAAAAAAAATAACCAACTATATTCAAAACCGATGTATTATTGAAATAACAACTGTGATCCAAAATTTCAAGATTGAAACTAAAGAGGTTATATTTAAATGAGAATTTAACAAAATGAATAATAAATTAGAAACTATTTAATTGAAATAAATTTCATTAGCAAGATGAATATGGAGGAGATATTTTGAGAAATTCTATATGCAATCCACATCGTTAGATATGCAGTGCAATTTTATTTACTGGTTTCCCATAGACATCAATGATTATCAAAATCTTATTCATCATTAAAAAAATTGAAGATGTTGAATCCATTTTATACATTCAAAATATAATTTAAAAGATGAAAATTTACACCTAGTGTGTGTGTGTGTGTGTATCAATTTTAACTATAGATATATTAGGTTTTGAGAGGGATTAAATGTGCTATGTTAAAAATTTTAGTTAAAACTTTCACTGTAAATAAAAAATGTGGGTTGTAACATAAAAAAAAATGGATATATATGCTATATTTCTACTCTCAACCATAAATAAAATATTTCAATGTCCATATAAACTATCATAATCTTATACCAATTTCATAGAGAAATAAAGTAGCTAAAAGTAATAAAAAATGGTATACTTTTGAGTACAAGAAATTGTATAATTCTTATACTTTCTAAAAATATTTAAGTACATGACTTAAATAACTTCTTAAAAATATTTTAGTAATGACTCAAATAATGTTTTTTAATATGCATGTCCAATAATTTATTTCAATCTCAACTTCATGCATATGTATATAGAGAGGGTGTAAATGACAAATCATTTTAATGTTGATCATAATAAAAAAATTCAATGTTGTAAGAGGAGTAATTAAAAGTAAAAAATGTTCAAGTAGATATGTAATTTATTTAATTTTTAATATCAAATTAAAATGAAATTTTTAAAAATATATAATTAATAATAAAATATTCAATGTGACTCATAAATAAAATATTTTAATTTAGAGGGTTAATTAATATTTAAATGTATTAAAAATATATTAATAACAAAAAAATAATTTTAATGTGGATAATATAATACACAGATAAAATATTTCATGAAAAGCATTTAAATGTGCATATATTTATAAGGTTAAAAAAACTATATATGAAATATTGTTTATGGATAAATAATTTTAAGTAGTCTCATTGTGACCATTTTTTAAGAATATTTTTTGGTCAATTTTGTTTCAAATCAAGCAAATGTGTTCAAGTTGCATGTTTAAGCTATGTAGTTTACAAAATCCAGATTCTCAAGTAAATTTTGATGACATTGAATCCATTTTTTACATTAAAAAAGATAGTTTAAATAATGAAAATTTACATGTGGTGTGTGTTTATATATATATATATATATATATATAAGGTTCCCAGAGGGATTAAATATGTTTTGTGCAAATTTTTTAGTCAAATTTTCACTGAAAAAGAGGTTTTCCTTGGAGCTACAAGACTTTCTTTCTCCCTTGAAAAATTGTATATGCTCCCTCTACGAGATTGCAATCCATAGTAAATCAATACAAACATGTACTTTTACATCAAGTCGATCATGTGTGCACAGATTTGTTGTTAGTGAAAGTACTGTAGTTAAGTTTCTAGTTAGAGAATTGATCCTCATATCCCACGGATGAAAACATACATGCAAACAAACAGAGCATCATGATTTCTCTCAATAATAATTTTAGGTGTTGTACATATGTAATTTTATCTAAAATCCTCAAGGAGAACTTCCTTAAAACATAATATTCATGGATAACCTAGTTTTCAAAACCATGGGGCATATAGAAACTATGTCTTTTGGAATTTTCCCTTATACAATTATATTTTATATATATTTTCTTTTAAATTGATTTTAATCAAAAAAATGATTGGAATTATCCTATATTTATTTTAAGTCTAGTTTGGAACATAATAAGTGAGTTGGTATTTTAATCAAAAAAATATTACAAGGTCAATGTGTATGATTAAGTAGACGGGGCATAATATATACCTCTAGTTTTGTGCATAACATTAGAAAAGAAAGCATATGTTCCATAACATTAGCAAGGAAATCATATGTTCCATCGATAGTTCATTATTCCCTAGTGGTATCCTATAACCATAATATTGATTCACATAGCATATTCATCACAAGCTATAAGACTATGTATTTTTACTCACACACTCGCATCCAAAAATAAATAGAGGTAATGATACTTAGTAAAAATTTTGTAGCGTCATATAAAATTATATTTACAAGAATTAAGTTGGCACATATGACATTGATTTACCATTATGAAGAAATAGTAAACTTGTAGCAATATTCAACCTCAAAATAGTAAAATACTCCAACAAAGTGCATCAATCATAAACAAACCAAAGGAAGAAATTATCTAGTTGAAAGTTGAAGGCCAATGTTAACTCAGATATAGCAATGTTCCACCCAACCATAGACTCTATTTCACTAATCACTTTTGTAATAGGCCACCCTAATTGAAGCTATGATACCGCTAAGGAAAATTATAACATTTTTATGGAAATCACTCTTAGGCTAAAAAATTACCTATCCCATTGTATCATTGCTATTTTTTTCTTGGAACAACAAAACTATTTTGGTGAAACACATTTCTTTCCTTACATGGAATAAGGAAAATACCTTCCTCATCTACTCGATAGTCCCTCAAAAGTCTCTAAGCTGTCCCTCTATGTGTGCATAAAGGGTCTAGATATTATCCATTAAATCCAACAACATTTACTTACTTCTTGACATTTTTCATGTTTTAAAGGCTTCATTGCTTGGTTGTTCAACCCACACTATGGTTTACTCCTTAGCTTTTATCCATTTACTCTCCATCACATAGCTTGATATATTTGTTGGATCTCTTTCCAACCCTATTTTTGAATCTATCTATGTTCTCCCTCTCTAGAATTCACTTATTTTCACAGAAATTATCTTTTAACCATTTGAATCTCTTCCTTATCTATCTTCAGGATCTATACATATTTATGTAGTTCTCATCACATGAATTCAAAATTACCTCTATCATTCCTTGATCACCCTCCTATTAGGAGGCAATAGCTCTACAACTACTTTCATGGATGCTAGCATCAACCAAGAGAGAATGAATTTTCCTCTCCCTCTATTTCTTTTTCTCTTAGAAATTACTTCTCTTCCCTTTGATTTCCTTGTCTACTATGTCTAACCCCATGCATCTCTCTTTAATTTTCTTTGCATGAGTTCATAATGGTCACACACCATTCATGTGAATACAGAATGGGCTCCACTATTCACCTTAGAACCAAAATTGATTATATCCTTTAGGTGAGCATTATATTGGACTATGTTGCTTGTCTTAGTACAAGAATGACCAGTAATGAATCATTCCTTATTCCCTACAACTATTAACATATGTGTCTCTAAGACTACATGAATCATTGCCTCTCTACAATCAATTTCCTACATCCAATCATGACTTTTTCCCGTCCCCATCAATCACATGTGGGGGGGGGGGTATAATGATGAATGAATTAATAAGAAAATCACCCTGAACCCAACACCCCACGAGACCTCATTTTCCCCCTTATTGTGGGGAAATAAATTTTTTTTGAAGAAAATGTGAGAAAATCTAGGTTTTACCACTTCTTTCACAATTCCCGTGATGAAGGTACTTACCCACTTGATTTCATAATTATGCAAGGTGTACATATCCACAAATACCACATGCATTCAATGTTTGGTAGTTAAGGTTTCTAGATTTTTATTAAGGAACATGGTGATGAAGGAAACAAAGTAAATTTTGGAAAAATAGAAAACTAAGGATTATTTGGCATGTATAACCCCCTAGTAACCTCTCACCCTTCCCATCTCTTGCTATCATAACCCCATTTTTATGTGCGCCTACCTCATGTATCTAAATTATTTTATTAAATTCAAGAAAAATAATATTTATATTATTCAAATCACCATGAAATTTTTTCCTAGTGGTGAAAATAAAGCATGGTAATTAAAATATCCATGCCAAACAAAATCAAGCATTCAATCATAATTAAGTAAAATTAATCAATGGGATTAAATACTAGGACCTTCTAGCATAACCCCCTTCAAATAACACAGTCCTCAATGTTGTCTTCTCATTAACAACACTTATTTTCCTCATTCTTTAGTTGTATTTGCAGTTCCATCCTATTCAATATCTTGGTATACCACCATACTTAAACATTCCAACATATTTCTGTGTTAGTATTCAAGTAAGCATACATAATATAAAAACTATCAAGAAACACTTATCTTATGCACAATATTTATCAATTCCATTATGTAAGCATCTATTCAAATATATGTATGTATTTTTTATTTAGTACTTATCTATATGGATATGCACCTATCCCATATAATGGATTCCATAGGAAATAATTAATATCATTATCCTTTCTAACACACCCTCAAGATTATAGCCACCATCCCACATGAACTTATAAGTTTCCTCCTCCTTGCTACACTCACCCTCTAGGCTTATATGTCCCCTTGTCTACTAAACAATCCCTTAGGTAATCCATCTTGTCATGGATTTCTCCTGTAAGGAGAGCACCAACTTATTACTAGACATCCACTAGTAGTATATAACTTGTCAAAATCACAGGGTTCCTTTGTCATAACAATGACCTTGCTTCAAGACTTTTGATATTCAATAGCCATCATATATCAAGTATCATACACATATAGTTACAATATATATATTCATAATAATACAACTTATAAATTCCAAGTCTAATTCATAAATTTCATAAATATGAGATTCCTTCTGATGGTGTTTGGCTCTTCTGTGGCGTAGTGTCTAATATTTCTTACAAAATTACACTCATTTTCATATTTGAGAGCAATCCACCTACAAAATAATTTTTTAAATCAACCAAATAAAAGTGATTATCTATGCCTATAATCCTTTCTTTAATATTTACTACCATCCATGAGGTATTCTCAGAATAATATTAACAAGCTAATAATTCAATCATTTTTAGTTGTTAATCATACTCAATTAAATGGAACTATTCTTCAATGTACATGTATTACTTAGAATACCTACCATTACAAGATGAAACTAAATCTTTTTTCCAATAAACCAATGTGTAGATACCCATGATCACATCTACTCAATCCATCCCTGTTGCTTGATTTCAAAATCCTACATTTCTATATCATGTATTCCACCATCAACAATTGGAATGTCTAACCAATACCTTAACATATCATCTTGTGACCCCCCATTTGTACCTCTAACATACTACAATGAAATTACTTTATGTACTATATATTACCTTAGGAATCCTCTCCTTTATAGGTGATCCACACTATTTTCCAGAAGGTTATAATCTACATTGGAAATATAAGCAGGGAGACAAGTGGACATGTTTGTAGTACTATATCCTTCCATATCCATCAAAAATATGGTCTCACGCATTAGCTCTATTGGAATTCACTATGATGTGTTATAAAAATTCATAGCATGATTTGTTACACATTCACTCATTATAAGTGAATCTATCATGAGATACTAATTCATGGTTAAATCAAAAGGATTATAAAAATCTTTCCATATCAAAAGATTCTTCATTCATCATATCCAACCTACGTACCATTATCATACATGCATTCAATAATAAACAAATAAATGAATATATAAGGTATGCATAAAGGAATTCTTACACTAATCGTTACAAGCCATATATATTGGCATGATTAATTTTCATATTTGGATAGTTTCCTTCAACATTCCTGATGTTACTTGATAATTTGATGTCTCATGGGAACTCACATGATCCCTTGATCAACCTCTCGAAACGCATCCTATCATATTTATCCTTTTCACAAGTTTTTCTATCATAGGCCACTTCATCATCAACATTTTCAACCATCGTTGAGATTTTTTTTTGGAATAAAATGTGTGTCAATATTTCAAATGTCCAATGTTTCGAGTGAAAAATCCACCCATCATCAAGGAAAAATAAATAAATAATAAGGTATGCATAAAGGATTTAACCATGAAATAAGGAAATGGGTTCTAAGAAATGGAGAATATATTTAAATAATATAAAGAATAAAGTATAGCTTAGGGGAAATTTGAGGCATAAATTATTAAGAATCCAACGAAGACAAATATTTATAAACTAATTAAAGGATTCAAAAAATGTTAAAA
The DNA here is from genome assembly GCA_034641835.2 of Pinus albicaulis. NCBI lineage: Eukaryota > Viridiplantae > Streptophyta > Pinopsida > Pinales > Pinaceae > Pinus > Pinus albicaulis. The sequence continues at coordinate 37,788 of JAXQQM020087435.1, read as the reverse complement.
TATGGATTAAATTATTAAATTGTTATTTTTTAAATTCAAGGTATTTTGGATCCATCAAAATTGTTTCAACAAGCCATGCACTTTGCTGAAACAATGTGGAAAAAATTTCATGTTTTGGGGAATCCTCTAGAATATGGTGCGATAACAAGATTATGGAATATTTTATATGCTAGCTAATACTTACAAGAAAATATATCATATATATTTCAAATTAGAATATTTATGTCAAACCATGATTTTGTGATTAGTAGAGGATGAGAGGATTTTTAGAGCACTATCATTTTTGAAGTCAAATTTGAGGAACAAACTTGAAAAACATGTGGATATATGTCTAAATTTATATGTAATAAAGTATGACATTAAAAATTGAAAACAAACTACCTTTTTGACGATCATATTAGGATAGAAGGGGCGAAGACAATACAACAAAATTCTCTAATAAAATTGATATGGAACATGATATTTTGGACGATCAAAATTACAATTCATGTAGAAAATATTTTGTTCAGAATGAAGCAAATGAGGATCAAATTGTGAAGTGGAAAATTGATATACCACAATATTTTATCTATTCCAATATATATGAAGTCCCAAAGCTCACTTATTTTGGTATACATGTTCCATAGGATGTGTAATAAAAATTGAATGGAATATTACAAATGAGGTGATTCCTTTTATTTGATTAAATTTGTTGTTCCTCTTTTTTTGGTGTAGGTTCTAAATTATTTATCACAACCACATTAATAACAATATACATTTCATTTGAGGTAAGAACATGTTCTATACTTTATGTTCTTTATTTTAACATTGAAGCCATATTTCCTTGCTGCAATTCTTTTTAAGATTGATGTCTTGATAATTAACTTTTACTTTATCCCTTTCTTTTATGCGATAGAAAATGAAGCAATAATTTTATGACGTGAGGATCTATATTTTGACGTAGGTAGTGTCCTTGTATTAAAGGATAAATAAGCACTTTAACAAGGTTTTTAATAAGCAAGAATGGGTTCATTTCAAATAGATGCTTTTTATTTTATTTTATTTTATTTTTTATTATTATTTTATTTTTTTATAGCTCTAATATCTTGGTCACTCTTAGTGGTTTGTTTTCTTGTTGCATTTCAATCATTTTTCCAAGTTTGAAAATTTTAGGTTTATTTTGGTTAAAAATTATGATCTCTTAAATTCTTCTAGTTTTTATTTGATGTTTAATTGATGATTTTGTTAAGGCATGATTTGTTTCATATTATTTTATTGATTAAAGGCGTTCAATTAAAGTTAAATACCTATGTTGGGTAAAAATGTATTTTGTTTGTTTTTTTTCATGCTCATTTGAGAATGATATGGTATTAGGATTAACATATGACATCACTTATTCTCTAGGCATTCAATGTGTCTTCCATAATTATTATTATTTTCTTTATATATTTGATTATTGAAGGATATGTTTTATTTCATTTTTATTTTTATTTTATTTCCTCTCATGTTGTCATGTTAGAAAAGAATATTCACCTTCTAGAATATACTATTTTATTTTATATTTTCTTTAAAAATACTTATTGTTTGTTAAGAGAGAAAAATGAGCTCTGCTTAGTTAAGTGAAGAAAAAAATGGTCTATGCACTATGATCCTATGTGTTCATCATAGAAGTCATGTTATCATGAGAATGCCATTCATATAATGCAATTATACTTTGATACCAATACAAAAAAAACATCATATGTAATTAGTTGAGAACAATAGATTGTTTAGTGTAGTACTATTCTTGAAGTGAAAAACCCCTTGATGATCATTGTTTTGTGACATATTATTCCAGGTAATGAACATGCATATGCTATTTTTTATATTTGTGTTAGATTTTTTAACTCACCCATTGTGGATTTTTAATGAGTTTGTGTTATTACCTTTTTTCATTGTGTAGGAAATTAAGTTTCAATGCATATTCATCTTCTATTCATTCTCATTATTTTGTGCGATTTCAAATTAATTTTTTACCAAGAAAAAATTATTAGAGTTGTTAACTGTAGAATAAATTGCAACAATGACTACAATAGTTATGATCCAAAAGTAGGTGAAAAACCTACGTATTATGATGAAACACCATATTTTAAAGTTTTTGGTTTATTTGAACTTGAGGAATTGGAGAATTATCCAACTTTTAGAGAAGTGATGTATAAGAAAAAAAAAAAAATTATGTAAATATTCATGATTTTGATATAGCTATTCATAGAACTTATTTTCATGTGAAGCCTATAGAATATGAATTACATAGAATATGGCAGGGTTATCTAGATGCGTAAAGACCAAGTTTGAGAAACATAATGTATTTGGTTCAACATCACATTCCTTTGGGGGTGCCTTTCTAATTAATTTTCCCTTGAGATGTGATAAGACATTTGTGGTAAAACATAATTAAAAGATGCAAAAATATTTGCAATAGTGTATAACAAGAACCTAGAGCAACATTACATGTGAATTTTCTTTTCCAAAACATGGAAAATTGTATACCATAGTTTTTAACTAAATAATTTTCTTATTATTACATATGTTTCTATACATTGGTGATGAATCACTAATATTTTACAATGTTTTCTAATTTTTTAGAAGATTAACCAAGAAGTTTTGATACTTTTTAATCTAGTGAAAAATTTGCCAATATTTAAGAAAATTTTATAATTTAGTGAAATATTTGCCAAAAAATTATATATGTATATTATATTAATGAAAAAAATCCTATACATTTTTCTATATACCATGGGGATTCACCCATTCATTATACATATAAATTTGGGGGGTTTCTTAAAATTTTCCTTCGTTGTGTCGGATTCGTGACTTTGATTTTAATTTTTGAGATTTCTCTTATATATTTCACAAGTCGCTTGACTATCCATGTCATCCTTCAGCACTGCTGAGGCATCGATGATAGACCATAGACCATAGGTATTTACGAATAATTGCAACCAATTTTAGATGTTTCTTAATGCTATTGTTGAGAGGCGATCTAACATCAATCTGGTTCTTCGGATTTCATAGCGGATGATGGATCTGTTAAGATGGTTGAAGGCTCTGTAGGTGTGCTAGTTATGTAATTTGTGTTTGACAAGAGCGAAGGATGGAGTAAGATTTGAATCACATAAATGTTTCAGGAAAAATAAATCAACTTCTCTTCTTCGAATGTTTAACCTTGTTTTCTCGAGATTATGCACCTCAATCCAAGAGCTACATACACCTCCTAATATGTATCATGTATAAGAAAGGAAATTTTATACTTCAATCAAATTGAGCTATAATATTGGAAAAATACAAGGGATAATATTTTCTATAATATATTACACTTTAAGGGAGGGAGGTATGGTCGAACTTTCTAAATGATATCGTAAGTTGCACAAGTTTGAAGAAAAAATTGTGGAACCTTTATCCATACCTATATATTTGATTTAACAACAAAAAATTTTAGACTTCCAATATAGTCCTTATAAAAGGCATAGGAACATTTTTAAGAAAGAGAAATTTTAATAATATTATGATACCATAAAATGACTAAGGATTTGTGGAGGTTCAATTTTCTTACATGTTTCCTCCACCTATATGTTCTATCTATAAGTGAAACTTATAAATGGAGAGAAAAATACAAGATTGAATGATATTGAACATGTGTCATTTCATTAGTAAATAATTTCAATTTGAAAATGCAAGGCACTGTGCTAGAAGAAGACGTTGAGAAGAATATAATACTCACATTGAGAAATAATAATAACATGTATTTGGAACTTTGCACCAACAATGTTAAAGACACATGCTCCTATCTTATGTCAAAACACCCAAGATATAGCATTTATTATCATGTCCCAAGACAACCTTTACTAGCCACATAATATATGCATGCTTGAGAAAAAAATAAAGTTACATTCCAAGTTTGCATAAAAATGTTCAAAAGTTTTATGATTTTGTATGGGCATTGGGTTATGGCATGTGTGTTATTATTATTTTCATTTAATCCATATTTCATTAATGAATATCGCTAATGTGTAGGTTCCAATATTTTCAAGATCGTTGATATGTAGTTAAGGCTACTAGACTTGGCTAGCAAGGGTGATGATAGAAGCAGTTATGTTCTTAAGGTCCATCCCTTACATGCATATTTACATGCATATACAAATAAGTCAATTTTTATTGAACAATGAAACTTGAACTTCCAGTAATGAGAGATTTATTTCAACAAACTGCATTATATGGAGTTTGGGTGTCATTATGGGGAGAAAAGGGCACTTTTTGGGATATAATTTAATAGCTTTCTTTGTCTAGAAACTTTAGGTATATGGCGGCTTGCAGTGTGCTTGAATCTATATGTTGGTCCCTAACCAAGGTTCCAAGTTACATGTATATCTCAAATTGCATTGATATTTAGTACTAATGTCATTTCTTATACCATAATACATGTATATTTAGTAATTATCCAAGATAAATTTCATGGGAATAGAACTCATTCCAAAACTATTCCCTCTATTTATTCCCTACATTTTTTCTCATTTTTACTTTCCTTGTGTAGCTCTTGCCATTAACCCCTACCCTAATCCCTTAACTGGGTTCATAATATGGTTTGTGATGATGCTTCAAAAATTGAAAGGCTTTATAAAATCATGTAGTGAAAGGATGGATATGAGATACCTATGTTAACTCCTACCATTTAATTTGCATTTCAAGCCTTTACTTCTGAACTTAAACCTAGTTAGAAAAAAAACCATCACCTAAGCATATTTAGAGCATTTTTGAACACATTCTTGAAGTAAAGACTTGAAGCCATTTATATAAATTTTTGTGGACGCCTTTTAAAGAATTTTGGATCTTACCTTGAAGTAGAAATTAGAAACATTATGAGGAAGCCTCTTGAGACCAACTTTGAGCATGTGTTGAAGACCTTTTAAAGTAGTTGTTGGAGACCTTGGAGAAAAATTTTGCAAATATTTGTTGAAATAGATTTGAAGATCCTTGTAATAAACCAGGTTGGATTTTGGATTTCTTTTTTAAGATTAGAGTCCTCATAAGAGGTTAGAAACTCTTTGAGACTAGGTTGGAGCCTAGATTTTTTTTTTAGGATTGGAGTCCTCATAAGAGGTTGGAGCCTCATTGAGACTAGGTGGGAACCCGAATTTATATTTGAGTATTGAAGTCCTCATTCAAGGTTAGATCCTCGAAGAAGTTATAATTTTATTGTATTGTTTCTGGTTGAATTTTTGTAGAGGATTGGCGTCCTCACTATTTTTATTAATACATTTATTTTTTATTCAATATCTTGTGTGTAGAAAATCTAGCAACGATATTCAATATGATATTTTAATTTAATGAAACAAAATACTGAATCGTTCTAAAATTTACGGAAACAAAAAAACATCAAACCATCACATAACAAGTAAGAGAAATAATTTCAATTGAACAACACAAATATTTATCTAGGGAAAGAAAATTCTCAAAACCCTGCTATCTGTATATTTCATAAATTCAAGATCATGAAACAATACAATGCTATTTCCCTTCCTAAGAAATCTTCGCACTCTGTTGACTTTCTCACACTATCGACCTGTGCATAAGCTTCTCCTGGCACACCTTTCTCTCGCAAGCTCCACACACAAACTTGTGCTTCTTATTGCTTGGTCCACCAACTCGTGCTCACCAAAAAAATGATTAAACTTGTGCCTTAATTCCTCCTTTTAAAGTTAATTTTCTCTAATTAAGGAAAGATTTATTTTCGGCCTTATTCTGACTGCATGCACCACATGTACAATTTTCTAATACAACTAATAGTTACCTTCCCTTTAACCTCTATCTCTACTGGGCCATCCCTAAAAATGACATGAAACAAATATTTATATTAAATTATTAGTTAACTGATTGATCACTACTTTTTAATTAAACCACATTTAATTCATTGGACCTATAAGGAGCTCATATTTCAGTAAGAACTAGTTAAAATGATTTTAACTCAATTAATTGAGTTAACTAATTACAACTCACAAATAACTATAACTGGAGCCCTTAAAATCATGGTAGAACTCTACATTCCTCCTCTCTAACCTCTAACTAATATTTCTTAAGCTAACGAAGTCTTTCTGACTCAATTAACTAATACAAGTTTTCATGAGATGAAACTACAATTTTTCTTCCAATTTAATTAAGGGAAAATTAAATCAGAAGCCCCCTATGGTACCATTTCTGGGTGCCATTTTTGGATTCCATTTTCATTTTTTCTTTTTTCCAATTTCAACATTCCCTCTCAACAATAAATGAACTCAATCTATCCCGATCTAGTACCTTTGGAATGTTCTGCATGCAACAGTTCTCTAGTGTTGTTTGCTCCTACAACTTCTGAAACTGAAAATCGTCCAAATTGAATCAATATGTTGCATCTGTCATTAGAGTCTATGAATACTGCTAGATACTATATTGTCTAATAGAAAATTTGTGTTGTTGCTGACTCTGCATCTGTGCCCTCTGCACTGCTACCAACTTTGACCTCTGCTCCAGTATTTGACATATGTCACCATGATTTATATCTTCCTGACATCTAACTGCATCAATCGCTACTGATCCTTCCTGCTACTATGTGTTGTGGGCTCCTCGTAGCTAGGTGTGATCCATGAGACAAGCCATCTCAATGGATCCTAACCAAATTTCATCTCTTGGGATTTTGTCTCCACATTGCCCCACCTCTCACCTGGAAGTATGGCTGCATGTGATTCCTCTTCCCATCTGGCTCGAAATTTCCCCCTTGTGGAGGTATTTCCTTGAGTGTATGCCTCCACTTGGTCTCCTCTCTTCTTCTCAAATTTTGGTTGCTCCATAGCCTTTTGAGGCTGCAAGTTAAGAGGTAATTTTTGCTCCCTCTCAACCAATAAGTATCCAACCTCTTCTTTGCTCCTCAAATATTTGCATGCATATTCGACCTCAACAGCATACAGGTTCTTGACTCATACCCCAACATGTTTCACTCTTCTTGTGGTGATGTGTTTGAGAAACACCTTTCCTTTTCTAAATATGACATCATAACCATGGTCTTCGAATAACGCTACAAAGAAACGATTCTTCTTTAGTCCTGGAACATTAAAAAAATCTGTAAGTGTGAGAGGGAAGATAGACTCCCTCTGAAAGGTAATTGCACCTTATTTTGATCATGCTATACCTCTCGTCATTTCCTAACTCTATGTTCTTGTTGTGAAACCAGCTCCAAAAATAGAAGAAAGGAGATATCAATGCCTTAGAAATCAGCCACTTCGAGGGGGAAACCTCCAATACATTACATGAATGAACAAGTCTTGGATGATAGAAATGAAAAAACCTCCTTTCTATATATAGGAGTTCATGGGGCCACAATGTAATCCTAGTGGGGCCACAATGTAACCCTAGCCGACCTAACAATAATAATGTAAGGGCACAATAATAACAATATGGGGGTTATAGGGGTACAACAATAACAATAAGGGGGGATAAACTAACATAATAAAGGACTACACTATTAATATAGGTACTTAATATGCCCCTCTCCTTCAAACAAGTGTTGTCCTCAACGCATGATTATTTCTTCATGCTTCTGTATAAAATTCTCATCCTCCATGCGAAATCTTCTACAGGAAAGTTCTTCCACATGTTGAGATACTCTGAAAATAATCATACTTGTCGAGTTCTTGTTTCTGTGGCTGCTTCAGAACTTCTTTCAATGTGATGTTGATATTCCTATCATTTCATTAGATTCTGCACCAAAGTTAGGTTATTCTTTGAGAGTTGGAGAACTTTTTGTTGATGCTCGATGTGATCTTACACTAATTTATCATCCATATTAGCTATTATTTGATCCTTCAAACCATCTAAATTAGCCTCCATTTCTCCTTTTAAACCATCTATGTCATATTTGGTTGCTCTTCGTAAGATCAAAATTTTATGCACTTGGTACCGTAATTTTGATATCTCATACTGCAATTCTTCCTCTTAATGCGTCATAGTATAGATTTTTAACAGCTTAATGGGGATGGAATTATTTTTTGGAGGCATTATAGAAGCCAATACTGATAAAAATTCTAAAATATTCCCTTGGAATCACTTCAAACTTCTTTTTCAAACAAACATTATGCAATTTTAAAAACCAAATACACACCTTTTTCTTGCTTTTTAGGAGTTCGATATTGAAACTGACTTATATCTAAACTTACAGATCCTCAATATCTGAAATTTGGCCCTAAGGTATCCCTTTGAATCCTATTTTTAATGTCATAGGTCTGACCTAATTTGGATTCTTCAGGACAAAGTTGTGTTCAAGCTCCCACAATGACCTAATTATGGACTGGTTCAGTAGAGTGAACTTGTACGGCTTGCCACGTGTCACTATTTGCTCCTTTGGCTCTAAAAATTATAGAAATGAAACTAAAGTCCATGTACTTCCAATAAATGTTTACATAATTACAATCTGATGCTCAGAGAGAGATTTATGAAGATTTTCCCATGATCACCTCTTTGAGATGAAATTCGAGAGCCTAAAAAATACCTAAATTGCATAGATAATATCTCTGAAAATATTGTGAACCAAGATCTAAAATTTTGTGACGATGTTCCTCCAGATTTTAGCTTCGTGTTCTAAAAATTTCAGGTTTTGAAACTTCGTAGAAAAAATGTTATAGCAAAAACTCTATGATGACCTTTTTAGGTGAAATTCAGGAGCCTGCACAAAGCCCTAACTTCCACATATCATATCTCCGAAACTATTGTGAACCAAGCTCTGAAATTTTGTGACCATGTTCCTTAGGATTTTTTCTTCACACTCTAAAAATTTCAGCTTCTGAACCTTCATAGACAAAACGTTATAGTAAAAATGCCACGATGACCCGTTTGAAGCAGTGAAACACTAGAATCCAAAGCTCTGATACCAAATGTTGTGAAACAAGCTCCAAAAATAGAAGAAAAGAGATACCAACACCTTATAAATAAGCCACTTCGAGGGGGAAACCTCCAATACATTACATGAATAAATAATTCTTTGATGATACAAATGACAAAACCTCCTTTCTATATATAGGAGTCCATGGGGCCACAATGTAATCCTAGTGGGGCCACGATGTAACCATAGCCGACCTAACAATAATAATGTAAGGGAACAATAATAACAGTATGGGGTTTACAGGGGTACAACAATAATAATAAGGGGGGCTACACTAACATAATAAGGGACTACACTATTAATATAGGGACTTAAGATGCCCCTCTCCTTCAAACAAGTGTTGTCCTCAATGCTTGATTATTTCTTGATGCTTCTATATAAAATTCTCATCCTCCCATGTGGAATCTTCTACAGAAAATTTCTTCCACTTTCTAAGATACTCTGAAATTGATTGTACTTGTAAAGTTCTTGTTTCTGTGACTGCTTTAGAACTTCTTTCGATGTGATGTTGATCTTCCTATTGTTTCATTAGATTCTGCACCAGAGTTAGGCTATCCTTTGAGAGTTGGAGAACTTGTTGTTGATGCTCGATGTGATCTTCCACTAATTTATCATCCATATTAGCTATTATTTTATCCTTTAAACCATCCAACTTAGCCTCCATATATATATTATCTTAAGACCAGATCCATCAATCTTTGATATGCATCAAATCCCTTGAGATGCAAACCTCTTTTAGAGTTAAAAGAGATTGATCTCTCCATGCTTTGTAGTTCCAGAGTTAAGATGGATCTAGGATGGTTTAATTTCACACTTTAAATCAGCTATATATTCCACATGAATTGGTTATCAATACCATATTTTTACTATTCTTTTACTTTTAAAATTTTATTTCTATTGTGTTATTTTCAATTCCATTTTTTATTTTATTTTTACTCAGTTAAAATGTTTCCGTTATATTATATTAGTCTTTTCATTTAATTTTTAATTTTATTGATTTATATATTTAGACATTATGTTACAACATCTCTACTTTGAAAATAAACATAGTTACCGATCAAACGAAAACTGTTACCTCTAAAGGAGAACTCAAAAAAAAAAAACATTAAAAAATCATGAGAAAACAACCCGAAAAGGAAAAGTTGTATTCTGGAATAACAATTTTTTTTCGGGATAAATTTTCACCATTTTTTAAAAATGAAAGTAAATGCCATTTGTTTTTGTGCAAAAACACCATGAAAATGGAAAATTTTCAAACAAAATTTTTAGAATAATGGAAATTTATAATAAAAATAATAAAAAATGAAAAAAGATTTTTAAAATAATTGAAAAAAAAAAACAAAATTCATTATTTTTTTAAATAATATTTTTTTATATTAAAAATTAAAAAAATTCAGTAAAGAAAAATAAATAAAAAATAAAAAACATTTTCAAAATTAAAATTTAAAAACATATTAAAAATTTCCAAAAAAAAAACCATATAAAAATATTAAATTAAAAATACAAATAAATTTTAAAATATAAAATAAATTTAAAATATACAAATTAAATTTAAAAATTAAATAAAAAATTTACAAAATTAACAAAAAAAAAAATAAAATAAATAAACTTTAAAATAAAAAACTAAATTTAAATATTTATATTAATTTTTAATAAATTTTAAAAAAATAAAAATAAAAATAAAAAATAAAACAAAAATAAAAAACAATATTTAAATTAATAAATAAAAATATTAAATAAAAAGAAAATAAAGTTAAAATATGAAAATAATTAATATATATATATTGAATTAAAAAATACAATAAATATTAAGATAAAAAATATAAAATTGGAAAATTATTAAATTTTATTAAATAAATAAAATTAAAAATAAATAAAAATTAACTAAAAATTAAAAATGGGAAAAAAATATATATGAAATTAAAAAAACAAATAATTTAAAAAATAAATTTAAATTAAAAAATTAAATGTAAATAAAAAATATCGAATTTTGTTTAATTAATTTTTTTGAAAAAAAGAAAATTTAAAAAAATGTATATTAAATTTAAAAAAAAAAAAAAAAACTAAATTTGTCTCCCCTATTAGTATATTATTGTTTCATAATTTTATTAAGTCGGTATATTTATAGGTTTTAAAACTAATAAAAATATTATTTAAATATTAGTAAAAAACTATTTTAATGTTTTGAAGTTAATGTTATTTTTTAAATAAATTAAAAAGCACTGTATAGAAAGCTCTTTTTGGTTTGGAGATGTAAAATTTCTACTAACATGGTCAATCACGTGAAGGTGAGAGCTTATATGACCTCAAAAATGGTCCATCATTAGCATGGGAGTAACCACTAATACGCACCCACACAATCCATTACCAATGAGGCACAATCACTCACATGCATACATGCACACAAAAAGAAATAGGTGCACACAAACATACACATGCCCACAAACATTACACGTATGAGATTTTCACACACATCACAATTACTATGTTTATTATGAATTTTAGAATTAAAATTATTTTATGCATGTGACGAAGATTGGTATAGATATTATGATGTTGACAATTACATTTATTTGATGAGTTAATTAGTATGTTGTAAAAATTAAGTATTTATTTTATTTATTATTTTTAAAACAATGATTATCGTTAACAGAATTTTAGAATTAATATTTTTTCCACGTATTATTAAATTGTAGTATTATGAAAAATAAAATTATAAATTATTTAAATTAATTAATTTTTAAATAAAATCAATCAAATTTATTTATTGTATTGATTTTAATATTAAAATATTAAATTATATATGTCAAAATAAATTAACATATATATTAATTAATTAAGTTAATAAATAATTAATTAAATAAAATAAATATATATTAAATTTTATTAAATTAAAAAATAAAATAAATACTAAGATAAAAGATAAAATTAAAAAAATACAAATTTTAATAAATGAATAACCAGATTTAAAAAAAAAAAACACTTTTAAAACTAAAATTAAAAAAAAAATAGAAATTAATTAAAAACAAAAAATGAATAAAATAAATAAATTAAAAATATGAAATTACCAAAACAAATAAAATCTTAAAAAATAATTTTAATTTAAAATATAAAAATTAAATTTAAATAAAAAAATTAATTTGATTTAATTAAAAGAAATTAAATTTTATATATATAATGAAATTTTAAAAAATATATTTAAAAAAAAAAACCTAAATTTGTTCACCCAATTGGCGGTAGGGATTGGCCATTGGGAAATCGAATTCCTGCACCAGATGTAGCAGAGTTCGGTCGCTAGGCGGGAGAGGAGGTTGCATAGTGGCCGGCCCCCACTGCCACCTACGTGACTCAATTTAAATATTTTTTAATTAAATATATTTATTTTTTAATTTACTGAATTTTAATATTTTTTTTTAATTTAAGATATCATTTTATTTTATTCTTTTAATCTATTAAATTGAATATTTTTTTTTAATTTTAATTTTAAATTTTGATTGTTTTTTTAATTTAATAAAATTTAATATATATTTTTTTAATTTAATTTTTTATATTTTAAATTTAATTTCTTTTTAATTTTATATTTTTAGGTTTTTTTTAATTTTAATTTTAAATTTATTTTATTTTCTTTTAATTTTAATTTTTAATTTTTTTTTTAATGGTTTGATTTAAAAAAAAAATGATTTTTGTTTTTTGTTTTTCAATTATTTTAAAATGATTTTTTTTCCATTTTAATCTTAATTTTTTTATTTTTAAATTTAAATTTAAATTTTCTTGTTAAATTTTTATTTTATTTTATTTTATGTTTTTAATTTAATATTTTATTATTTTAAAATTTCTGTTTTTATTTTCTTATTATTTTTTTTTAATTTAAACTTCTTAATTTAAATTTTTTTTATTTTTAATTTTTTTATGATAATTATTTTTAAATAATTTAAATTTCTAAATTTCAATTTTTTTTTTTTAATTTTTAATTTTAATTTTTTTATTATAATTATTTTTAAATTTTCTATTTAAATTTTTTCTTTTTAACATTTTTTTTTAAATTTTGTGGTTTTTTATGAACTAAAAGAATTATTTTAACGTCTTTTTATTTTTTGGTTCAATTTTTATTTTTTTTCTTTAAATTATGTGTTTTTTTCTTTAAATTTTAAATATTTTTGTTTTGTTAGTTTTATTTATTAATTTTTGTTTGAATTCTTTATTTTTACCAACAGATTTTCCTTTTTTTACATTTTTATTGGTTTTTTAATTTTTTTATATATTTTTATATATTTGATTTTTTTTTCATGTTTTCCAATTATATATATATATATATATATATATATATATATATATATATAATTTTATTTTATTTTATTGTTTCATAACTTTATTAATAAAGTTAAGTTGCCCTATTTAGAGGTTTTTAAAATAATAAAACATTTTTTTAATATTATTTAAAAACTATTTTAATGTTTTGAAGTTAATGTTGTTTTTTAAATAAATTAAAAAGCATTGTAGAAAAAGCTCTTCTTGGTTTGGAGATGTAAAATCTCTTACATCTCTACTAACAGGGTCAACCACGTGAAGGTGAGAGCTTATATGACCCCAAAAACGGTCCATCATTGGCATGGGACTAACCACTGACGCGCACCCACACAATCCATTGCCAATGAGGCATAATCACTCACATGCATACATGCACACAACAAACAAAGGGTGCACACAAACATACACATACCAACAAACATTACACATATGGACTCACAAGGTGACTTGGTCACAGTCATCACACTTGCTATGCTTATTATGAATTTTAGAATTAAAATTTTTTATGCATGCGATGACGATTGCCTAAAAATATTATGATGTTGACAATTACATTTATTTTATGAGTTAATTAGTATGTTATGAAAATTAAGAAGTATTTTTTTTTTATTATTATTTTTAAAGCAATGATTATTATTAACAAAATTTTAGAATTAATATTTTTTCCACATATTATTAAATTGTAGTATTATGAAAAATAAAATTATAAATTATTAAAATTAATGAATTTTTAAATAAAACCAATGAAATTTATTTATTGTATTTATTTTAATATTAAATAATTAATTGATACATGTTCGTACAAATTGATGCTATTATAAATATCATGTTATTTTTTCTTCTTTTCTATGGGATTTGAATCTTGAGACTCATGGTTTGCATAATATTTTATAACATGATAATCATTAATTGAGTTGTATCGTGAGGGCCAATATTATGTAATTTTTAATGTTATTGTAATATGTATATTTTTTTTCATTTTGAAATGATAAATTAATATTATCGATCTTTAAAATTTTGATAGGAAAAAAAAATAAAAAAAAAAAAATTAAAAACAAAAATAAAAACTTAAAATTAAAAACCAAAATGATAATGATAATAATAAAAAAAATCATAAATATCTAAAGCAATGTATTTATAAGTTGATATTCTAAATAATATATTTATATATAGAAATAATGATTATATATTTATTATCATATAAATAAATATTTAAAAATATATATATTCACACAAATAGCACTCATATACGTACAAGTAAATAATATATATACAAAAACAACAAAGAAAGATTCACAGACACATAAAGAATACATGCATACACCTAAGAAGAATACAATATGCAAAGAGACATACAAGTGCAACCAAGAATAGATTCATAGACACAAAGAATACTTTCATACACATACAAAGAATACAATTGAACAAGACACATACAAATGTAGCAAAGAGTAGATTTGCACACACAAAAAGTATACATTCATACACATACAAAAAATACAATTATGCAAGACACATACAATGCAACAAAGAATAGATTCATAGACACAAAGAATACTTTCATATACACACAAAGAATACAATTAAACAAGACGCATACAAATGTAGCAAAAAGTAGATTCACACACACATAAAGAATACATTCATAGACATACAAAAAATACAATTATGGAAGACACATACAAGTGCAACAAAGAATAGATTCATAGACACAACTAATACTTTCATACACATACAAATAATACAATTAAACAAGACACATAAAAATGTAGCAAAGAATAGATTCATACACACATAAATGACACATTCATACACATACAAAGAATACAAGTAAACAAGAGATATACAAATGAAACAAAGAATACATTCATACACATACCCAAATTACAAGTAAATAATTCTCGTACAAATAAAACAAATAATACATTCATACACATACAAGTAAAAAATATCCATACAAAAGAATACTCAAAAAATACACACACAAAGAAAATAATGAAGGAATACTGAAAAACATTCAAGATAATACAAGCAACTCTTCAAAATAAATAAATGCATATACATACAAACAATGAAACCACTACTCTAACACCCAATTCATTCTCAAACAGTACAAGCATATACATAGAAGGAATACTCAAAAGCATGCAAAATGAGACATTCATAAACATAGAAGAAAAGACACTTCAAAGAAGTACATACAAGTAATTCAAACAAACACTTTCAATAATACATTCACACACAACACACATAGAAGTAGATATCCTATTCATTGGCATATACCAAAATAAAAAACTAAACAAATAAATGCTAACTATAGAAATGCAACTATTAAAGACACTATTACAATTCTCAAAACAATACATTCATATACATACAAAATAAAGAATCTAAAGCATACCTTATAACCTAAATACATTCATAAATATATATATATATATATATGTAAGAAAGAATTCAATAATATACTTATTCTATATAAATAATAAAACCAATTCACAAATTATTAAATTATATTTCTATATATTAATATGAAAAGAAGAAAAAAATGTAATATAAAAATCCTAATAACATACTTATAATAAAAATATATAGTTAAACAAATAAACAAAAATCGAAAATCAAAATCAAAACCAAAACAAAATCTTAAAAAAATCAAAATCAAAACCCAAAAAAGAAATTTGAAAATATAAATAAATTTAGTTTATAATTGTTATATAATTTATGTGAATAAGAGTGATTTTGCTATTTCTGTGCATGTTGGGAAGATGTTTAAATCATTGTAAAAATGTTAAATGATTTATGTGAATAAGAGTTGTTTTGCCCTTTATGTATATGTGGGGAAGATGTTTAAAATATTGAAAAAATGTTAAATATTTTATGTGAAATAATTTATGTTGGGAATATGTTTAAAACATGTTTATAAACTATTATTATAATAAAATGATATAATTGTGTTTCTGCATATTGGAGTTACTATAAACAAAAGATCATGAAAACCATGAGTACAAGGAACACAACTCAAAGGAGGGTTATCATTTAACCTTCCTAAGAGCCTTTTGGAGGGGATGAATTCCCCTCCACAAAAAAAATGCCTACTCATTTTATTAATGATAGTTTGTGTTGATATACATTCTTTGATGGGCCCATCTAAACAAAAAAATATATATTTCTCTAATTACAACATTAAAAAACATAAATATAGATAATGTCTTCTACTCACGAGCAACTTTGATATTGACAAATTTCCTGCAACATACAACATTGAAATGAAATGATATGGTTAGTATACAAACTTTTCATAATAACGTTCAACATAAGGAAAAAACTCATAAATCCATAATATAGATATTTATATATAGTCATAAACTCATAATGCAATACAAATATTAATACAATATTATTATGTATAATAATAAAAGCATGATATAATTTACCAGTTTAATATAATAACAATTAAATTTAACCATTAAGAAAAATACATTTTAATAACTACACCAACATGTTTTTATTAATAAAATTTCATTGCCAAATAAAATTTTCAATCACTAAAATAATGAATAACCAATCATAATAATAAAATATATAATCGAAATTCTAAATCGATAACAAGATTCTTGGTAAATATATTTCTCCTAGTAAAAATAAATGTTGCATTGGAAAATACAATTAATAAAACTACGTAATTAATGTTGCATTGGAAAATACAATTAATAAAACTACGTAATTAACATTGCATTGGAAAATTCAATTAATTAAACTACGTAATTAATAACACAGAGGCGAAAATAATCTTTGGTTATCTCAGAGTTTCTACGTGAAAACGGTTTTAGGAGATGGTTGTCAGGTTGTATAATTGTTTTATCTCATCATCATAACATTCCGATTTCCCACGATTACCTCTGTCCTAATTAAATATGCGGAAGATGCACATCCCCAAGACTGTTCATATCATAACCTACGTAATGTTTATCTTTGAAAACGTGAAACCTGTTTTATCTCATCTTCACCACATTTCCCACCACGATGTTTTTGGGACAACGACAGCTACTGCGCATTACTAAAGGGTTCATCCCATAACTCAACAATGTGGGCTTTCAACTTCGAAACTAAAAATTTAGAACTGAATGTAATATCTATGGTAGACAATTATTATGAATGAATTCACATCTGCCCAACACAACAAGAATTGAGCAATTGCCTTCCACTAAGCATCACAGTGGGAATCCCAAGACAAGAAGAATTGAGCTCCTGTGTGCAATTTCCTTCCATTAATCATCACGGTGGGAACCCATAGCAACATTAGGGCTCAAGTTAGGGGTAAAAATGAATGGTCTACATAATACACAGAATCAAACCCGTGAATGTTAATTGGAAATTTCTTAAAAAGAAAACAATCCATTCACACAGTTTTTTTTGACTATGATCAACACTTGTCTGCATATTGAACTTTTCATTGTGGAGAATAAAATTAAAATCAACAACAACTTTATATAATATAACTCATAATGACTACTGATTGAAAAGTGCGGACCACTAAACACAAAACTATTGATGGATAGTTGTCATCACTACCGATCACAATTGTTTGTGCAATGATTTTTTTATATGACAATTTTCTCACTATGAACGAATAAAACTCATGCTCTTTATGAGACGGCAACTATGATGAACGAATAAAACGCGCGCTCTTTATGGGAGGGCAACTATGATGATTACAACTGTTGGTACCATCCATGTAAAACCCTTCCATCATGAGTCGATGGCATCTCTCGAAACTCCAAGAAATTCTATTCACAGAAATTCCCCAAACAATCACAACCATCAACAATTCTATTGACATGAATTCTATTTAGTAAATTTTTTTGCTACAACCACAGAAATTCTATTGAGTAAAATTTCTTTCTACAACCAAACTCTTTGACAAGAATTCTATTCAAAGGACGAGCAGGAGAAAACGCCATCTAAAGTAACTTCCAGGTGATTTCTTAAAAAATCAAAAAATTCATTGAATTGTTGTATTAAACAGAAAGCTGCCTCTAAAATATAATTGGACCTGCAACTAGCTATGCGTCTGGAATTGGATCGGTAGCAGTGGGCGACATGAATTTATGGGATTTGTTGCTTCTGAATTGCACAATCAACACAAAAGATGTGTAGATCTGGCTTTGTAGGGTTTTTGTGTGTCAGGTTTTTGGCGGTGCCTATCAACTGACTGAACTATGCTACCCACAGAGAAGCTACAATTTGTGTTAAGTAAATTAGTGGTACTATTTAAGCAACTCTAGCTTCATCTGGTTATGCAACTAGTGCTGTAACAAACAAGGCAGCTATGAACTGAGAAAAGGTCGATTTCAATTGAGGGTTTGGAGAGACTAATTCTGTAACAAAACAACGCAACTATGAAATGACAAAAGGAGCAGCTCAATTGGTAGTTTGAGAGACCAATTCTCTAGCCATGAAATGAGAAAAGGAAGGCCATTCACAAATAATACTAATCTTGCTTCTTAGGAATATTTCATTTGGCCATTTGAGAGACCCATTCTCCAGGCATGAAAAGAGAAAAGGAATGCCATTCACAAATAATACTAACCTTGCTTCTTAGGAATATTTCATTTGCTATTGAAACTCTCGAAACCGGTGGTTGAAAAAGAGCTGGAAACTCACCATTCTTTGCTGCAAAAGCACTCTAAACACTGCTCCAGCTCCTGTACATAAAAATCCAACTCATTAGAAAAGGAACTGTACAAAAAGGTCGAGAATAAATTTAAAATAATTCAAGAAAATACCAACTCACTCTCAAAGCATTATTTCTTGATTTGTTGATCCAGTTGGCATATTCTCCTCAGCCATGACTTTCTCTCTCAATCCACAAATACACAAGCACACAAAACAAACACGCTACACATGTAGACATAACACAACACTACACAGGACATTGATGCATGCAACACCACGACACACTACTTTATGGAGCGCTCCATAAGACACACGACTTTACATAGGAGTGCTTGAGAGAGAAAGAACACCCACGTTTAACCTGTACATTGAACAGAGACGTTTAACCTGTACATTGAACAGAGAAAACAATTTGTGAGATTACACAAATGTCTCTGTAAAATTAATTCAACACACACAAATTACTCAAATTGCCTGCTGCCTTTCCCTTGTTAACCAGTTCAATAAACAGAGAAACAATTTTTTATGTGAGAATTAATTAAGCAAAACATATAGACAAACAAATTAAAGAGAACATAAAATTACCCTGTCCATGAATAATCCACTGGATGGCGGCCTGCTGTTTTCAGACTGCAAAAATTTCGATCACCTTTTCCTCGTTCCTGAATTTACTCTCTTCATTCATCACAACCAGCGATCCCTCTCAATCTTCATACATCATGCGCTTGAGTAGATAATGACTACGGTATTCCTGACTTTTATGCTTGATTTTTTGGACCGTTGTGTTTAAATTTAGATTTAACCAATCTTTTAATTACTATCCATTAAACCAATCTTTTAATTACCCTTCATTATACCATTAGTTAAACCAATCTTTTAATTAACCTTCATTATAATATATTTTAAATCTGTATTATTATTTTATAATTTATGATATTCTGCTTGCTTTTTTGGACCGTTGTGTTCAAATTTAGATTTAACCAATCTCTCAATTACTATTAATTAAACCTGTTTTATAATTAACTTTCATTATACATCATTGTAATCAGTATTACTATTTTATAATTTAGTATATTTTTTAAAACTGGTTCAGTATTACTATTTTATATTACAGTTCAATCCCGGTCCATAACTTTCCACTTTTATATCTGCAACGCTGTAGTTTTTCTTGACATTTGAGTTACTGGGTGAGAGTTATTGATTTCAATATATTTAATATTTGTGTTTGGGCGAGACTTATTGATTTCAATATATTTAATATTCAATATTAATAGTGTAAATGGTCGTACCATTATGCCTAGTGAGTGGAATATGTATATAACCATGACACTGACAAAATTTAAATCTATTTGTAATTTTTTTTTAAAACATTTATTTTTTTATATATAAAATAATGAGCATCAAATATTTTTATTGCTAGCCAAAAGATGTTATTAACATTATTTTTATTAGAGATGTCAATTTTATTAGTAGAGGAAGAATTTCTCTTTAGACATAACTAGAGAATCAAAAATCTTCTTCCTCCTTATGTCTTTTCAAATGGACAACAGTGTTTTATACATACCCTAGTCAATTTAGTAAATTTTTCTAAGTAAAACAGATACTTGTAAGAGTTAATGTTAAGCTAACAAATATTTACATTGATAGGATTTTAGATCATTTTCTTTGTCATCTAGTATTGATGTAATTTTTGTATTTAAAGTTTTGTTTGTAATTAATCTGTGAATAATTTAACAGCTATTATCAAGTTAACAAATATTTGCATTGATAGGCTTTTAGATCATTTTCTTTGTAATCTATTATTGATGTAAGTATTACATTTTAAGTTTTGTTTGTAATTAATTTGTCAATAATGTAAGAGTTAATATCAAGCTAACAAATATTTGCATTGATAGATTTTTGGATCATTTTCTTTGTAATCTATTATTGATGTAATTTTTATATTTAAAGTTTTTTTTTTGTAATTAGTTTGTCAATAATGTCAATTTGTTGGTAAAAATTGACTTTTTTCTTTTTTTTTCCTTAAGCTTACATTGAGTAAGGGTTGAATATCTCTCAAACAAAGAAAATAGAGAATGTCTTGAAGGAAGATATTTTTGGGAGAGCACATAGAAAACATTATGAATACATTCCTAAAAGTGAGAGTCTAAGATGACTCTATTTGAAAAAATGTAATCTTCCAAAGAATGTCTTGCAAAAATCACATGAGCATGGAAATCTAACCCACAATGAGATAAGGATGAGTATCTTGACTCATAGAAATAAAATATAGATCTTAATTAACTTAACAAACTATGTTTTTCAATTAATTTATTTATTTCAACATACATATTTATAAAACCATAATAATAACTATAATTTTTCCAATGGATTTAGAAGAGTGTGTATGCTTTTGATGTTGAGTGCCTTATATGTAGAAATTATATAGCATATGCATTATATATCTAGATTCTCCTCATCTAACAATATTTATCTTCTTGCTAAATACAGAATCCTTCCATTGTTAATCTTTTGCGAAAATTATAAACTCAATTGCAAACACATGAAGCAATAAAAAAAATCACACGTAACACAGTTGTTTAACGGGAAAGCCTGAAGCTGAAAACCCCAACTATCATATATTATGTATCATGGAGATCATGTAACAATATCATACAAAGCCTAGCACATAAATCTCTCACTACAATCAATCGTCACACAATAACATGAAGAAATCTACAAATCCATGCACTGATTTCTACCTTCCTGATAACCTGCCTCCACTGCAAAAACAATCTCTGTTGAGGAATAGCTCTCAATGAATTCGAATTACACTTGCCTTGAATGCGAAAACCTCTTTGGCAACTCCAATGTCTGTGTGGTGTAATCAATGCATCACTATAGTCATAACAGATAGTCCATCTCACCCTTTCACCTACCTCTCCACTGGGTCTCCACTAGAAATGACATGCACTGTAGTTAACTAATGTATCTGTTCAGTTGATTGATGAGTTATTATTTTTCAATTAATTAACTAATTAATTCACTCCACTCTCTCTACTGTATCATTCAGTTAGACTAGATACAACTAGCTCAACTGATTTTAACTCCAATAACTGAGTTAAACTGAATAACAACTCTATGAACTACTCTTTCAACTCTGTCATAAATTTTCCACTTCAGTTCTAACTGAGTCCTCCATGCATGAACCACCAGTAAACCCTAGGAATTTTGTAATTCCTTCAGCCCACTAATTTTCCAAACCTGTATACTGAAATAAAGTGCTCCAAGAGAATAAGTTGACGTTTATTATCTGGTTATTATTAAGGGCTAATAATAATCAACATGCATCTATTTTTAGATCGACGATCTATAAATAGACTTCGCCCAAAATTCCAAAAATAGAATTTCATCTATTTTTCCAACTTGACCAACCATCTACAAATAGCATCCTGCAACTTCTGAAATATGATCACCATGTCTAAAAATAGACTTGCACCTAAAAATAGTCTACGAGCCCACTTAGTTAAGGCGATTGATTTTCAGTAAGCTCCATCATCTTGTTGAATCTCAACACTCCCTCTCAACAAGATAGGGATTATCCTGCCTCTATGGTATTCGAATTTTCTCCTGGTGAGCACCTTCGTCAAAATATCTACATCTTGATCTTCCGTAGGAATTTACTGAAGCAACATGATCTTCTGCTGCATATAATATTTGATATGATGATACCGAATATCAAGATGTTTATATATATCATGAAACACATGATTAATCGAGAGTTTAATGCAACTATGATTATCACAATGTATCACTACAGAATCTAAATGTGAACTGAACAAACCGACCAGGATCTTCCTCATCCAGATAGCTCACATGCAGCTTGACTTGCTGCCATGTATTCTACTTCCACTGAACTGAGTGCCACTGATATTTTTTTTCTGTTGTACCAAGAAAATGTTGTAGATCTGATACTGAAAACCCCTCATGATGTGCTCTTTCTCTCTATTGGGCTTCCTACCCAATCTTCATCAGTGAAGCCATGCAACTTCGCCTCATCCATCTGTCTGTACCTTAAGCCATACTCAGATGTGCCCCTGAGATACCTCAGGACATGCTTTCCTGCCTTCTAAAAGAGCTTGGTAGGCTTAACCATCACTTGTGAAATCTGGTTCACCACATAGCATATTTCTGGTCTTGTATTAACTAAATACATGAGAAAACCCACCAATTGTCTATAAACAGTGGCATCCACTACCTCTGCCAATGTAGCATCCTCTTTCCTCCAATTTCCTAGAAGAGGAGTGTCGATAGGCTTGCAGCCTTGCATGTGAAACCTCTCCAGTATCTCCTGGGCATACTTGCCTTGAGACACAAACATTTCACCATCCCGCTGTCATATTTTCAATCTAAGGAAATAATGAAGGAAGCCCAAATCCTTCATCTCAAACTCCTTTACAATATCTTCCTTGCGTGAGTGTATCAACTTCTCATCACCCGTTAGTATTAAATCATCAACATACAGAAAAATGATTAAAATTTTACCCTCCACCACAATTTGGTACAGGTTTGCATCCACCTCACTCTTGGTGAAGCCAAGTCCGGTGAAATAGCTTTCGATCCGAGTGTTCCACGCACGAGGTGCTTGTTTCATCCCATACAACGCTCTTTTGAGTCTACACACATGCGACTCGCTGTTGAAGATCTCAAATCCTTCAGGCTGATCAATGTACACCTCTTCCTCAATGATCCCATTAAGGAACGCAGTCTTCACATCCATCTGCTGAATGTGCCAACCCATCTGCACTGAGAGAGCAAGGATGGTCCCTATGGAATTTTACCGTGCGACAGGTGCAAAGGTTTTTTCATAATTAATCCCCTCAATCTGTGAGAAGCCCTCGGCAACAAATCTCACCTTATACTTCTCAACGCTCCCATCAACATCTTGCTTTACCTTCTAGATCCATCTTGATCCTACAACCGATTTACCCATCGGCCTTGGAACAATCTCCCAAGCACTGTTTCTGACAATGGAGTCATACTCCTCCACCATGGAATCTACCCATGTGGGCTCATGCACTACTTCTTCAAAAGAAGATGGCTCTCTCATGATACACTTTCTCATAAGAGCCATATATCTAGTAAATCAGTCAAGTGGCTGTCTCTGTCTGCGCTGTGATGTAGGGACTCCTACATTCTGTGTCGCATCAAGCTTCAGTCTCTCAGCTTTTGTGGTACGATTTCTGCCTTGTCTGATGTTTGGTTCTGCATGAGTGGACTCATCCACTCCATGAATCTCCTCTTGTGGTTGATCCACATCTAGAGGCTCATCTTTGCGAACAAGTAGCTCCTCCTCTGCATGCAAGTGTAGCTCCCTCTGAAGCGACAACTTCATGGCTTTCACCTCATTGAATTTTATATCCAGTCACACCACAATCATTCGACTGTTTGGAAAATACACACGATAATTATGGGGTGTTTCTCTATACCCCACAAATATCCCAACTTCTGCAGTCGGCTCCAGCTTCTTCCTAGTGTCCTTTTTCACATGAATGTAAATAGATGAGCCAAAAATCTTTCAATTAGAAATATCAGGCTTCTTACCAGTAAAAGCTTCTTCAGGTGTACTCATGCCAAGTACTCTATGAGGACAACGCTTTTACACATAAACAACAGTGTTGCATGCTTTCGCCCACAAGTGCATCGGTAGGCCCTGTTCATGCTGCATAGCTCGTGCAACACCCACGATCGTTATGTTCTTCCTCTCCGCGAACCCATTCTGTTGTGGGTAATGAGGTGCTATGAGTTCTCTTCAAATTATTTCTTTTCTACAGAAGTCTTTGAATTCGTTCGAGATATATTAACCACCATTATCACTCTGTAGAGCTTTCACTTGCTTCCCCGAATCCTTCTCCACCAATGCTTTCAACTCACAGAACTTTAAGAATTTTTTGCTCTTCTTCTGCATGAAGAAGATCCAGCATCTATGAGAATATTTATCAAAAAATATAACATAACACTTGTGCTTTTTTGTTGAATCAATCGAGAAAGGTCCACACACATCTATGTGAATTCTCTCCAAGATCACCAAAGCACGGTTCTCCTTCTCATGAAAGTTGGTCTTCACAAACTTACCCATAGTACATACCTTGCACTGATATGAATATGCAAGAGTACCCTTGGGAAGTCCAATATAAATCTGCTTCAAAATCTTCAAAGCGCCATGGTGAAGATGGCCCAATATCCTGTGCCATAATTCACCCTCATCCCAGCTCACCACTTCTTCTGCTTTGCCCACCATTGCAGCACAGCCATCTACCTCCAGCTTGTAGAGATTCTTGACTCAAATCCCTATATTCTTGGTTTGACCCATTTTTTTATGTCGAAGGAAGGCTTTTCCCTCAGTAAAAACAACATCATAACCTTTTTCTTCCAACATTGTGACCGAGACCAAGTTCTTCTTTAGACCTGGAACTTGCATAACTTCTTTCAAGAGAAATGGATTACTTGAATCCCTCTCAAAGGTAATGGTCCCAATGCCATCGCACTGTATCGACCATCGTCGCCCATCTCTATATGCATTTGGAGGTCCTTCTCCTCAAGATCACTAAACAACTCCTTGTCTCTCATCATATGGAAATATGCACCACTATCAAGATACCACAATGATCCCATTACGCTTGAAACCAAGCATGTGATCAAAGAGAAATCAAGTTCAAATTGCAAGGCTAAGGCCTCACCCACTGCAGCTCCAGTAACCTTCTTGTTTTTCTTCTTTTGTGGGCAGTTAGTGGCGAAATGCCCGTGTTCGTGATAGTGAAAACACTTCACCTTGGACAAATCCTTCTTTGAATATCTATGAATCATGTGAGTTGAAGATCTATGAACCATGTGATAGCCATCATGGTCTTCAATGGGCTGCGTAACTTCGGATAGCATGCTACATGTGGCTTGAAACAAGCGGATCTATGATTGGAATTCAGCTCCACTGCATGCTGGCTTATTGGCCTAATTTTATGGCAGCGTATATGTGTAACCATCTAAGCGGTCATTACATTAAACCTGCAGATCCACGATCTTTCCTTTCCAAAATCATGTACCTTGACATGACACTAGACCAACTTGACTGACAGACAAGACATGATCAACGGTTGGCTTTGTTTATTACGGATTGACACCTAGACTCTACATGTATACCATGAATTAACTTAAAGTGAGTGACCACAAATATATCCTATCGCGTGGTTTAAAGCATAATGAAATTATTTAAAACGTATTTTAAACTAAAACATGTGGCTTGACACAAAGAGGATGCACTTTTTACTTTTATTTTAAAAAAACATGGGAATTTACCAGAATTTCTAGTAGCATTGGAATAAAAGAAAAATAGATGGAAATAAGAATATAACAGACTGTCCGAAAAGGGTAAAATAGGCATTACCAGAAATTTCGGTAACGACCAATTTTTTTTTTGAAATTTTCAATGTCTAATCCTTAAACGAAAAATTTAAAATTGTAGGTTTTAACCCTGAACAGAAATTATCTACACACTAATCTTATAACAAAAAATAAACAATATCAAGAGCATAAAATTGGGACGACCAGCTTGATTTTTCATTATATTCATTTTAGTGTTACAACACATATATATACATGCCGAAGCATACAAAAACCCCAATCCATTAACCCAGGATTATAACATAACCGTAGTTCCCTTGACCGAATCTACAAAATACCAGGGGACGAAAACCATCGTACCCCAAAACCATGAGCAAACTCATGCACAAAACATGGGTGGGTCCGCCTATGAGTGGGGTTGCCTCCTCCCTTGTGACCCCCCTGCTACGCCCGGCGCAACGTACAACATGGAAAGAATATAACACATACCCAACATTCTCCCACTTGTTGTTTTCTTTCCACAGGGGGTCACAGGAGAGCTTAGTCATTGGGCCAATTCTTCAACACCCATTGCTTCTCTACACCAAGAGAACTTCTGAGAGCTCACAGACTTCGTCAATGCATCTGCAACATTCTTCAAAGTGTCCACCTTTACCAGTAACACCCTTTTAGCCTCAACCATATCTCTAACAAAGTGATATTGAACATCAATGTGCTTTGTCTTTGAATGATAAGCATGGTTCTTAGCCAAGAAAATTGCACTTTGGCTATCACAGTCTATCCTTATAGCTTGCTGTACCAACCCCATACTTGAACACAATCTCTGCAACCAAACTGCTTCCTTGCTTGCATGAGTGGCTGCTATGTATTCTGCCTGTGTAGTTGAAAGAGCCACTACAGACTGTCTTTTACTCATCCAACTGACTGCGCCTCCAAATAGGTTAAACACATACCCACTTGTAGATCTTCTTTGGTCCAGATCTCCAGTCCAGTCTACATCAACAAAACCACGAATGTCTAACATTCTTTCCAATCCTGGTCTTCCCTAGTAGCATAAGCCATAATCACTAGTGCCACATAAATATTAGAAAACCCACTTCACTGTTGTCCAATGCTCCTTCCCTGGGTTTGACATAAACCTGCTCAATACTCCCACTGCATGTGCAATGTCTAGTCTAGTACATACCATTGCATACATCAGACTACCCACTGCACTTGCATATGGAACACGGGACATATCCTCCTCTTCTTCTTGTGTCTCGGGACATTGTTCAACAGACAGATTTACTCCTACAAGAATAGGAACATTCACCGGTTTACTATCCTGCATATTGAACCTCTTCAATATAGTCTTGACATACTTCCTCTGGTTTAAACAGAGCTTCCTCTTTGCCCAATCTCTCTTAATTTCCATGCCCAAAATATAGTTTGCAGCACCAAGAGCCTTCATGTCGAATCTGGAGAACAGTTGGGTCTTCAAATCTTGGATAATTTCTTTGTCATATCCAATCAACAACATATCATCCACATACAAGACCAAATAAATAACACGATCACCAATTAATTTAAGATAAACATAGTGATCCTCATTGCTTTTGGTGAATCCAAGTCCCCGTATATAGGTATCAAATTTTTGATACCACATCCTTGGTGACTGTTTTAGCCCATACAGAGACTTCTTCAACCTGCATACCAGTTCTTTCTTACCCTTCACCATAAAGCCTTCAAGTTGCTTCATGTAGATCTCCTCTTCTAGATCCTCATGAAGAAATGTTGTCTTCACATCCATCTATTCTATCTCAAAATCAAATGCAGCAACAATAGATAAAAGTAATCTAATAGAAGTAACTTTGGCAACAAGAGAAAAAATATCACCAAAATAAATTCCTAGCACTTGGGAATAACCTTTTGCTACCAAACGAGCTTTGTATTTCTCCACCTTGCCTTCTACATTCATCTTCTTATTAAACACCCATTTACTCCCAATGGGCTTCCTTCCAGCTGGCAACTCCACCAGATCCCATGCCTCATTTTTGTGCAAGGATGTTATTTCACCAACCATGGCCTCCTTCCAGAGTTTTCCATCTTTAGAATCTACTGCCTCCCTGACAGTTTTGGGATCATCATCATTTATAGTTAAGGCAAAACCTGAACTGAAAGCAGATGGACTATACCTTTATGGTTGCCTTCTTTCCCGAACTAATCTTCTCAAAGCTGGAGTTTGTGGCTCTTCCTCTTCTGAATCTTCATCTTTTGTAGACTCTGATTCATCCTGCTTTAGCTCAAACTCTATCTTCTCAGGTTCCTTTGGTATGATTTCATGTTTAAAAACATCTTTCATTTTTCTAAACACCACACCTCAGTTGTACACAACCTTCCTTGTTTCTGGGTTCTAAAGCTTGTAACCTTTTAAACCATCCTTATACCCAATAAAGATGCACCTTTCAGATTTATTATCCAACTTGGTCCTTTTCTCATTTGGAACATGTACATATGCATCACATCCAAATATCCTTAGATGTGAAAGAGAGGGTTTCTTACCAGTCCATACCTCATGTGGAGTCTTATCCTCCAACGCTGATGAAGGTGATCTGTTAACTAAGTAACATGCAGTCTCCACTGCCTCTGCCCAAAATTCTTGTCCTAACTCGGTACCACTGAGCATGCTTCTTGCCTTTTCCATCAACGTTCTGTTCATTCTTTCTGCAACTCCATTTTGCTGAGGTGTGTATGGAGTAGTCTTCTGCCGTGCTATACCACACTTCTTACAGAACTCTTCAAATTCCTTCTTACAGAACTCCCCACCATTATCTGTCCTCAATGCCTTTATCTTTTTCTCTGTCTGGTTTTCCACCAGAGCCTTAAATTCTTTAAATTTGTCAAAGACTTCAGATTTCTTCCTCAAGAAATATATCCATGTATTCCTTGAGAAGTCATCTATGAATGAAACATAGTATACAGACTTTCCCAGTGATGGAACTGACACAGGTCCAAACACATCACTGTGCACAAGTTCTAATATCTTGTTCGCCCTCTTAGCACCAGAAGGAAAACTCACCCGATTCTGCTTCCCATATACACAATGTTCACAGAAATCAAAATCCAGAGAGAAATTAGACATACCTTCTACCATACCATTTCTATGAAGTATCCGAAGGCCCTTCTCTCCAATATGTCCAAGCCTTTGATGCCATAGCATGGTCTTTTCTCCAGAGACAGCTAGGCTTTCCGTCCCACTTTCAGGAACCACAGAACTGTTACACCCATCAATAACAGTACTGCCTTGTAGCTTGTACAGAGTTCCAGTCCGAACTCCCCGCATTAATACCGGCGGCCCAGACCATCTTAGGGCATCACAGTCGAACCTTTGTTTTTACACCATCATCATCATAAGAAATTAGATTTCTAGCCAATGTAGGAATATGCAGAACACCAGGAAGTGTTCTAATCCTTCCACCTTGCAGCTTCAGCTTGAACTTTCCACGTCCGATGATTTTGGCCTTCCTATCATCCCCTAGGAAGACATCACCATCATATTTCTCATACTCGCAGAACCACTCCCTATGGGGAGTGAAGTGAAAGGATGCACATGAGTCAATCAACCATGACTCATGATCTACATGTGTATTTGAAGAAGAATCCAAATACACATCCCCACCTTCATCCGAGGTGGTTTTTGCCTCTGCAGAAGGAGCATCATCAGATCCCTTTCCTTTCTCAGGAAATTTAGATTTGCACTCCTTTTTGTAGTGATCTTCCTTTCTGCATTTCCAGCATACCTTTACAAACTTTCCAAGAGATTTAGATCTCCCTCTAGATTTGGATCTCCCACTCAAAACCTTATTCTTGTTTCTATTTTGCGACCTTCCTCATACAGATAAGGCATCTCCATTCTGGCCCTCCATATGTCTCCGTCTCATTTCCTCCGACAGCAAGGCTGAGACAATGTCATCAAAATTCAAGGTAGTTGTATTGCTACCTATTACAATAACCAAACTATCCCATGAGTCTGGTAGAGAAAAAAACAAACTGATGCACTTATCTTCATCTGAGATTTTAATATCAACAGATGAAAGCTAACTTACCACAGTATTGAAGGCATTCAGATGCTCTGTCACTGAGTCTCCATCCTTCATCCTCAGGTTATACAACTTTTTCCGCAGGAAAAACTTATTCACTAGAGACTTAGATTGGTACAAAGTCCCAAGTTTTTCCCGAAAATTCTTCGTCGTAGCTTCCCTAGATACATTCAACAATACTGAATCTGAGACACACAACCTTATTTTGCTCTTAGCCTTCCAATCCAGTTTCTTCCAGTCTTCATCTGACATTGCCATTGGTTTAGTACCTGGATCTACCACGATCCATTGATCTTTCTCCACCAGTAGATCCTCCATCTTGAGTTTCCACAACTCAAAACTCTGACCATTGAATTTCTCGATCTCTATCTTTCCGCCACTCGCCATCTTCTTTCACTGCAAGAATCGATCCCGAAGATCTCCCACTGAATAGGGTCTACCTCACGCCTGAGCAAAAAACCCTCAGTAGCAAAGGCGTCCCGTTGAAGCCAAAATAGCTCTGATACCAAATGTAGGTTTTAACCCTAAACAGAAATTATCTACTCATGAATCTTATAACAGAAAATAAATAATAGCGATAGCATAAAACATAAAACAGATAAACACAGATATTTTCCCCTGGATCCCAAATTGGGACAACCAGCTTGATTTTTCATTATATTCCTTTTAGTGTTACAACACATATATATACATGCAGAAGCCAGGGATAATTTTAGGGGCGAATTTTAGCCCAAAGGCGAATTTTAAGGGATTTTAAATTTTATTAGGGCGAATTTTTTATATAAAACCCATTTTTTATAGTTTAATAAAGTTAGCCCAAAAAATATTTTAAAAATAATTAATTATTTAACATTAGCCCACAAAAAAAAGGGTGCACACAACTAGAAACATGAAATTCGCCCCCGATTTTCCAGGTTTCCTTGGCATTCGCCCCCAATTTTCCAGATTTCTTTGCCATTTGCCCCATTTTTTCATTTTTCAGTGGTTCGGAGAGGTGGCTGGGCTTTGTGCACATAGATTTTCAAGTTCTTGCTAGCTGAGCGAGGCCGACTCTCTCTGGTCCATCTCTCTTTGGTCCGTTTCGGTCATAGATTTGCGCAGTGACCAATTAAGGATTTTATTTGTTGGGCATCCTTTTCCTAGATCCAAAGGACCGTCGCACGCCTCTTCATCCTCACGCTGTTTCTGCCAAATTTATTCTATGTACTGGTGCGTGATCTTAAATTTGAAACACGACTGGCTGTGAAGATCCCTTCTGCTGTAAGGGCATTTTCGAGGTGGGTAGTCTGCATTGATTTTGATTTGCTGTAAGGGGTTTGATTTTTTCCTCTATTTGTGCATGGTTTTCCTTATGGTCTGTCTGCTTGCATGTACAGAAGTTGCAGAGACAGAAGACGAAGGCATGAAGTCGACAAATTCCGCAGAGACCTTTGGACAGAAACTGATAAAGGTTATTAGCGATGTATGTTTTACATTCTTTGTGCTTGCTGTAGTGGTAATCACAGTGATTGCAATTAAATAGGTATTTGCCACCTTGTCATCACCAACAGCGCCCTCTTCAACATTTAACATCATCAGGTATCATGCATTTTTTCTTCACTTCCCTAAGGGAGACACTTGTTACTTTTCAAGAAAAATTATGTGCTTTCTCTTACACATCAACATATCCATTGCCTACAAATCTTTGGCATCCAAATAGAAATCACAAAATCAGACTCCAAACATATTTTTTTGACAAAGCATTTTCTTTCAGGTTTTGACTATCACACTTAATGGAAGGTTTTGATTTCCATAAATATTCACTAGGAGTTATAAATATGTATGTCAAATTTTCCTTCACTTCACAGGCTTTGATTTGTGCCCTAACAAGTAACACAGGTCGGGGATCTCCAAAATTCATTGTCTGTAGAGAATGGTATCCCCATATGTCTGCAACAATATGTATCCTCCGCCTAAACACTTTCAGGCATCTAACCATCTTAAAATCCTCCTAAGTCTAGTCTACAAATTCTAGGTGTCTGATATTTGTTTGCCATGTTAGATCTAAGTACAGTACATCCACCTCTATCCAAAAATAGAGAATCATGTCTCTACTCTGCCTCTGCCTCTCATCCAAGGCAAAATACACATCTACAATAATTATAAAAATCAACATGGGTGACTGACTTACAAATTTGGAGACAATTCCACACTTAGCCAAATACCCTAGTCTCCATATTTGCCATAGTGGTCCCACCTCTTCTATTAGTAGTTTCAATACAAGTGTCACTACTACAAAGTGGGTGTGTATCTTCTTCACAAGTTCCTCTAGATCAATTTTGCTACAAAACATGTAAA
The DNA here is from genome assembly GCA_034641835.2 of Pinus albicaulis. Taxonomy (NCBI): domain Eukaryota; kingdom Viridiplantae; phylum Streptophyta; class Pinopsida; order Pinales; family Pinaceae; genus Pinus; species Pinus albicaulis. The sequence goes on along the minus strand of JAXQQM020087435.1, from coordinate 5,085 downwards.
AAAAAAAAGGTAGAGTTGCAAGAACCAAAAATAAATTTTTTTAAATTTTATTAAATACAGTGATTTGAATTTTCCAAGGGATACACTCAGATCCTATGATAGTATTTATATCCCCTATGAAGGGCATGTTTCCTGCAACATAACCTAGAAATCTGTCCTTCGATTTTTGGCTGTTAGGTTTCCTCCCCTTTGCTGTGATCAACTTGCACTCTCCTTCCTTGGACTTGACCTCTAGATGAAAGTCCTTCACCCTCACTGAGATCTAATTGAGTCACTATCCTTCGTGTCTCAAACACACAATGTCTCTTGTGTTCACTCTCTTATGTCTCTCCATCTAACCTTGCTTCTATAAGCTTGATTTATTGACCAAATCCACAACCCTAATCTCCAAAGTTATTGACGGTTGATGATAGATCTCAATATCACTTGAGATCAGTGGTTTAAATTCATTAGATCAACTCACTTTTTCTTATAAAAGTCAATTAGTTTAATAATTGTTTTAATTAAAGTAATTTTGCTATGATTAAAGGCCTTGGATGACCTCCACACACCTAGGCACATAGACCTATGCAGAAGTACCTATCCAATGCTACAAAAATCAATACTCCCTCTTAGCGAGGAAGGTACTTCTCGAAGAGCCACCTACAATCAACTTTCACTTTAATCCCAACACAATGTCCCGCGCATCTTCCCTCACCATGACAATCCTCCAAACTTCCTAGTCTATTGCCTCATCAATGATGTTAGTCATCAATGAAACATACCTCATAAACTTCTTTAGAGGCTCACTCTCCCTAAATGTGCTCCTAGGACCTAAACTTCTTTCAACATCCCTCTTATGTCTCCCCTTCATCTAACCTTGCTTTTATAAGCTTGAGTTATTGACTAAATCCACAACCCTAATCTCCAAAGTGATTGACATTTGAGGTTAGATCTCAACTTCACTTGATATTAGTGGTTGAAATTCATTAGATTAACTCACTTTTTCTTATAAAAGACAATTAGTTTAATAATTGTTTTAATTAAAGTAATTTTGCTACGATTAAAGGCCTTGGACAACCTCCACACAAGTAGACACATAGACCTATGCAAAAGTACCTATCCAATGCTACAAACATCAATACTCCCTCTTAGCAAGGAAGGTACTTCTCGAAGAACCACCTAGAATTGGCTTTCCCTTCAATCCCAACACAATGTCTCATGCATCTTCCCTCAGCATTGCAATCGTCCAAACTTCCTAGTCTATTTCCTCATCAATGATGTTAGTCATCAATGAAACATACCTCATAAAATTCTTTAGATATCCGCTCTCCCTAAATGTGCTCCTATGACCTAAACATGCTTCTCAGCATCCCTCAATGTTTGCTCAAACCACCTCTGTCTTGTGACAAAACTTGAAGGAGCAACTCATAAACCTTCCTAGATGACAATATCTCCTTGAACTTAACATCTATGCTCACAATTGCCTTCCTCTGCACTAGCATAAAAATATTGTAAGCTTTTTAGATCTCTCTATATCCAACAAATATCCCCTTCTCGCTTGAAGGGTCTAGCCTTGTCCTCTTCTTCGCAGGCACATGAATGTATACTGGAAAACCAAAGATTCTCAACTACCTTATCTCTGGCTTCACCCCAATGAATGCCCTCCTCTAGAGTCTTGTCCCCAATATCCTATGCAAACTCATGTTATGCCATATATTACCAGTACATGTTTTACATTCTTTGTGCTTGTTGTACTAGTAATCACATATTAGATAAATCATAATACTTAGAATCTTCTGACAGATCTAACCATTATTTCCTGTAGTCTATTTTTCATAACCTGACATCTTCATACCATCTCCATTTTGTTCTCACATCATCTCTTTATCACACAAACGAATTCAACTCTTCATGGTACAGACCCATTCAATGAAGATTCTCACTGGAGCTTAGATCTGTTAGAAGATTCTAAGTATTATGATTTATCTAATATGTGATTACTAGTACAGCAAGCACAAAGAATGTAAAACATGTACTGGTAATCACGATGATAGCTTTCTTCCTCTATAAATGTTTTTTATTCATTTCAATTCACAGGCCCACTTAACTTGTTATTTAAAATATCAAGAAAACTAAGCTCCAGTGCACCAAAACTGCTTGGAATTGAACCAGATAGTTTGTTGTTTGAAATATTTAAGGAGTTTACATCAGCAATAGATCCAATAACTAAAATTAATTTTATGTAGTGTATATTATAAATACAGTATACTACTAAATTGAAATGAATAAAAAACATTTATAGAGGAAGAAAGCTATCATATGTGATTACCAGTACATGTTTTACATTCTTTGTGCTTGTTGTACTAGTAATCACATATTAGATAAATCATAATACTTAGAATCTTCTGACAGATCTAACCATTATTTCCTGTAGTCTATTTTTCATAACCTGATATCTTCATACCATCTCCATTTTGTTCTCACATCATCTCTTTATCACACAAACGAATTCAACTCTTCATGGTACAGACCCATTCGTCTTATATATGTTTACTTAATCCATTATTTACAACAGTTAATTACTATTAATGATACCAACAAAAGCATATCACCCCTAAATCCACTCTCCCGGCTCTTGATCAAAACTTTATAAGCTATGTTAAGCCATTGACCTGAGCTTCTAAGTCAAACTTTATGCTTACATCGAGACAGTACAATACAATGTCAATCTGCATCTCCACAATTCAATATATAGTCAATCCAATCAGCATAAAACACTCCAGCTCAACGAGTTTTCAATCTACTTGTTTGATGACAACCTATGTTAATAATAGATTATAATATATATACTTGTATAATGTCATCCTATACTGGCATTAGTCACTATGACCTACATGTAGTTGTCACTCTCTTATACTATGTGCTTATCTATCCCAATCCTGGTTCAATCCTCCTTGCGCTCAGTTTATGACTGCATATTCACCAACCAGTCAAGAATCCGAGATTTTTCTGGTTCAAAATTCAAATATACAACTAAAAAGTAAAAAATTTGCAAGACACAAAAACTCTTGGGTACAATTACACAGTTTTATGCCTAGATAGGTTAGCATTTGGCCTTAATCCCAAGATTTTTTTCACTCTCAGAGAAGTTCTATAGCCAAGTTTGAATGGCTATAATTTTATGCAATTCCCTCATCAATTTTGTTCGCAATGGCAAGCTGATCATTATTCATTCCCTGAGCACTTACTTGGCACATTTCATCCATAACATCTAGGAAGCCTTGTTTGAAAGCAAATCTCAAAGTCCCTCAAGCATTACTTGATGACAATAGTTACTGGTATCCACTTCTCATAACTCAACAAATAGTGAAACAAAAGGGTAAAATGCATACTGAAAAATTTCAATGCAGAGTAAAAAATAAGAAAATAAATTGCTCAAAGTGAACAATGATTTTTTCGGCACTTATAGGTGGTAAATATTAAATATTGAATACATGTCTCTACCTGTCTCTACCAGTAGGTGGTAAATATTGAATAGCTGGAAAGTTTGGCAGCTGAGCTGTTCTAGCACACATAACGCTAGAAGCCTTAAGCTCACTGTCTCGCTTTAATAAAGTGTCTTTTAACATCTTGGATTTTTCCTCCATTGCTAACAGGCGTTCTGTAAGATATTTAATCTCTTTCTGAGCATGTTCCCGGTGACTATCATTTGAAAACTCTGTAGAAGAAATAGGTGAAGTGGCCCCCCTACCAAGAGAATTCCTAAATTTCACTTCCCTAGCTTCCTTTCCAGCTGTCTCTACTTCAAGTTTGATTTGAGCAAGCGAAGCAAGCCCTGGTAACCTTTTGCGCACTAGACCCCTCAATCTCTGGCACTCAGCCTCCAACTTAGCAATTTTTTTAACAGTTTCTGAATGTTGCTTGTTTGCTACCTCTGCAGATTTCTTACATAGGTCCCTTTCATCAATTATTGAGTCCATTTCCTTACTGAGTGATTGAAGCTTGTATTTCAGGGCAGTATTTTCACTTTCTAATGATTCAAGCTTCACCTGAAGAACTTTGATCTCAGCCTCAGCTTGATTTTTTGCTTCATGCATTTCCATTAACTTTGAACTTTCTTGCAGAGAATTACCCATTGTATTATGCTTTGTTTTTTCCTCAAGTAACAGCTAATCCAATTCAACTATTCTGGCATCAAGCTCAAACTTCATTTTCCCTTTCAATGGATGTGCCGATCAGGAATTCGAGCTTTTCCATAAAATGCAAATGGAATATGTGCGACCTCACTCTGCTACCTTGGTGAATGTACTATCAACATGCAGTCATTTACCTGCTTTGCACCAAGGGAGGTGGATCCATGATTACATAATTAGAAGTGGACTGGATTCAAGTGGACTAGAGTCAAGTGTTTCTATAAGTAATTCTGTTGTAGCCATGTATGCAAAATGTGGATATGTAAATATAGCACAACAGTTATTCGATTTATTATCTCAAAGAGATTTAGTCACATGGAATGTAATAATTGTTGGGAATGTGCAGAATGGGCATGCCAAAAAAGCTTTGGTACTTTTTCATCAAATGCAATTAGTAGATACGAAACCTAATTCAGTCATGATGCTGAGTGTGCTCCCAGCTTGTGCTGATCTACCAGCTCTGCAACAAGGTAACCGGATCCATAATTTGATAATTAGAAATGGGCTTGAGGCATATGTTTTTGTGATGACTGCCCTCGTAGACATGTATGCCAAATGTGGGAACATAGATGCTGCAAAGCATTTGTTTGAGAAAATGACTAGACGAGATGTCATCTATTGGAGTACAATGATTGCAGGGTATGGAATGCATGGCCTATATAAGGATGCCCTTGGAATTTTTGTTCAAATGCAACAAGCAGGCTTGAAGCCAGATCACATCACTTTCATTGGGGTTTTATCTGCATGCACTCATGTAGGTCTTGTGGATGAGGGTTGGTGATACTTCAATTGCATGAGTGGATATTTTTCTCTCACACCTAGGCTGGAGCACTATGCTTGCATGGTTGATATTCTTGGTCGTGCTGGCCGATTGGATGAGGTGGAGCACATTATAAAAAATATGCCAATA
>JAXQQM020092558.1:0-101643 GCA_034641835.2 Pinus albicaulis | reverse complement strand
TGTACACCGTCCTATAGAACTATCTTCTGGAATGAATAAGTTGATGTCGACAGAAGAAGGTCCACCATAGGTGAGGCAATAAGTAATCCTCAACTAAGGCACGAGGGATAGTATTAGAGTGATAGATAAAGTGATACTAGCGATAATGGTGGAAGGGGGTATTGAGTAGCATTGATGACTTCCCTTGTTAGAGCATAAAGGGCATGAATGACCTAGCAGCTACTGACTCGACTCCGGAGGGGATAGGGGATAGTATGACTGGGGGAAAAAATTGGTGACACGAGAGAGCTAGAAAGCAATGAAAGATGGAAGAATATGATGGGAGACAAAATTAACTCGAGACAGACTCCATGGATGCGATGATGACTCAACTCGAATGCTCTAAACAAGGGTAGCACGATGATGCTGCCACACAAAATAGGCTCGGTGGGGACCATAGAACATGAGTAAAATATGGTTACTCATGATGAAAATCGACACGAGCATCAGAAAGTAGGAAGGAAAAGTGGTGCCCCAAGTACATTGAGTGTCGTAAGTAAAGAAATTATATTTTGAGAAGCGGCAAAGTCACCCTTCTTGGAAAAAATGCTTCCGGGTGAAGTATCAAATCACCAAAAATGAAATGATACCCATTTGATTTCTTAGTGAGAGATTTCCAATGGTGCTGATGGTTTGTCAAACTGAGATATGGTTTGGTTGTAATTGGCGAAAGAAAAATTTGAGGTTTTCTTTTAATAAGGCAATTTCCCTCCAATTTGATTAATTTGGAAGTGTAGTTGTGGTGAATGAAGAGAGGTTAAAAGGCCATAAATCTTGTGGTGATCGTAGTAGAAAAATAGACCATTGGAATCGAGATCCGTGAAGTCTAGATAGGTGACCTTAGTTGTCTAAAGGTGGCCTTAATGCTTCTTGGAAGGATGGTCCCGGTGAAGAATCAAGGTAAGAAAAGAATATAGGAATGAACTACTAGAGAAGGTCTAGAATCATCCCCGCCCACCAAGTCAAACATGGGGACCAAGTGGTAAACATGGTATCACACAAAGTAGAATATTTGAAGACAGGGTATCAAACATCTATGATAGATGGCTCGTCGGAGAGGCCGGTAGGTCCAACTATCCAAGGAATGGGAGGAAAATCAACCATACCTATATTGATGCGGACTAGGCCGAGACTTATGAAAATCAAGTGAGAAGGTATGGGGGCATAGGTCCCCCCAAGCATGTTATGGTCATGCCAAATGTTTTTAAAAAAGTGGAATCTAAACACATTTTTATGATGTGGTTCGCCATTTGTTTACGTTATGGTTATCTTCTGTGGGAAGAATGGATAGATAAAGTTAGAGAAAGGGAATGGAGGATTGCCAATCTCTTTTGGTACTGCATATATGAAGAAAATGGACTAAATTTCTAGGTTCGCATACATTATGTCACTATCCCAAAGAGTGGATTTGGAAATAATGAACTGGTGTTCACCTAGAAAACACATAGGTTGGTCAACAACAATGTCTAGGGGACTCAGTTGTTGATGTAAGATGAAGGAATGTTGAAGTGGATCATCCCTAGAGTGATATGAAGTGATATGGAACTATAAAGGTTATTATAAATGGGGAATAATGATGGTACTAGAGTTGACATTACCAGATTCACTAGGAGGGTAGTGGAGAATTGCTTCTCCTAGACTCTCAAATATGGGTGACCCCTTACCAAAAAATTGGTTGTCAATGTAATGACCACAAGGTGTATGCGGTTCGAATGCATGGTTTGGATGTAAGGGGGGATAGATAAATTTAGGGGTGGTAAATGCTTCCATAATGTCATCATCGCAATAGAAGATGGGGTGACTAGTAGAAGAAGACGACGTGGTGCGACAAAGCTACCTGACTCATCATCATGAGAAGGGATGTTCACATGCGCATCATCCTAGAGGGTGACAGAAGAACAAGTAGATGAAGAATCCACCGATGTTGAGCCCAGGGTGATCGTTGAAGGGAGGTCGGGCGAAACAGAAGGTAAAGCCCTAGAGGGGTCTTCCACCATGGATCTCATAGATGATGACAGGTAGAGGATAGTGGTCAAAGACTCTTTCGTCTCGACATCAGGAGGGGAAATTTCAATGGGAGTGGATGTGTCCTCTGGTTCTCCTGAAGCATAATGTGCAAGTATAGGAGAGGTAGATTCGTTGTGGTTAGCCTTGTACTGGCGAACTACGTCCAAAGAGGTGTGGTATTCTACAAAGTAGGGACAGAGGTGGGTATAGTGGCCATGGAGATCACACAACGCACAACAGTGGTTTGTGTGCACAGTCTTTAGTTTCTTAGCTACAGTCGGTAAAGTAATAGGGACTTTTGGGACCTCAGAATCAGGAAACAATACGTTGACCATGGGCTTTATACGAGGAAATTTAGGACAATTATGGGTGGCATGACTGATAACATCACACAAAGCACAGGGGGGGTGTACGCTTTGGAGGCTGAGGAGGAGCAGGGGTTGTCTGGGTAGCCTTATCCTTAGGTGCATTTTTTTGGGCTTTGCCTCCCTCACCCGAGGCTTTTTCAATAGGAGTAGGTTCTTGTTGAGGTGGCTGAGGCACAAAAGCAAAGGTAGGGTCATGGTGACTGATTGGACCGGGGTCAAAGCAGTGTAAGTTTTGAGTTAACCAAGTAGGATATTGGCTGGGGGATCAATGTATTAGACTACGATCCCGAGGGTCATGTTAGGGAGAGACAAGGTAGTTATAAAAAGTACTAAAAATACTACTAGAGGGGGAGCAAGAAACAGTATCTTCCTAGAGGGGTAACGGGAAGGCGAGACAGCTCTGGGATGGTTAAGGCCAGGGTTAACCATTCTAGGAGGATAGATATGATCATGGACAGTAGCTACATATGAAGGGCCTTGAGGAGGAGGTCTCGAAAGCTAAGTCGAAGTACTAGGAGTAGGTTGTGGAGAGCGGGGCTGCTGACTAGTCAAACCAGACCATTTGAGGTCAGATTGAGATGATTGCATCATGCAAACATTCGACGAGCTAGGGTCAGAGATAGGAGGGGGAAGACTAAGGAATGAACAAAAAAAATGGGAATATTTATAGACTCTAGGTGAGACACTAGTCGAAGGTTCAACTACTTGTTTATTGCCCACTGAAGAAATAATGGACTCAAGAGAGGTCTAGGACTTCGGTTCGTAATATGTCATTTGATCAATGGTGATGATCTTTCAGTTATGAGGAGAGTACATCTTACAGTGAACCGCATATGGTACAACATACATTGCATAAGTGTATCTATGACCCAATAGAATGTTGTATTCTAAGGGGGCATCAATGACTTCAATGTCAACACAAACAGTCTTGCTCACAAGAGTAATAGAATAATTGCGAAACATGCCAAGGGGTTGGGAAGAGTGGCCATCCCACACACAAAGGGTGATAGTGGAAGGGGCTAACTCGAGAGATCCGAGCTTCTTCCAAACAGAAGCAGACATTACACAGGTGGATGCCCCCTCGTCAATGATAAAACGAGAGACGTTAGCATTCCGGATCTTGAGAAGTAATTGGAAGGCGACGGATGCAGGAAAGGGGGGAGGCTCTGACTTTTCAACATTGAAGACAATCAAACGAGCATATGAACAATCCACAGTGCTCATAGTAGTTAGTAGATATTTTCGTTGTGAAGGGCACGACTAGAGGACTTCTAGCATTCACATGGTGGTAGGGGATTACACCAATTCGTCTATTATGTTGTAGGAGTGGGCATGTTTACCAAAAGTAATGTTTCGGTGTAATGGTCCCTTGGGGAGCTTGGTATGAACCTCTGCCTTAAGATGAGGGATATGTAAAGAACCATTGGATGTCGAAAGAGCCTTTGTGGGACCCAAAGATGGGGGCTTGGTGGCAGATGTAGCGGGGGCCTTGTTGTACTGACGGGACCAAGTCTGAATTTGAGGTCACCAGTGTTGGGTTGGTCAGAGTTCATCATGAGAATATGGTAATCATAGGTACCAGATGGAGGATGTTGAGTATTTGCCTGACTTTCAGGGGGTTAGGAAGCCACATATCCTTGCTGGGGGAAAGGATTGGTAAACACAGTCAGTTGAGTAGGGATAGAATTAGGAGGAACTGAAGGGGAGGCTTGTTTTCCTTGGGATGATGCTTGAGATTCCTACATTTGACACATATGAGGTAAAAGAGGACAATCATGGGTATAGTGACCATAGACATCGCAACAAGAACAAGGCTTACTCGTGCGAATGGGTCTGTCCTTCTTGGGATGAGCACCCTGTTGTTGGATTGCAGTGTTAGATGTATTCCCTTGGGGATTTTTTCCGGGATTACTTGGAGCGGGTTGTTTATTATTTCCTTTCCTCTTATTTTTGGAAGTGAGAGTATTAGTTGCACTCTGCCGCACATAAACCTGCTCCTAAGGGGGGATGGTTGTTGTTGCAGAGTTTGAGAAGGAAAGGGGGGCCGAGGTGCTTGTACTATAGGATCGGGAGCACGAGGTTGCGGATATAGATAATAAGGAGGTTTAGAAACATTGGGGTCAATAGGTTGGGAAAAAGGAGGAGGTGTGATGTATCCTAGATACATGCTGTCGGGAGGGGGAAAGGTGTTGGAAGAGCTGGCCCCTCCCTGAGGGAAACATAACCCATGGGAGGATGAGTGTATGGGTGTGAAAGGGATCCAACGATACCATCGGTGGCATGGGATGCCCGCGGTGCGTTGACACCACCAGCTCTAGGGAGATCAGGTAAGACGGTATAAACATAACCAGATTACACGTAGATCAAGTCATATTTCAATGTAATCTAGAGGGCAGCTTCCTCAATTTGAGGAAAGTGGGTTGCGACATCTTTACTAATAGCAGGAAAGAGGGATGTGAGAAACCAGTCCATGTAGACACGGTCTTTGAAAATAGGGGGTTGACATATGCTCTTCCTTCTGCACCATTCTTGGATATGGTCAGATAGGCGGGCAACAAAATTTTGATAGAAACAGGTCAAGCTTTCAATACCGGTGTCATAGTGAAGGGGAAGCTAGAAGTAAGACAGAAAACCATAGGCAAGGGTCGTTAAAGTAGTGTTAGAGGAGGATTCCTGGTCGACATACCCCTTGGAAGCTTCTCTAGTAAGCGTATGCTGGAATAACCGAATGCAGACAGAGTCATCGGTGATGGAGTTAGATGAAAACCACATGTGGAAAGTACAAACATGGTTGGTAGGATCCTTTCTAGCATTTCCTTCAAACTTGGGGATGCCTGAAGGAAGATTGGTTGGCTTAGCAGGCCAACTGGGATAATGGTGTATGTAGTCATTAATCAACAAACTAAAATCGGGAAGGCTTAGGCCTGCCATATAAGGAAGCAAGGGAGCAGCTACAATAGTTCTTGTTGCGGCACCACTAGTGGTGTTTCCAGCATTAGGTTTGGGGCCACAACTAGTGTTAGGTCATGAAACAGACATGATGAAGGTGAAAGGTGGAGAAAATTCAAGGATAGAACCAAAAGGGAAACCCAATGGACTAGAATCAGAGTCAGAATGGGGACTTGGTGGAGGACGACCTCGAACCCTACACGCTGGGGTAAGTCTTCCTAATGGAAACTAAGGATGAAGGCCTTAGAGTCTCTAGGATAAACTACTTGGGGGCGCAATGATGGTAAAGAGACACGAAACCTAATAAAGAAGAAAGATAAAAAAGGGCAGGGAGGTGCATGATCAATTGATTACAATTTTTAAGTCTTGGTCTGGCTTTGTAAACCAGGCGCTCTTCGCTTAGGGTGTGTGTGTATGTGATAAGTGTGTTAATTTTAATTAAGCCAAGACACATGTAGAGAAAAAATAAAAACTATGTTGTATAACTTTAAATAAAACTGAAAATGACAATAAAGGAAATTGAATGCGATAGTAAAATAAATAGCTAAAGATGCATCAATTTAAACCCAAGGAGGAGGGCTTCCCAACAACTAGCCTATGGGTGGAGAAAATATAGTCAAAACACACAAAATAGCCAATGGATCTAAGGTCAGGAGAGATAGGGATCTAAAGGTCAGATCTACTTGAATGAGGGGAAGAAAAAAAAAAAAAAACAGAGGGAAATATGCTGCAAAATAGGTGGCAAAAGGCTACAGCCTGAAGGGAAATGGAGGGGACCCTAAAGGAGTACCAAAAAAAACTGAAAAGAGCTATTTTGGATGGATAAATAACTGATCTGAAATGGATCTAAAAGTACAGGTTCATATACGAAAAATGGTTGAAAAACACTGAAATCTTAGAGGACCTGTTTCAGCTAAACACCTCCTAAAAAGGTGGAAGCGTACTGAAGCCCTAAGTGGCTTGGTTCCTACTTCGAAGAGAAAAACTAATCAAGTACAAGTCTAAGACGGGTGAAGATGAAGGTCATAAAACCTTGAACAGTGCCCCAGACAAACCCAGAAAAATCACAAAAAAATCCCGCAAAAAGTATAGGTCGTAGGTTCTGACCTGTTTTCCACTGAGGTCACAGTTTTCAGGCTATTATCCGCTACATGAGAGTTGAGGTCACAACTTTTGGCCCAAGAAGTATGACCGAAACTTCCGGCTATCTCGGGAGCAGGTTTAAGAAAAAAGTGTTGTCTTTGCTGTAGCTGACACATGTTTCCTATGCAATACGCCTAGAAACACATGAAAGATAAATTTTTTACAGTTTTAGGATTTTAAATGTAAAAAAAACATCAGTAAATGAAAAATAAGAAGCTGAAGAAAAATCCCAGGGTTGAAGTAGCTAGTCATGCAGGGATCTAAAAAACGACAACAGTCATAATTATAAACCCTTGTGGAGTCGCGAGTTGTTAGTGTGAATTCTAATCACAAGCGTACAAAAAAATCTCACTTTAGATGTGCATAAAAAACAACCCTAACATTAGATCTACAGTTAGTGATCATAATAAATGCTAAAAAAATCTAGATCTATGCAGTTAAAGACATTAAACAACAAGAAATACACAAAATTTTCTCCATACATCCAATGAAGAACACAAGATTTTTTAAATAATTTTTTGTATTATGACACTTAGGAAGGAACATAGAAAGATGTTCCCAGTCCCCCTCAATGGGATGGGTTCTTGTATTTCCTTAGCTCTTCAGATCTAAGATCTCTCTCCCCTGATGGTGTAGAAAACCCAAACAAAAATTGAAGTCAAAGGGAGCTCACAAAAAAAAGTAGAAAAATATGACAATGATGGGAGGATCAAAGTCAAACCAAAAGTATATATCAAGAGTGATCTTTAGGCAACATAAGGTAGCGAATGGTTGGAAAAAAACCCTTCTATTTATAACAAAATATTGATTTAGTCTAGATATTGGTGCACAATTAAAATATTATTAACCAAATATAGATCCAACTTTTATGGAATATTTTATTATTTTTGTTGGAGGGAAAAGGAATTTAAATTTTTTCAAATCCCTTTATTTAGAAATAATAAATAAATAAATGATTTATTTATTATTTTAAGAATGTGATTAAGTAATAATTAAATAAATAATGATTTATTGAATTCTTTATAAATGATTTAGTCAAATTTAACAAGGAATATTATTAAATAGTGATTTAAATAATTATTCGTAGAAAATAATAATACAAATACTGATTTATCTAATTAATTTTCCTATTTTGGGTTAAATATGACTAGGAATATTAATTAAACAATGGTTTAAGTAATTATCCCTAGAGGAAAATAAAAAAAATAAGGATTTATTTAATTATTCCTCGTGGGGTTTCCTGTTTACACCAGAAACAACTTAATAAATTATGGGTTATTAAGTTATTTTTCATAGTGAAAGCAATTTTACTATGGTAAAATTGGTCTTAGATGGTGAACTTTAGTATATCTAATAGTAACAGGTTAGATGACCAAAAATTGGTGTAACACTCCTAACAAACCAAAAGGAACCAAAGAAGCACGAATGCTACCAAAGTTCTCTACCTACACTGTGAGGAATTTTCATGTCTCTTGTTCTCTAAGGATTTAACATAATCCACAGTCTGAATCAAGGATCACTAGGCCCTAAACCAAGACATACTCTCCAGGATTAATTGTACATCCCATTCCGAGACTACTAGGCCAAAACGGAGATAACCCACCTCTAAGGCTTTACCGCAATGCATCCCGGATAACTAGGCCCTAAACTGAGGCAAGCCACCTCTAGGTTTTACCACATATCCTGTCATTCACAGGAAAAAATTCCTAGGCCCATCGAGGCAACAGACTATCTATCTTTACTGCAACCCATAGTGTCGTTTAGGGGTTACCAGGCCATGTGTTATATCAATTCAGAGACCCACCTCACTTGACTTTGAATCCAATATGGAAATCTAGCTCAATTGAAGTATGAAAACTCATCTCATCAAGGTTTTCTAGAAATGACAAGGGTAGGCTGAAAACACATTCACACCTGGAGAAAACCCATGCCAAGACTGAAAAGAACCACATGCAATACCATGCATGCTAGATCTAGCAAGGATATCACACATGCATTAGAGGAAATTTCATCCTAAAAGTGGTATCCTAATGAAAATTAATAAAATAATAGTTAAAATAATAAAATAACAGTTATGAATTTTTCAAGTAAAAGAATAAAAATACTTTTTTTAATCGTATTTTTGGATTATCTCCTTATATATTTACTTAAATTTCAAGTGTAGACATTAGTTGGATGTGGAATTAAATTCCACATCCAAAGAGTACCCGTTATGCTTACTTTTGAGAAGATGCACATGGATAAAAATTGAGGATACATGAAAAAATCGTGTTAAACATGCATTTTTAATGTATCTTAAAAATTTTATCGATGTGGGTCTCCTCAAAAGTATGCATAATGGATACTTGTTAGACGTGGAATTTAATTATGCATCCAACAAGTGTGTAAAATTGAAATTTGAGTAAACCAATTAAAAAATATATGTTTTCTTCTTTTCACTCCAAAATATTTACATGTACCTCTTTTTAAATTTAAAGGATTTTTGATTGGTTGACATATTATGACATCAAAATTACATGAGAAATTCATGGGCACTTTTACGCTAAAATTTTCTCTAATGCAAATCAATACCTGCAAAGAATCTTGTTGTAGTTGCTTGATCCTACTCTTCTTTGCTTGTTCCTTCCTTCTTCTTGCTTTCCTTTCTTTTTGCAATGCCAAATTTCTCCAAGAAAAATTTAAGTGTTCAAGAGTGAGAGAGAGAGAATAATGAGAGAGCTCCAAAAACAGAACCAATAAAAGGTACCAAGTTATCCTTAGAAACCTTTTATAGAAGAGGCCTCTATTTTCTTCATTTTCTATTATTTTCCTTCATTTTCCTCCTTGCATGAAACCTCTGACCTTTCATCTCTTTTTTCTCCTAATTTCCATTATTTTCATAAATAAATGTGCCAAAAGTAATTTTTTCATCTTTAATTCCTTAGTCATTGTCCCAATTTATTTTAGCCATAATAACATAAATGAACACACACTAGGATTTTTTGCCCAAAATTCAACTTGGAATATGTGTCCCATCAACCGTGGTCTTGTTTTTTCCTTTATTAAATTTATTTGCATGAGTATGGTATCTCATAAAACTCATCAATCAACACCAAACTAGGGCTTCCAGAGGCCAAACCACCTCAACCCACAATTAGTGTTTCCACCTCATGGTTGTACATCACAACCATCACCAGGTTGGTCTCCACCCAAGATGTCCAGGGTTGCAAATATTTTCTTCCAACCAGGGCTTCCAAGACTAGTAACTCAAACCATAGTTTCTGACGAGCTTCCAAAGTGTTTTTCCAACCAAGGCTTCCAAGAACGTTTTTCCAACCAAGGCTTTTAGGAATAGTAACTCAACCCAAGCAGTTACAGGGATTTGAGGGCATTTTTCAAACCAAGGATTCCAAGAACTAATAACTCAATCGACAACCAAAAATACATGAGAACCAAATAGGAAAAGAAGCAATAAAATGAACCAACACCACCATAGCTATCCAAGAAATGTCAAGGCTAGGAAAATATATTGTCAATCGTACAAATTCCCTATTCCAATCACAAATCATGACCAAGAAGCCGCATGCACATGCCATGCAGGCTAAAACTAGTAAGGAAAGAATACATACAGCTAGCTACCTGCAAAAAAAATCTGGTGTAGCCATTTCTCATGATGTCCTCTTGCACTTTCCTGCTCTTTCTTTCCTTCCTGCTCCAAATCTTCAACTATGCCACACTCTCCAAAAGTTCTCCAAGTAACTCTAAGTATCCAAGTGTATGAGAGAGAGAGAGAGAGAGAGAGAGAGAGAGAGAGAGAGTAATGAGAGCTCCGAAACTGCACTGACCAAAAACCATGAACTGATCCTCAAAATCCTTTTTATCAATGAGGTCTCTATTTTCTTCATTTTTTATTATTTTCCTTCATTTTCCTCCTCACATGCAACCTATGACCTTTCACCTCCATTTTCTCCTATTTTCTATTATTTTCATAAATAAATTCCACCTTTTCTTTCCAAAGCCTTAGTCATTTCATTTTTCAAATTCCATTGCCATAATAAACCATATGAACACTCACACTAGGATGTTTTTTCCCAACATTCAGCTTAGGATATGTGTCCCATGACCTTTGTTATTATTTTTCCTTTATTAATTTAATAGTTTTAAGAATAAAATAAACATTCTTATTTATGTGAAATTACTCATATATAATGTATAATAGTAATTACCCTTGCAAAAATTACTACTGAAAATTAAGAGTTGGAATTTAATCAAAATCTAAATAAGAAAAAAAATAAAGAAATGTGAGTTATGAAATGCCACCTAACGCTACCCACTTCCACCTAGAATGTAAAGAAAAGAAACTGATGATGAAAATGCCAAGAGGCAAAGTCAAAAGTAGCATTAGCTACAATCTCTTTAACTGTGTCAAGATGAGAATGAAACATGGGAAAATTTTCCATTTATCTCCTTCTCAAGATGGATTTTGATGGTCAAAACTCATGCTCTTAACCATTGAAAATTCAAGCGAAAGAAAATCCAAAATTTCAAGGATTGAGTGGATGAAGTTAAGGTTGAATGGTAAATTGAAGCTTCATCTTCATGGGGTTTTGAAGTATAAAACTAAAATGTACAATTTGAACATGGAAAGAAATGGTTTTTAAGGATTCTCGTCTTCTTCAAGCCTTTAAGGAATTTACTTAATTTTAATCGTTTAATGCATTCGAAGTATATTGTTTGGTTTTTCTTGTGCCATTAAAATGGTGAAAATCTAGGGACACAAAAAAACAAAACGGCAAAAATCCCATCTCATACAAGTGCATCCCTGCATATAACAAATTTTATAACTCCTATGTCGATGCTCCAAATATAATACTATAATTCTATCCCCAACCAATTTTTTACAAAAATTTGGTAAAAAGGAAAATTTATTGGAATTATATGTCTTTCAATATATTATACTAAAGAAGAATACCATGTGAAAAACTACAAGTTGTCTAAATAGGAAATTAAAAAATGACTAATAATTTGACCAAGTCAAAATTTTTATATAAAATTACATAACATTAAAGCATCTCTTTCATACTAGATTAGAGAGTGCATCTTAACACAATAAATAATACAAAACTCATTTGTTAACATAAACTCTAGTACATCCATATTTTGATGTTAAAATACATGTATAATATTTTAAAAAATGATTTAATAAAAAAAAAATTAATACCTTATTATGTCTATGTTATTCATGTCTATGTTATTGGTTTAATTTTTTTTTACTATCCATTAAAATTAAAATTAAAATTTATATATTGTATTGAGTATGATAATTTTTTTTTCTATATTATTTTAGTTTTTATACTTCAACATTTATGCTTGTTTTTATTTTTAAAATAATTATTACCTTAACTTATAATAATTTTTTTTTATTAAAATTAAATAGAAAAGAGGACTAATCATGGACTCAACCAAAAATAACCAAATTTATCTAAGATGTTTTTAATTATAAAGGCATACAATGCTTGAAATTTAAGATACAATCAGGAAGACATATATGTACCTGCAAAGAATTTTTGTTAATGATTTTTGTACTGAAAGCATACATTTTATGAGAGTTCGTCTTAACTTGGAACTGCATAAAAACATATATCGAGTTATATGTTTATTAGTTATATGTTTAGTAGTGCTTTCTGTAAGGCAGGCAGGGACTATAGTAATTGGTCGAGTGTTGTTTATTAGTTTTTGCACAAATTAAATTTTATAAAGTATTTAAAAACATTATAATATATTTTTTTTGGTAATTCTATTAATTTTGACAACATTTTTTTTTATTTATCAATGAAAATAATAAAATCTTTGAACATTTTATTAGGCCTAAACATATGATTTAATTTTGACAACATTTTTATTGACCAATGAAAATAATAAAAACTTTGAACATTTTATTTCGCCTAGGCATTTGGTTTGACAACGTTTTTTTTATTAACCAATG
Source organism: Pinus albicaulis (assembly GCA_034641835.2). Taxonomy (NCBI): domain Eukaryota; kingdom Viridiplantae; phylum Streptophyta; class Pinopsida; order Pinales; family Pinaceae; genus Pinus; species Pinus albicaulis. Next base: position 89,172 of record JAXQQM020092558.1, on the reverse strand, counting down.
AAAAAAATGAAAACTTTGAACATTTTATTTAGTTTATGAAAAAAAATAAAAACTTTGAACATTTTATTTAGCTTAGGCATATGGTTTTGGTAAACATAGTTTTAAAACACATAATACTTAGATTTTTTTTTCATAACCAAGTAATGCTACCATTGGTTAAAATTAACTGTTAGTGTTCACTCTTCTATTTTGTACTTGATAGTACTTTATCAAGACCACTCTACTATTTCATCGAGTGCCATGGAGTGTCGCCACGACCCAGAGCCTTTTGGTACACGCCGCTGTCCAATTTCCTAAATTGGCCAACTAGCATTTTCACAGAGATGTTGATTCTACCGATGTTCCAGTTGGCTTTGCTAAGTACTCTTTTACTCTTTGTGGGTTGGATTTTCTTATTGTCGAAGAACTTCGTTGTTGGTCAAGCCCATCACAGCATGAAGTGGAGCTTGCGACTGGAAAAACTCACCGGGTGGGTTACATGCAAATAGGACCCTCCCTCTATGTATAGGTAACATCATGGAGTTGAGAAGACTGGATTATTGAGACCGACACCCTGCACGTCACATCCTGGAAGGATCCTCCTTCAAGATATGTTGAAGATCAAGAAGAGTAGTCTCACTTTGGTTCTTGGTAATGAAGGTGATTGCAATTCTAGTTTTTCCACATGTTGTAGTTCGTCCAATTTTGGTGTACGTAATTCTAGTTCGTCCTATTCTATGTACATAATTCTCTATCTCTATCATAATTGATAACAATATGAATGTTAGGAAAATCAAGCCCTTTTGAAGCAACATTGGTTTCCATTTGAAGCAACATGAATGAAATTGCATATTTTATTTCTTCCTGGTCCTTTCCTCCATGTATTTCCATAGCTTCCACACATTTAAAAAGAAGGTATTCATGAATATCATCAACTTCCATGCCTTTCATGAATATCATAAACGTCTACCTTGTTCTCAGAGAAAATGAGAACAGGAGGGGGATTTTTCTGCAAACATTCCAACAAATTAACAATATTTTCCTCTTGTTTGACATACTCAACTTCCTGTATGACATCCAATTTTATTGCACCGACCCTTCCCACATTTGCAGTCACGCGTTTCAACATAGCACTTCTTTTGAAATTATGAATCTTCTTAGGCATAGTTGCAGAGAAGAGAAGTTTTTGATCTTTGAAATGATCAAAAAAATCTCGTATGTCATCATCAAAAATCAAATATACCAATTTATATGCCTCATTGAGGGTGAGGTACTTTCAACACAGATAAATTTAGCTTACAATATTCATCATTTGGCTATCTGAAACACTTACAAAATTGTTTCAAATAAGCATTCTAATACTAGTGAAACATGTGACTGTAAATAAACAATCTTGCCTCTTGTTTGACATAGTAAAGATCCCGTATAACATCTGAGTCTGTTGAACCAGCCTTGCTTACGGTTACAGTCACAGGTTTCACTAGAGCACTTCCTGCAACATTCTAAATCTTCTTAGGAATAGTTGCGATGAAGAAAACTGTTTTCCTTTGAGCTCTGAATTGATAATAACACTCTGGTTTGTCATCCTCAAAACCCAAATCTACCAATCTATCTGGGCAATCCAGGCTGAGGTAGACATAGCACAGATAAATTCAGGAATTCCTCATTGAGGGTGAGGATTCCTGGTTGATTCACTATTTCCCCACTTGGAAAGTGTTCTATTTTCAGATTCCCCATCTTTTTAACAACTTTCCATTATGTGGAGGGTATAGACTTGAAAGAGCTCGAACAACCTTATAGAGTCACGAGACTTGAAAGCGGTTGAATAATTATATAGAGTTATAAGATAATCATTTTTTTCGGAGGTGCAGAACATTCGGCTGTGTCACCCATAGCAGATGAGACAGAGCCAATACATCTCTTCAAATATCATAGGCGTAATTGTTTTAACTGATTCAGTTTCTAGCTCATTTAGTTATTGATTTGCAGACATTTGATGCGTTTAGTTATTGATTTGCAATTGTTCGACTCAATGTCAGGACTCGCTGCTCAGCCACTACCCTTGTTTTAAATAAAATTCAAATAAAAATAATGAAACAAATAAAAATAATGAAACAAATACATAGAAAAAATAAATATATGAAGAACAAATTCATTCACAATTCATAGAACTATACACTCGTTGTTTGAGTTGCCAAAAAGTGTAATATGCTTTCTGAGTAAATAAATCGGCTAATTATATTACTTATGGTTTTTAATTTGTTATTTTTATATACTAGGTAAAGAATTTCATGTAAATTAAAAATATTTGAATACAGTTTTTTTATTATATATATATCGTAGATGATATTATTGAAAATTGTATTAGTTTTATTTGAATTTTTTATAAGGATTTATTTTATCTAAGAAACAAATATTTTGAGTTGTAAATGATTTTAAAATGTAAAAATTAGAAAATATTTTGAACCTCTGCTGTTTATTCCAACTCTATTGTTGGTCACCAAACAATCCAGGTTAACATAGTGTGATGACATATAATACACGTGGACATCAAGGCCAACACCTTAGGCCATAGAACAACCTTGTTACTTCTCTATCATAGTTTATATGTTGTAGTATTCATGAACAAAATGAATTTTCTTCATAGAATATTATTTCTTTTGAGAGATAAATTTAGTATTTCATGGTTAAGTAACACTTTGAGGTATCTATCAACTTATTGATTCAATTCCTTCATCAAAATGAGGGATTCACCAAAAGGGTCTACAACTAGATCTTCTACCAATATGGAAGCCTAATACATTATTCATCATAGTGATGCGTTTATAAGTTTACGAACTCTTATATTGACAAATTTATGTCCTAATTTATCCAAATGCATTAGACTAAAACATTTCAAATCAATTTTTTTGTCATATTTCAGGATATGAGTTAGAAGGCCATAAATATAATATTGTAGATTAAGATCACAATATATGGAGGGAAAATCATACTTCATAAGAACCTAGTGAGATAGTGGGTGATGCTACCAAGACAAAAATAGCTATTTTTTTATTTGTTTTTACTCTCCATAACCTTTCACTACTATTATAAGAATCACAAGGTTCAACTAGCAACAAAAGGATTCTTACATGATATTATATGATTATATCCAATGATATATGAATGATGAGTTTGATAAGAAACAACATTTCTCCATAGAAACTACAAAAAAGACATAGTATACATTGTATTGGAAGGTTTAATTTTCCTCTCACTAGGTCTTCCCTCTTTACCTCATTTTTGTCATATTGTTTCTTACATAATATATTTCATGAGTACCTAACATGGTTTAAAATTTCTTGGAAATTCATTCTGCACATTCTCTTGTTACATGTTACTTGGGGGTCTTGGGACACATTCACTCAAGACCTCATCATGACCTCAGTAAGAAAATAATTTAACCCTCTTACATATATCATTAAGGGAAAATATGACCAATTTTCTATTTTTAACTTTTTTCTATTTTTAGTAAGTCCACTTTTATCATTTTTTCTATTTTTAGTAAATCAATTGTTAGCAAGGGTGACAACTAGGATGACATGTTGTACATAGATTGGATAGTAACATTGTGATTTCCTCTCCATTATTTTTCATTACCTCATGCATAAGATATCTAATTACTAATGCACACTCTCTTTTATTTTGGAAGACTATGTTATCCTTAACATTATCCACTCATCTACCAATATTATGCTTTGAATTTCAGTATTATTTTTGGATGTTTATTGCTATTTCCAAGATAGGAGTTGAGTGAGGGTATTTACACTTCAATTATAGCTTATTTTTTAGTCCACTTGTATTTAGCCAACCCTATTTTAAACTCTCACTCTATTTTAGTGTACCCTACTATGATTTGAAGGTACTAGCTAATTAAGGAAACTATTTTTCTATGTTCTAGTGTGCATGCACTATAAAACCCAGACCTAGTCCACATTGTTTCCCTCTCAAGTAGGGTTATAGATATGTCTTCATATAAAGAAATAATATATAAAATATTTTCTGATTAATTCAAACTAGTATCTTTATCTATTTAGTTTTTTTCAATGCAAATTCTTTCTCTCTTCTTTCTTGTTATGCAATTGCTAGTGTAGAATTTTTTAGACAATTATTTCTTGTGATTATGATTAAATCCTATCAAACCTTTAAATGCCTTATAATTTCATTAAGATACAAGAGTAGCTAGAGCATATTCCATTAGTTAGCAAGAAAAATAAATATAATGTTAAGGAAAATGATAAATGAATAAGAAGCCACTATGTTTCCAAAGATATTATTTGTAGAGCCAATATCTATCATAAGATGTACTCAGACATTTGAAGAGGCACCTAAATTAACCTTAAAATTACAAGGGAGTTCATTTTCGAAAATAAAAACAGGAAACTATCTTGTAGGTAATATTAATAAAAGGATTTCTTTAATCCTTGATGTTTGGGAATTAACTACCAATTCAACTAATCTTTCTACTAGAATCTCAACTTTTCAAGAGTATTTGCAAAAATATCTATAAAAATATAAACTCTTTTATAAGGAAGATATAAGAACCTTTTATACTAATATTTAAAATATGAATTATGTTCATACAAGGGAGTAAAATCTTGAATCCTGGACTCAACCCAAGTGATTACAAGTATGTCAGTGAAAGATAGTTACTTCTTTCTTCTTCTTCTTCTTCTTCTTCTTCTTTTCCTTCTCTGAAATGATATCAATACAATAGAGAAGTGCTAACTTTTTCAACTTGTTGATATGACAAAAAAATTGAGAACCCACATTTGATAATTGATTCCATATTTCTTAAAAAAGACTAGATACAAGAAAATCATGGCACACTTAGAATTTCTAAGGCCAATGGATTAAATGAATTCATTGAATTATCTCCAAAATAAATAGAGAAATTGTTAATTCATTTTAATTAATAAAATTAGGATCAAACAATTGTTATCCATGAATTAGGTCTTGAATTTTAAATGAAATTGAAGATGAGTTATCTAATATTTAGGTTAAACATGAGATAATGGTGGCACCATTATGGAAGTATATTGAATAATGGTTAAAATATTATTTAGAGAAAATACTTGATCCTATATTATTCTTGAAAAAAAAAGGTAGTTACAACAATTAGTGTTCCTCCAAATGATGAACATGTAGGATAATACTTTAGTAAATGAAAGGGCAGATTTTTCTACCATCGCAACTAAAGGAATTTTCTTAAATATATTAGTCTCTTTCATAATCCTATTAGTTAGTGATCATCTAACATTTTGTTACAAGGTGTTTTTGAATGTAAAAGGATGATTCCTAACTATTCCTTATTCTTTCTTACAAACATTTACATCTACTTTTATTTACTACAAGATCCCAATCCCAATCCATTTATACAAATGCATTTCATTTTTTATGAAAATTATGATCTATTTTTATAAACATTTGTGTACTTAAATCTCCATAGAGAAGAACTTGGAACACCTACTTAATTACTCTCCCTAATCCATTCCAACTAAATCTTCCTAATGGATTAGAAAATGAAAGAAATATTTAGCATTAGTTATATCAGATAGTCCTGAAAGTGACAATTAATAGAGAGGATCTCAAGTGATCTTGCCAATATTTATATCAACAAGAAGTACTAGTATATGAAATTTTAGAAAGGTGATTATAATAATTTTTCTTTTCATTTTAGTATTCCCATTTTTACGATATTTGAAGTACATGTGACAAGAAGTAGAAGAAAAATAATTTAACAAATACAAGAATATAGTGATTATATAATTCAAAATTCGAATGAGGTATCAACAATCTAAAGTACATATTCACCATATATTCATAAAACAAGAATGGGTGATCGAGATGAAAGATAAAATGAAATAAATTATGAAAAGAGATACAATGATCAAATTAATCATAGTCCGAGATGAAGATAATGAATTAATTCATTTAATTTTCCTAAAGAGAAACAAGAAATACTAAATCTCCCTCTTGGAGTACTGCCAATTTATAGTGATAATGGATCCATCAATCCATAGAATAATTTGGACCAATTTTTAGCCATCTATGATATCCATTTAATTTATGAGGATGATGTCATGGTTAGTGTTTTTCCAAAAACACTAATTGGTCATACATATGATTAGTATCTTTATGTTCCTACTAGTTCTATCTCTTCATTCGATGATATGGAGGAGCTTTTTATGATATGATATGCTTACCCTATTTCATATCATAATTAGCTAATGAAATTTAATTAGATCTATTTCGAAAGAAATTAAAAGGTGATATTTAACATTATTTTTCAAAGGATTGCAAAAAATTCCTGATTTATAGATTCCGAACCTATAATATTTTGATGATATAATAATGCAATTCCATCCAATGTGAAATATGCAATCAAAGTTTCAAAAATTACTACTTTGTAGGAGGAAATGAGGAGAGAAATTTAGATGGAATATGGCATGTTAGAGATCAACATTGACCTAAAAATAATTATGGTACAAGTCCAAAGACAAGCCTCAATGTTAATTTTATATAATCCTTCTTCATCTAAGGTTGTTGAATAATGAGGTGTTAGAAGAGGTAGTTTTCAGGGACAACCGCCAAATATAAGTAATATCATTGTTTATGATGATGCATTATGAAAAGAGGTGATGCGAAAAAGGAGAATTTGAAAACAGCCATATGAAAAATGTAGAAGGGAATCGTTCATATATAAATAGGTGATGAATTTATTCTTCTAAAATATATTGAGAATGAAAAACCTTCATTATCAAATAGTAGATATTATATTGATTGAAATAAAAGGGATGATGAACATAGGTCCATAGTATCCCAAATGCCCAAAGTAGGTGTTTTCATGTTAGTATAAATTATTGAAGATAAAAATCCATTTGCAGTAGTGAATAATTTATGCAAGTATCAATAAATAATAAGAAACAAGATTCTCATGTATTAAAATGCATGGAAATGGAAGACAATGTGTTGCCATTTATTAAACGAATTTTTTTTTAATAAGAATATTATGTCGATTAAGAGAAAAAGAGTGTTTTCAAAATAAGAAATCAATAAAATAAGTTTAAACCAAGAAATAAAATGGAAAAATTAAAAACAACTAGAAAAATTCCAAAATCAACAATGCAACAAGTGACTGCTCACCAAGCCATAAAACAATCTAAAAATTAGCATGAATGTATTATAATATAGTTGGTGATATTACTATGTCACAATTTTCTCTACCATTCCTTGAAGTAGTCAACATACCTCAACAAGGAGAAATTTTCACAAAATTTTGAATGATACATTCCTCCACGTCTAAGAATGGAAGTTGTTGTTGTAGATACTCAACAATAATGCTAGCATTTTCATTTTGTGAATTTACACATTTCAATTATCTTTGGGATTTAAATGAATCAAAACATAATTTAGTGCATTCTATACCCTTTAGTAATCAAGAGTCAAATGAAATAAAGTGTTTAATTTCAAAATTAATTAGACTATATTTTTCTTAATTAGACCAACATAGACTAGGACTTAGCACCTTGTTGTAGATTTGGAGAGTAAGTTTTCCAAGGTCATAAAATTGAAAGTATAAAATAAGTATAGAGAGCATAAATTCATTGGTGTTAAGGAGAATATACTTAAAAAGTACGTCTAACATAGGTGTCAAGTATGATGCATGACTAGAGAAAGTAGTGTGATATCCACTTTTCACTTATTTTGATGTGTACTAGATTATTGTGCACACAAATGTCTCTTAAAGTGAAAGGTATTATATAAAAAATCATTTCTCAATATTTTAGGCATTATTTCCCTACCAATATATGTAGTCGTGACTCGTGATTATCATGTAAGTTTTTTTTATCATAAGTCATGTACATAGTGACCTTTCCGAAGGCATTACATGGATGATTGTGAGTGGCACATAAGGGAATTTTGAGGAAAGAAAATGGGCATAAAAAAAAGGTGTTAGTAAAATCCACTTTAAAATATCCACTATTATTAAATATCGTTTTTCCAACCTTAGGGGTTTTTTAATTGTATTTTCAACTTATCTCCTTATATGTATACATATTTCAAACATAGGCACTTCTGGCCTGCAGAATTAAACTATGCATACAACAAGTGCCTACGCTTTACTTTTGAGTAAACGTATAAGGATATAAGCCTAAAATACAATTAAAAAAGGGTATTGTTCTTTATTTTCCTTTTAAATTCCATCTGTTATTTTATTATTTTAACTATTATTTATTATTTTCTTTAGGAGGTCAATTTTAAACCTCAAAATTCCCCTAATGATAACTTGAATTACTTAAGGAAGATAATGCATCCTTGTTTCATCTCTTGTAGAGGTTATCCATGTTCACCAAGTTTCTTGGAGTTGTCAAGACTAGTATATGTTAGTTATGGTATCTCTCTCACACACCTTTCCTAACTACGTCTTGGGGACTTGACATCACCCAAGGGTTGGTTTTAGGAAGGTCCATTTTTTTCAGTGGTTTTCCTACTGATAGCCTATATTTTATTTTGGAATTCTTTATGGTTTTTGTTGTCTAATTGACCACATATTAATTACTTTCTTTAGATAAAACACAATTTTAAATATGGCAAAACAACCTCTTGATTAGTATTATCAATCCTTTGTTCATTTAGATGAATATTACATTCAAAGGTAATTTTTCATACTTTATCAATCCTCATTTTATGTTAGGAATTTGTAAATAATCTAGAATGTGATGACCTACATTCACATCTCCAGCTATGAAAATAAGAGTCATAATGGCCACCTCTCTTCCACCACTTATTGTGATTGTTACTCACATATTTATGCATATGGAATCCAATCATTCCATCTAAGGAATTCCATTATTCACTTCTCTTCATCCCATGAGTACACCCAATGTTAGTATGCCCATTGAGCCATTCCAATTTTTGACATTTGAATTGATATTTAGTGGGGTAGAATCCTTTATTTCACTGCTAGAAGTGGGTTTCACTGATTGTTGGAATTCCTATAGGTGTTTGAATAGTACTCAGTGTTGGTTTCCCATGGTTGGAGTTTCAGTGGTGGGTCTAGTCATACCTCTGGACTTGGGGGAACTAATGTCCATGTGGCTAGTTATAGAGTGGGATTAATGATGTCATAAACCAACAAAACTACCTCCATTTGTGCTTCGTACTAGTGATTTTCCGAGAAATTATTTTATGAACACCAACGAAATGACTCCTTCCCAAGAGGAATCCTATGTTTTCTCTTCATTTATAAATATTTTTAGGTATTCAATGGTCATAATGAATATTCCTTCCTTAGACATGGGACTACTAGTTTATTCATTAACCACAGTTAATGTTTAAAATTCTCTTGAAACTTATTTTCCAATCAAATATATTTCTTATTCTCCTACCTGTTTTATTGAAATTCTAGCTTCGAGTAACCAAAGGTCTAAAAGGAATAAAAATAAGAAGAAGGAGAAATCAAGATATTTTCCAGTAGCCACTACAAGTCATGCTAAAAATAAGGCATCAATCTTTACAAGTCATACAAAGGATATTTTATGATCCACTTCAAGTAATGAAGATGATATAAATTAGTAGATTACAAGTCATATTGGAGACAAGAAACAATCAACAAATGCAATTGGATAATGTAATTCATTATGGGGGCATTGGTATTGGCAATAAATTTAGACGAGAAATATTTAAGCCTCATTTATCTCATATAGTTTGCAAGGGAAAAAAAATCTCTTCTATGATCTCTTATATAGATAAAAAAAAATTGATCCATGTCAGAAGACTCTTCTAAACCTAAACCATCTTTATTTTATCAATGACCTATTAAACAAGTAGTTGATGAATTTTTCAAGATGATGTAATCTTTTCTTGACCCCACTCTTCTTCTACGAAGTAATGTGCCTTCAATCATTTGTTAATCAATGCCATATAAGAATAGTATAAACAAGGGGACACCCCTAGTCATCTCAATCATGCTTTCTCTAAGTTCTAGGACAACCTCTTTTAACTAGAATGGCCTTATTAAGCCTTAGATCCCTTTTTATTAACCATGGAAGTAAGGGCTAAATTTTATTCAAAACACATTTTCCAATTTACGATATATGAAGGAGCCTTTGAAACCATTCTATCCTCCTCATGGGACACATATTCCAAGTTGAATGGTGGGAAAAACATCCTAGTGGGTGTCACTTCTGTGTATTTATGGCTAAGGAAATTGGCAAAGTAATTGGAAAGGAAGAGAGGTATTAATTGGCATTTTATTTATGAAAATAATAGAAAATAGGAGAAAATGGAGGTGAAAGGTCACAAGTTGCATGTGAGGAGTAAAAATGAAGGAAAATGAATAAAATAGAGGCCTCAATATATAAAAAAATATTCTGAGGATTAGTTCATGGATTTTTCGTTGGTTTAGCGTTTGACTTTTTTTTTTATAGTGGATATCTCTTCTATTCTTTATCTCTCATACTCTTGCACACTTAGAGAAATCTTAGAGCATTGTTGGAGCATGCCTAGAGAACTCTAGTTTCATTAGATTTGGAGAAATAACGCAAAGGAAACAAGGAAAGTGCAAGTTAACAATCGAATTAGCGACTACAGTTGGATTTCTTATAGGTATCGAGTTGCATGTATGATTTCCTTACTATTTTTGGAATGCATGGCATATGCATGTGGTTTATTAGTTATGATGTATCATTCACATAGATGATTTCCTGGATTAACTAAGATTTTTCTAGTCTTTTCGTTTCCTGTATATCCATGGTGTTTTGGTTTTCCCATTTGTTTTCGAATTGGTGCTCATGTTCCACATGGTTGTGGCTTGAGTTATTAGTTCCTGGAGGCTTGACTCGAAAAATTCTCTAGAAGCCCTACAATAGATTGGGTTGAGTTACTAATCCTGGAAGCCTTGGCTGGAAAAATGCTCTCGATCCGTTGGTGGGTTGAGCTAATAGTAGTAAAAGAATTCGTTGAAAAAATGCTCTGGATTCCAATGACAGTTGTGGGTTGAGTTACTAGTCCTGTAATCTGGATTGGAATAAATTCTCTGGATCCATGGACATATTTGGAAGAGACCGATCTGGTGATCGTTAGTGATGTCCGACTGTGAGATGGAATATAGTTGAGGATTGAGGTGGTCTGGCCTCTGTAAGCCTTGGTTTAGTTTTTCTTGGTTTATTCCATGACATCCCACATTTATGGTTGGAATATGGCATAGGGGTGATTGGTTAAAAGAGGGATTTGGCTCAACCCAATCTATGGTCTACTGGTACGTGGAAGTCCCTGACTTTGTTAGAATATTCATATGTTAAAATGAGGTATTTTTTTATTTATACCTATGACCATATGTATTGATTTTGATGGTGTTATTATGGATAATTTTCCATGGTTTTTATGTTATTTATTATTGGTTTCTATGATAGTTATATGTTGATTGTATGATGTATATTGTCCATGGCTCTTGACATGCTTTGAATGGTAAATGAATGTTTATTGAATGCATCACCTAATTAATGTTATTATAGCTATTATGAGAGGGAATTAGAACTTCTTTATAGTTCTCAGATAAGTATCATATCCCTATATTCAGATACACATTCATGAACTATAGATTACATGTTTTCCATGTGTTTGACGAAATGTCTGTCATGGTTAGGCTTGATTAGGAAAAATCCTTAATCAAGTTTTTTGTTGGAAGAATTTTCCATCTCCCATTTATCATTTTTTAAAGTTTCATTAAATTATCGACAATGGTATGGAAACTAGACCTGAAAATTCCCTCATATCTCATGGTCATTGGCACATAACTAGGTGAGAAAGACTGCAGTCACTCCCTCTCAGGCTTATGTATGCGACTGGAGGCTTTTAGTTGCATGTATGCATGCTTTTGCATGTGACTGTAAGTTTAGGTAAGTGAAAAATAAAGTTATCTCAGGGTTTTGGCACATGGAAGGGTGGTTCAGCCCTTGGGGGTCCTATAGCACCTTAGGGAAGTCAGTAAGTTTTTGGTTTTATCGATTCCACTTCCTTAATGTGACCTAAGAGCTTGAATCATATCATATTAACTCCTCGTCACATTTTTAACCCGGTAATATGATTAACCTGGGTAAGTGGGTAGATATGGGAGGGGTGGTTATAGAGTGGTATAAAAGTGGGCTTATGTTCTTTTTAGATGATATGTGATACCACAGTGTGGTATCAGAGCATGGTTCAACACTTGGACTGATGGGCAGAATTTGTTTTTCATGCATGAAAGACAGTTTTCCATTTGATTGTTATGCATGCATTTTGATATTCATTTTTTCAATTTTTGTCATCATGATTTTATTGGTATGTTATGATGCTAATGTGTTGTCTGATATAGAGAAAGAGAAGCAAATTATCAATGAGAGGTTGTGGCACTGACCTCAGGGTAAGAGCAACTCATCCTATAGGTTTGTATGTTCGGCATGCAGGTATGTTGGTTAATGGTTTTTATAAGCATTATGGTCATGTACATGTTCGTTATTCTATCTTTGTTGTGATTACATGTTTGGTAGACTATATTTAACTAATGTGGTCATATGCACATGTGCTAGATAGTAATGCATGATAGTAACTTTTTGTTATATGAATTTAGTTCATACACATGATGATTACATTTATTTAGTTTAAGATATTAATTTTATATGTATCATGTTAATCTAGATCGACATGTGCATATGGTTATGGTTATGATATGTAGGTATGAGTCGGTATACTTGTGATATTGTGTCATACTAATCTGGACTGACTTGTGTAAATTTGATACCGTCCCCTAAGATATATTGAGGTATGAGTTGATTATGTTGTCTATTTAGTTTATCTAACACAATATCTTGATACATTGTTTGAATGTTTAAGTAATTTCATACGTGTATATAAGGTTGCATGAAGGAATTATATTGTTTTAATATGGTTATAGTAACACAATATCTGCTGACAAAACTTATATGTACTTGTGTTTAAGTAGGTGGTAGTTGTAGCATTATGTCTAATGACTATGATTTGACTATTGATTATGACATGGTAGTTAATCTTGGTAAATGATGATTTGTTAATAGACATGAAGTATTGATCCTTCGAATAGGTGACTGACATGTGTGAACAGATACAGGGAAACGTGCTTGGTATTAGCATGGAAAAGTAACAATTGATTTTTTTATGTAATTAAAAGTTGTGTGATGTGATAGTACATAATAAGACTCAATTGTAGCAAGGAAAAATCTAAAAGAAAGGAATTGGGTGAGAATTCCTATGGCTATGTTTCAAAACTTCAATTCCAAACAAATGAGTGTTTTTCATACATGAAATATTATTAACCTTCATTTTGTTTGACATCATATGGATATGTGCTAGATTCATGAACCCATAGTTGACATGTATAAAATCTAGTTTAGAGTTATGGTTAGATTTGTTAAGGAATTGGAATCCCTTGAGAGATGATATATGTATGTATTCATTCACAAGTAAACGTGTTGGGTACAAAAAGGTAAGGTAACATGGATACTACATATTTATTTATGCACTAAAAATTATGTATTTATTGTAGTACAATGCACGGGATTGTATGGAAAAAAAGACTGATATGAAATCTTAAAGAAATTTTAGGTTGATATTTCCCTTGGAAGCACTTGGAGCCATGGGGTTGAATCATGGTGTATGTTTCTTGTTTGTGCTTTTAGTGCTTTGTGATTTTTTTGTGCCTGAATTTCATTTTTCTTTATGTCTGGTGCATGGCCATGCCACTTTGATGTGGTGTCATATTGTTATTAGTTTTATGGTTTTATTCGTGTTCATACCTTTTATGTCTTGAGGGTATTGGGGATTGGTTGGGGAAAGAGGAATTTAATGGAGCTCGGGGAGAGCTCAATGAAACCCAACAATTAATAGCTTAGCTCAAGAGTGGTGCATGTATAACGGCAGTTGAAGGCAAGAGTATGAAAATTGGTTGAGTTGGTTGGGTCCATTGGTATAAATGGACAATGGTAAGACAATCATCAGGAAGGTAACCAGGAAAGGTAAAGTGAATGGATTTGAGGTTTCATATGCCTTGGTTATGTTGGGAACTATTGTTCTTCATGTTGTGTATGTTGTGCACGGATAAAGGAAGTTATCGTAACCTTCACCTTATGATATTTGATAATTATTTTTTTATTATGATTATGATGATTTCTATATATTTATGCCTGTTGTTGTGTGAAAGGTTCATCAGCGATCATGATTGTTTTATGTAAATTTTTATATGTATAAATCTATGTATGTATGCCATTGTCTGTCAAGGTCGTCAGGGATCATGATTTTTTTATGTTGATGTTTATATGTATATATTTTTGTATATATGTTTTTTTTTGAGAGGGTCATCAAGAATCATTATTGTGGAAGAATTATTGCCTATGCAGGAGAATGACATGAAGAGATTCCTAGTTTATGAGGAATCAAGTGGGAAGAGTAGCCCTAAAATATCGATGAGGTTAGTATCATGCAAATATGCATTGATATTATGTGATTATACTATGTATATGTTTATGTTATGGAAATTTAATGTTGAAGGATACATCATTAGAATGTAAACAGTGTGATTTGTGGCATGATGGGACAACCATGGATAAGACAGTAGAGGCAAGGTGGCTTGGTAGAGCCAGTGTGGTCTGTGGATATGTAGTACTGTTGTTGTATATGTGTTGTACATTTTGTATATGTGGTTCAATGTGCATATAGAATTGTGTACATGTTGTATAGTAGTGCTATGTACATATGGTGTTGTGTATGTGTTTCCATATGCAGTGATATGAACATATGGTGTTGTGTACGTTTTGTATATGTAGTGTTATGTACATATGGTGTTGTGTACATGTTGTATATCTGGTGTTCTTTACCTATTGGATATGAGGTTTTGTGTACATATGGTGTCGTGGGCATGTTGGATATGTGGTGTTGTGTGCATGTCCTATATGCAGTGTTGTGTAAATATATTTCCATGTACATGTTGCATATTGAGTGTTGTGTACATATGGTGCTATGTACATGTTGTATATGTAGTGTTGTGTACATATGGTGTTGTGTGCATGATGTACATGTGTTTTTGTGTGCATGATTGTACATGTGGTGTTGTGTACATGTTGTACATGGGGTGCTGTGTGTATGTGGTGATGTGTACATTTATTGCATGTGGTGATGTGTACATTTCTTGCATGTGGTGTTGTGCACATGTTCTATAGGTGGTGTTATGTACATGTGGTGTTGTGTACATATTTTGTAAGTGGTGTTATGTACATGTAGTGCAAGTGGTTTTATGTACAGGTGGTACAGTTTACATGTTGTACATGTGTTATTATGTGCATTTCCCACATGTTGTGTTGTGTATTTGTGGTATTTTGTGCATGTAGTACATGTTGTGTTGTATACACATGGTAATATATTATGTGTATTGTGTATTCATTGTATCACAACATGTGTATTCCTTGTATTGTACTCTGTGTACACATATTTATGTGTTGTGTTGTATGTAAGGTGTAAATGTATGTGTTGCATTGTACACTAGATGTAGGTGTATGTAGTGAGTTGTGGTGTACACCAGATGTAGGTGTATCCATTGTGTTGTACATCGATATAGGTGTATGTGTTTTCTGGTACACCATGTGTGGGTGGATGTGTGTGATGTACACTATGTTTATGTGATTGAAGAGAATGTACTAGGTGCTTTCTGGGTTTGGAAACTGATCTATTCTGTGTAAAGAGAGGACAAAGTACAAAGGTAGAAGCAGAGGACTTAATGAGGCATAAATATTGGTATTCTATTACATTTTTACTATGCATATGATCTATTAATCTGATTTATGATGCTTACATGTGATCTATGACATTGATTGATGATGATTACATGTGATTTATGTTGGTTTCATTTAGCTGTAATCATATGTGATATGTTTATACATGATGATTTGATCAAACAACTAGTTTGACTTGTTGTAACAAGAAGTAAAAAAAATTGTACATGTACATTATTAATGAGCTACTGATGAGGTGTGATTTGAATTTATTTCAATTCATTTGAATCTAATGGAAATTATGTGCTTCATATAGGAAAGCATGGAAATTATCGGCTTGGGTGATTGAAAATGACTACAAGAATGTTAGAAGCAGCGGTGAAAGGAATTGGAACAAGAAATAATATGTTGGTAAAGCACTCATGAGAAGGGAAATTGTGGGACATTGGTACCTAATAATTTCCATTGATTTCCATGAGCATTCTATTATTGCTATGATGGTTTTGAGGAAGCGATATACCCTTGTTTTTGGACCTTCCAATGCAAGGAAACCTTGCCAAGGGAGGGGTCGCTCAAGGGAGTGTGTAGCAGAGAAATGGATTCCCTCGAAACTTGGAAGGTGTGTGAATTCATGGAAGGGGGTGAATGGATTGCCTGAGGGGTTGTGTAGTAGAGAGGGGAAGGTGAGGGAATACATTGACTTTTGTCATTAGCATTTCCAGATTGAATCATAAGAATAATGGGTGTCTTCCCTGGAACAATGAGCTAGTAACTGTTCAGTAAGCGAATAAGTGGTGTAGGATTGTAGCATTGTACATTGGATACAAATTTTGACTTTGGAAGTGTATTCTGGCCTTCCTGCGAAGGAGGTGAATACCAATACTACTTTTGAGGGTGGAGGTGTGAGCCTCTAGATTACCTTGTTGCTAATAAGGTCATTGTATCCTTTTATACACTGGTCTAAGAAAACGTGCATATTTTTAAAGGTGTATATTTTTGTAAATAGTGTATTGATTTTTGTTATAAAGCTCTATAGATGGTATGGTTATTTTTTGGTTGAAGAAAACATGCATGATCTTATATGTGGTTTGTATTGTAAATATCATAATGATCTTTGTTAAAGCTCCAGTAAACTATATGTTTGTCATCTTTTCACTAGTGGTCATTATAGATACTACAACGAGTTGGATTATAAAGCTCCATGGGTAGTATGTTTTGGTTTTTAGTGATATTTTTTATTATAGGTGTCATTGAACACCAAGGATAGTGTCCCCCAAAGGGGGAGGGATCTGTAAGAACCTCTGGATTAATTTCCATGTAAAAAAATATATATAATACCAAGGTCACAGGACACATATTCCAAGTTGAATGGTGGGAAAAAACTCCTAGTGGGTACCACTTCGGTTTATTTATGCCTAAGGAAAATTGTAAAAAGGTATTAATTGGCATTTTTTTATGAAAATAATGGAAAATGGGAGAAAATGAAGGTGAAAGGTCATAGGTTGCATGTGTGGAGGAAAAATGAAGGAAAATGAATAAAATAGAGGCTTCAATGATAAAAATGCCTTAGAGGATCATTTCATGGCGTTTTGCTACTTTATCTTTGGAGAGTTCTATGGTGGAGCTCTCTTATATTTTATGTCTCTCATACTCTTGCACACTTAGAGAAATCTTGGAACATTTTGGAGCATGCTTGGAGCTCTCTAGTTTCATTGGATTTGAATAAAGAAGGAAAAGGAAAGCAGGAAAGTGCAAGGGAACAGTTGCATCAATGACTACTGTTGATCAGCGGTTGTCATTGATGTCAACCCAAGGAGCACCAGGGGCTAATACGATATTGCATGGGAATTTTGACCTACCAAATTAATATATTCTGGGTCAATAATTCTTTTTGTGGTTTCTACTTGTTGATATGTTTCCGTTGATATATGGCACACCATGTAATTCTTCACGGTTTGAGGGATATTCATGTTTGAAGTTTGTACCCCCAATTAGTGGGCTAAAACCCCATGGGGTTGGGGCATGGGTCATTGAAAAGTCATAATTAATATTTTTTTTAAGCTCCTAAAATCCCTTCCACGTTAACTTGTTGAAGCCCCTCTCAAATTAAGCATTTATATAAATTTTGTTCCTCATTTCCTCCTTATGCAAGGGATTCGACCATCTGAAACAGGTCATCGTGGAATTTTCGCTTTAAATTTTTTTCTACGAATGTGCAGAAGCTGAAATTTTTATGAGGCGAATCTGAAATCCTAAGGAAGCTTCAGTAAAAATTTCAGATCAAGGTGTTCAATATTTTTGGAGATATGATCTGTGGAAGTCATGGTTATTGTAGGCTCTTGAAATTCATCTCAAATAAGTGACCTTGGTAAAATTGTCATAACTCTCTCTCTGAGTATCGGATTGGAATTCTGTAAAAAGTGGCAGATAGTTCACAGTCTTTAGTTGTTTCTCTATCAATTTCAGAGCGAAATGGAGAAACAGTGACACGTGGCATGTTGTAGAAGTGTGCTCTTCTAAAATAGTCCATAATTAGGGCATTGTGAGAGATTGGGTATAACTCTCTCTTGAAGAATCCAAATGGGATCAGACCTGTGGCATTGGAAATATGACTCAGAGGGATACTACAGGACTGAAAATCAAATATTGAGGATCTAAAATAACAGATATAAACTATATTCAATATCAAGCTCCTAGAAGGCAGGAAAAAACTAGATCATGTGTTGTCAATGATTGCAAAGGACTAGACTTTCTACGGCAGAAAAGCAAAGAAAAGTGCAGCAAAGGGTAGCATGACAAGAGAAGCAACCAAGGTGCATAACAATAGCAAGAAGTTCATCATATGAAATCTTCAAGTGGGCAGCACTGCATATAATCATTGTAAAGGTATCATTGTACTTAGTCATTGTAAATACATTATTGTACAAATTGTACTAGTATCTATCTGCCAAGGGTTGAAGGGGCTGTGTTGGGAGGTCTAGGATCATCATTAGGTGGTTGTGTCAAAGTTGGGGTTCTTGTCTAGTATATCTTCTTTTTCTGCATCATTCTATATCATTGTAAAAGTGGACCATTTTCCCTGGTACGGGAGTCCATTCTTCTTTTTTTCTTCTATAGGGTGGTAGGGTGGTGCTAGGGTGAGTTGTAGCTCATTGGGTGTTGGAGAATCCGTTCAGTTGATTACTGAAGAATCTTGGGCATTGGAGTGTCCATCCAGTGGGATCTGGAAAAGAATGCTTTTCTATATTCTAGGAAGTTCGAGCTTTATTTCCAATTGGAGTTGAATATTAAAGAATTATTACAAAATAATTAGGTGGTTTTTGTCTCGAAGTGGGTTTCCACCTTTAAAACTGTGTGCATTTGTGTTCCTCTTGTTTGTTTCTATCATTGTACAAATACTGATAATAATTGAAGATTAACTAATGCTCTAATTGAAAGGAATACTGATTCACCCCCCCCTCTCAGTATTTCCAACAATTGGTATCAGAGCTTGGTTCCTTCAATAGCAGTTTAACAGCTAGAAGGAGGTCATGGAGCATACCAAGAATGGTGTACCTCTATTCAATGAAAATAATTATGCACTCTAGAAAGGAAGAATGGAGGTCTATCTCTTGGCGCAAGGTTACGAAGTATGAGACACTGTTCAAAATGGATTTACATCAACCGTGGATGAAAAAGGTAAGAAGAATTTGGTAAATAATGAAAAAGCAAAGAATATTATTATCAGTGGACTTATTGAATCTGCTTATCATAAGGTGTTGTGTTGTAAAACCACCAAAAATGTATGGGACAAGCTTGAGAATATATATGCAGGTGACTCAAATGTCAAAGAAGAAAAGCTTCAAATCTATAGAGCAAAATTTGAGCAACTTAGAATGAAAGAAGATTGAAACATTGCAGCATACTTCCAATACGTTGATAAAATAACCAATACTCTAGAAGGATTGGGAGAGCCAGTTGACGAGAAGACTATTATATGGAAGATTCTTATAACGTTACCAAGGAGATTCAACCCAAAGGTATCTGTCTTAGAATACAGTGCAAATCTGGACAAACTCAGCAAGGAAGAATTACATGGAGTTCTCATAGCATATGAAATGAGACTTGATGAAGAAAAGGGTACTTCAAATCTAGAACTGCGTTTGTTGCATCTAAGAAAACCAATAAGGACAAACAACCTTCAATTGTAATGACATGCACCTGCAAGTGTGAAGAAAAGGGAGATGATGGAGAAGGTCTTTCAGATGAAGAATATGCTTACTTTACGAGAAAACTAAAACCTGGTAAGGGAAAATTCAAAGTTAAACTTCCATTGATATGTGTCGGTTGTGGTGAGGTTGGGAATTTCGTAGCAAAATGTCTGAACAAAAGTTATGGAAACTCAAAAGGAAAGAAAGGCTTTAAGAAATCCAAAAAGCAAGGCAAAAAGAAAGGATCCAAAAGGAACTTTCTCTCTAAAGAAGATAGCTCATCATCCGATGAAGAAAGTGACAGCAAAGAAGAAGCCAATGAGAAAGTATTGTTTATGGCCAATCACAATAAACAAGAAGTATCAAACAATGAAGAAGAAGGGTTGACCATAGAAAAATTTTATGAGGGTGCAATAAAGCTTATAAAAGAGCTCAATGTTGAGAAGATCTGTTCCAACACTCTTGAAGAACAAGTTTAAGGTCTCAAAATTGAGGTTGAAGAACATAAATGTATTGAAGAGTCACTTAAAAAGAAGTTGGAAGAAAGCAACCAAGAAAGGGAAGCATTAGAAGCTGAAGTAGTCTTACTGCGTAAGGAAGTGAAGGGAAAAACTGTCGAAAACTATGCCAACAGCTCAAGGGCATTGGAAGAACTCATCAACAATCAATTATCTTACAACAACAGAACTGGCCTTGGTTACAAAGAAGAAGAAGTAGGACCTTCTACAACAAATTACAATGAACCTATGAGATCTGACATACATGTAGACTTCATTGGACAAGATTGGCAAGCACATCCTTGGAAGACGATTCCTCGACGAAAATTTTCATCTAGGTACCAACATATTTTTAATGGCTATTGTTATTCATGTGGAAAATTTGGTCATAAAGCTATAGAATGTCGCAAGTACCCTATGAACCAATACAATTCCAAGAGATTCTTCAAATATGAACCTCACAGGGCTAAACAAAACATCAATAGATTATAAAATTTAAGAAATAATATTGAATGTTACAAATGTCAAAACTTTGGACACATAGCTAGAGACTCCAGACTTGAAAATCCTCGAGAAGAATCTTCGAAGCCACATAATGAACAAAAATCAAAGAAGAAGAAGACCGATAATTGTGCTCTCGCTCTCAAGGCTCAAAAAAAGAAAGATGTGTGGTATGTTGACAGCGGTTGCTCAATGCATATGACTGGTGTTAGTGTCAGCCTTTACAGCCTTCCTCCAGTGATCAAACATGCTCTTTCAAAATGATTTTAAAGTGTCAAGGTCAAATTTTGTCATTTCAAAGAGTCTTCAAGCAAAATTTGGTCACTAGGCATTAGGTCTAGGGTTTGTTTTCACTCTTTTCAAAGTTGTCCAAATGTCAGTCCATGTCACTATTCAGCTGAGTGTGCCATCATTCAGAGGGTTTTCATCATCATGTCAAGTTCCATTGGGTCATTTTACACCTTGTTCATGCTTCAGTTGTGCCTAGGTAAGGTCCATTTCCCTCTCCTAGGGTTTTGGAGGTAATTTCTCTTGGACGGTCAAATCATCGGAAAACATTGTATCCCGATGTTCACACACATTCCCCTATCCTTAATATACCTTATTAAACACTTCCCATCACTGAGATCCCTCAAATTCCTCATTTTTGCACAAACCCTAGTTTCTTGCCACAACTTGGCAATTTTCTAGGCTAGGCCTGTGTTTTGCCCTTTTGGACCCCTTCCCCTCACTCAATCTCTGAGATTCCACTTTCCCTTGCTTCCTAACATCCCTCCCTACTTCCCAAAATTTCCCCAAGAATTTAGAAGCCCCCTATCCCCTTCATTTCGCTTCATTTCGACAAAATCCCTTGTTCCACACATCGGGATCGGTTTCACTCAAAAGATGTTTCAGAGCAATCAAAGATGAAATTTGGGAAACTGATAGATATTTTTGTCCACAACATTCCAAGGAAGAAAAACCTCTTTCACTTTTTACACAGGTATCATGGTTTTAGAGAAATATCAAAAATACCGTTGCCTCAGGAGAATTGAATGCACCTCTGAAGTGACCTTGGGAAAATCAAGATTTCTCCTAGCATGGTTGGCTAAATGACTTTATTGATGCATCAAAGGATAACTAGACAGAAATACCTTTCCAATGAGATATTATGAGCTCAATTTGGAGTTGAGGAAGACCTTCAAAAGTTGACTGCAACAGCGCTCTGCCTTGAGGCAGCCTCATTCTGCTCATTTTGACTAGTGTTGGGAGATTTGATTTTTGACAGGGTAAATGAAATCCAAATTACATAATTCAACCTTTTTTGGAAAGTAGACTCCAATAGCTTTCCAACGACCTATCACACGCCCGATTTGGACACCGGGAAGGCCTCCAAAAGCTTCCTGCAAAATGCACTATGTGGCAAGAGGCATGCGACCCACTTGAGGGGGATGCGACCCACTTGGCAGATGCGACCCACTTGTGCGTTTTGGCCAGTGTAAATTTGAACGCATGCGACCCACTTGTGGCATGCGACCCACTTGCTAACAGAGTTCAGAAAAGTTGCGTTGGACGCCCAGTTTCGATTTAAATCATCTCCAGCTGCCTTCAAACAGGTTCTAAACTATTGCTCAGTTGATTTTAATGTGTTGGTGGTATCTTGAAGACTTTAAACATTTGAATGGAAGAGTAAAACCCTACATTCATGGCAGATTTGTTCCTCAGGGTTTTTAAAATATATATGGATGGTTTTATGAGTATTTTCCCACCTTATATCATTGATATATCTACCATTGCATGTATTGTCAAAGCCCCACTGCCTTCACACCCATTATACCACCGTGGTCATCATTATTGTTTTACCACTGTCATGGCCTTTGTTTCATGGTGATCATTGTCATATTGTGTCTCACTGCCCATTGATAAACACGTTCTTATGCTCATTGTCTCACTGCCCATTGACAAACACAACCTTATATTCATTGTTCCCTTTGACAAAGTTTATCCAATATTCTAAAGGTTTCCTGCTACCATTTGTCAAATTTCACTTGCAATTAAAACAGAGACTGTGCTTTTATCTCAATCCACCTAAAATAGAGCTGTTATAATTGTTTGTTTCCTTATGGTACTTTGACAGTGGGGGATATCTGTTGGGTGTTGAAACATACATTATAACTCTGTTTTCACTGCATTTATATCAGTATACATATTGCCAATATTTTGTTCAAAGCCATGTCAGAGACAGAGTCAGTGTATGAGCAAGGGTCAGGCAGTGATTCCACGACTGAAGGTAATGTGCCACGGGGGTCTCATAGAGTTGTCAGAGGTGGTAATCATCGCAGAGAGGAGCCTACTTCTTTGGCTCGGTTGCAGGCATGTCCACTAGCAATGGATTGTTTTCGGTATTTGTCATGTTTCTGATTTTGTGAGATGATCGCACAAACCCGGCTACATCGTGAATTGGCTCGTCTGTTTGTTCTACATTTACGGGATGGCCGGGTAAATCTTGCCGAAGTCGATTTCATTTTGTCTCCCTTGACTATTGCTCAAGCCACTAGCATACCAAACATGGGTGAGGAATGGAACAAACGTCAGCATTTAGAGAAATTCCACTATGAGCCATACATTAAAACTGGATATATGAGGTACTTGGGCAGAGTTTTTCCATTCAGATTCTTGAGGGATGAGTTTGCACCGCTGATGAAACTCATCATTCAGTATTTTAGTTGTGAGGGCAGATATGCCCGTCTCTTTGCGTACCATATTCGTTTGTTGATGCACTTCACAAGGGTACGTATGATGAATATTCCGTACTTCATATATCGCAACATAGAGAGGATCGTGATTTTTGTGCAAAAGAAGACGAGCCCAGCGCAGCAGTACAGGAGTATATACCATTTGCTTTGATCAAGATCATAGTGTTACATCAGTTAGCAGAGCAGGGCATCACTTGGGAGGATTTCATTTCTCGAGACTTTTTCACAGTGCCACAGCCGCCTCCCGAGACAGTTCATGATGCAGGAGAGCCTTCACACCAGCCGGACATGCCTGAGGTTGAGCATATTAGCACTCCTATGGTTCGGACATATCAGCGAGGCCACAGGGCCTTATTTGCAGCTTCACGACGAGTACTATCTCCACCCGGGGTGGAAGGGGTCTCGTTGGCTTCATCAACAGCGCGAGTACTATCTCCACATGGCGTGGAAGGGGTCTCGCCTTCTTCATCAGCGTAGGTACATTCACAGGATAATGATAGAGACAAAGACATGCTTCGTCACATGAAAGGCCATTATTGGGCTCGCATGCATGTCTGCAAAGCGAGAATGAAGATCATGAAGAGGAGGTTGCGCGAAGCACTAAAATGGCGGAAAAATCCTGATCCACTCCGGATTTTGGCCGAGGCTTCATTGGCTGGGCAAGATACATGATGGAGGGTCTTCACTCCGAATTTGAGCAAATTCGGAGAAATTTTTGTCATTTTGAAATTTTTGGTCTCAAAAACAGGTTTTTCAGTTAAGCGGGTCGCGCACCCATACGCTCACTTTTTTTTGGGACACTTGCTGGAGGAAATTTTTACATTTTTGGATTTTTCATGGTTATTTATGCATCCTCAGAAATCAACTAAGCATTTCATCAAAATCTGGATGGTCAAAGAGCTCAAAAACACCATGAAAACCACCTTGCTGCCACCTTTTGCACCAGCAGGAAGTACTTCTGGGAGAAAGAAGTTTTGGAGGGTCAAATGAGCTCCAAATTGGGAAATTCCATTTGGGTTGGATAGTCAACATCCAAGGCTTTCCAACGAGCTATCATGAGCTCAATTTGGATGCCGGGACGTACCTCAAATTCAGGCTGAAAAAAATGCGACCCACTCGGCTCAAATGCGACCCACTTAAATTTTTGCTGAATTTTCAACTGCCAGCTCAAATTTTCGCCTAGTATGGACCAGTTTTGCTTGTGGATGGAATTTTTTGGTTTTTATGATGTAAATTTATGGTTGGCATGTAACTTTGGCTTGTTTTTATCTATTCTAGAAGATTCACTCTCAAAAGGGTAAAAATCATGTAAATGGATCAGTTCCCACTCTTTTAGAGGCAAGTTGTTAGGTGCCTAGATTGTAGTTCCATGAATAGAAATGGTTGAAACTAATCCCTGAAGAGGGAATTCGACCCCTAGAGGTGGGGAAAGGTGTTAGAGTGATCTATATATTGTAATTTCTAAGGCATTCTACAGGTTGGACTCTTGGGAGACTTTTGATATCATTGTACATATTTTTCATATTTTGGCTAAGGAAAGATCAGGGGTTTTGCGGCACTTGTTGGGATCCTTGTGGTGTTCTGTTCTTGATGGTGTTTCTTCTTTGTTTACTGTAATTTTCTTCATGTTTAATGTATGCCATCCTTTCATTATGCTTCTGAACTAAATTGAATGAGTGAAATAAGGTTGAATCCATTGTTTACAGTGCTTGGCCTTTGAATTCAGTTAGTTCTATATGTTTTCAGCTGTTTGGAGAGGATCCAAGTTCTTCTTTGCCCTCTTCAGATCCTCGTCGGTCTAATCTATCCATATATCCAATTTAAAGCATCAAGATCATCACCTACCTCGCCCCAGCTTGAACTCTGCAAAGGTCTGACCTTATCCCTGGACCCAAAATCTGTTTTCCCATTACTCCAGCGAAAACCCAAAAAACCAAAAATCAAACATACCTATCTCTTTACTAGCCTAAAATCAGTTCTTATTGTAAGTCATCTCGCATCCTATTGCCCATTTTCTCGAGATTGATGGAGAGAGCCCTCTCCTGTCCTCGTAGGGCTAGCTACGAGGCTGAGCGTGGTTTGATGTAGCCTTGAGTTTTACTTCATTTCAGCCTGAGATAGATTTGAGCGCTAACATAGTGGCGACCATACTGGGGAGAAACTCAAAACGTTTGTTTGTTATAGACGGAGTCTAAAGTCACGCCAGGTAGCCTTCGAAACGCTGTTGCTATGCATCAGCGAAGTAGATAAACGCTGCTTCAGTCGATCTCCGGTTTAACTTGTAATCGTAGCACTTAACTTATAAATTGCCCCAGTACGTGTATCAAGTTCAGATCTGATCGTTGATGGTGAAAAACGGTCAGACATCGCAAGGCTGAAATCATTCACCTGGCGACTTCATTCACTGAAAGATCCAGACAATCAATGCTTCATGGTGACTTCACTACAGGGAGATCAGTAGCTGTGAGATTTTCAAGATGGACCGAATCACAAGAAGATATGCTCCCATGAGCCGAGATCACATTCCAGGTTTTCCGAATAAGATGCCCAAGGTAGATTGGTCCAGGAATCTACCTACTTTTAACGATGATGGTAAGAAAGATGCTGCTTTACATCTGATTATATTTCACATGCATATTCGCAAGTTGAAGGTGGCTTTTCCTGAAGATTGTTTGATGAAGATATTCCTAGCCACTCTGGAAGGTGAAGCCCAATCTTGGTATGAAAATTTGTCGCTGGCCTGTATGTATTGTTTAAAGGATATTCATGCCCTGTTCATTGAAAGATATCAAGTATCTTATCCATCATTAAATTTAGTTCATGACTGTTGCAAACATGCTTCTACTTTTATTGAAAGCCTTGAGAAATATTATGAAGATGATAATTTCATGGATGATGAAATCATGGAAGCATTGTATGAAAATCCATTTCAGCAGCATAAAGACGATCATGAAAATTTGCAGCAGGATCAAGATTTTAGTGTGGTGGAAGATGAAGGAATTTTGCATCTTGACAGTGAACAGGAATTATATGAAAAGGATCAGCAGTATGAGGAAAATTTGTATACTCCTTCACTTGAAATCAATGAAGACAATCACTGTTTGAGAAAAAGAAAACAAAAGGTATTATCTCCTCTATCTGAAGATGAGATAGATCAGCTATTGAAAGGTCATGTTCCAGCTCAAGTTAACTCAGATCTGCAGTGTGCACATGGTCCAGAAGGTGTTGGTGAAATTTCTTCCTCTTTTGAAAAAGATGACAGTCCTGTAAGCAGCTTTATAGATCAGCAGGTTGAAGATGTCTATATGGCTGAAAGTGATGAAAGAGAAAGTGTCATTTCAGATCTGCAATGAAGAAGACAAAGGTATGGACTCAAATGTTTTCAGTTCATTAGAACAGAGCCATCATGAGGAGGTAATTCAGTCAGTTCATGAAAAACAAGATGAGATCTTTGTTCAAGTAAGTGAAACAGTTCCTTTGGATGAATTTATGGTAGATGATAGGAATGTCATGTTTGGGTTTCAAGAATCAACTAAAGTTGCTTTTCTCATGATTGATGAATGCAATGAGGAAAATGAAAATACGGCTGTCCTATCATATGAAGATGACCTATCATATTTTCAGAGTACCAAAGATCAAAACATTCCGGATTGCCTTTCATTTTCTTCATATGTCTCATGTGTTGGAATGTTTTCTCAAGAAGAGATTTGCTCATCTACCTGTTCAGAATTTTTTGAAGCCCAGGAAAATATTGTTACTGAAGTACATGATAAAGATAAATCAGAATCAGAAGAGCAAGACACCTTGTTCTTTCAGCAGGAGGTAAATCTTCATGTTTTTCAGGATCCAATGGTAGATTTGTTACAGTCAGCAGTGAAAGTGATTATTGCAGTGTTCAGTGATGAAGGAGATCATGGTCAGCTATGTTTTTGGATGCCCAGTTATCAGTTTGTATTGTTGACTAGGAGATCTGATCGAGAGAATCAATCAAGAAGGCATCTGCTTGATTGGTTGCATTGGCATTATGATATAGTTTGATGGTATATTATCTTGCAGGAAACACAGGCGGTTATGAACTGCCAGCATGCTTTAAGTTGTAAGTTCAGGTCTTGAGTTAGTTTGTTAGAGTCAAGTTTTTTTCAAGTCAATTCAGTTTGCCATAGAGTCGGTTTGAGTCAATTTTTAATCAAGTTTCAGTCAAATAAATTAAATCTTGAGTTGTTTTGTCAAATAATGGATTCCATCGCCCAATGGATGAAGGCACTGGTCTGCTCTCCAGAGATCTGCCGTTCTTGGCACCTCCAAGGAGCTACCATCCCCATTGGAGCCAATGTTAGTGTCAGCCTTTGCAGCCTTCCTCCAGTGATCAAACATGCTCTTTCAAAGTGATTTTAAAGTGTCAAGGTCAAATTTTGTCATTTCAAAGAGTCTTCAAGCAAAATTTGGTCACTAGGCATTAGGTCTAGGGTTTGTTTTCACTCTTTTCAAAGTTGTCCAAATGTCAGTCCATGTCACTATTCAGCTGAGTGTGCCATCATTCAGAGGGTTTTCATCATCATTTCAAGTTCCATTGGGTCATTTTACACCTTGTTCATGCTTCAGTTGTGCCTAGGTAAGGTCCATTTCCCTCTCCTAGGGTTTTGGAGGTAATTTCTCTTGGACGGTCAAATCATCGGAAAAACTTGTATCCTAATGTTCACACACCTTCCCCTATCCTTAATATACCTTATTAAACACTTCCCATCACTGAGATCCCTCAAATTCCTCATTTTTGCACAAACCCTAGTTTCTTGCCACAACTTGGCAATTTTCTAGGCTAGGCCTGTGTTTTGCCCTTTTGGACCCCTTCCCCTCACTCAATATCTGAGATTCCACTTTCCCCTGCTTCCTAACATCCCTCCCTACTTCCAAAAATTTCCCCAAGAATTTAGAAGCCCCCTATCCCCTTCATTTCGCTTCATTTCAACAAAATCCCTTGTTCCACACATCGGGATCAGTTTCACTCAAAAGATGTTTCAGAGCAATAAAAGATGAATTTTGGGAAACTGAGAGAGGTTTTTGTTCACAACATTCCAAGGAAGAAAAAAATCTTTCAATTTTTACACAGGTATCATGGTTTTAGATAAATATCAAAAATACCGTTGCCTCAGGAGAATTGAATGCACCTCTGAAGTGACCTTGGGAAAATAAATATTTCTCCTAGCATGGTTGGCTAAATGACTTTCTTGATGCATCAAAGGATAACTAGACAGAAATACCTTTCCAATGAGCTATCATGAGCTCAATTTGGAGTTGAGGAAGATCTTCAAAAGTTGACTGCAACAGCGCTCTGCCTTGAGGCAGCCTCATTCTGCTCATTTTGACTAGTGTTGGGAGATTTGATTTTTGACAGGGTAAATGAAATCCAAATTGCATAATTCCACTTTTTTTGGAAATTAGACTCCAAGAGCTTTCCAACGAGCTATCACACGCCCGATTTGGACACCGGGAAGGCCTCCAAAAGCTTCCTGAAAAATGCACTATGTGGCAAGAGGCATGCGACCCACTTGAGGGGAATGCGACCCACTTGGGCAAAAGCGACCCACTTGGCAAAAGCGACCCACCTGGGCGTTTTCTCCAGTGTAAATTACAACGCATGCGACCCACTTGGCAAAAGCGACCCACTTGATCGCATGCGACCCACTTGCTAACAGAGTTCAGAAAAGTTGTGTTGAGCGCCCAGTTTCGATTTAAATCGTCTCCAGCTGCCTTCAAACAGGTTCTAAACTATTGCTCAGTAGATTTTAATGTGTTGGTGATATCTTGAAGACTTTAAACATTTGAATGGAAGAGTAAAACCCTATAGTCATGGAAGATTTGTTCCTCAGGGTTTTAAAATGTATATGGATGGTTTTGTGAGTTTTTTCCCACCTTATATCATTGATATATCTACCTTTGCATGTATTGTCAAAGCCCCACTGCCTTTACACTCGTTATACCACCGTTGTCATCATCATTGTTTTACCACTGTCATGGCTTTTGTTTCATGGTTATCATTGTCATATTGTGTCTCATTGCCCATTGATAAACACGTTCTTATACTCATTGTTCACTGCCCATTGACAAACACAGTCTTATGATTCATTGTTCCCTTTGACAAAGTTTATCCAATATTCTAAAGGTTGCCTGCTACCATTTGTCAAATTTCACTTGCAATTAAAACAGAGACTGTGCTTTTATCTCAATCCACCTAAAACAGAGTTGTTATCATTGTTTGTTTCCTTATGGTACTTTAACAGAGGGGGATATCTGTTGGGTGCTGAAACATACATTATAACTCTGTTTTCACTGCATTTATATCAGTATACATAGTGCCAATATCTTGTTCAAAGCCATGTCAGAGACAGAGTCAGTGTATGAGCAAGGGTCAGGCAGTGATTCCACGACTGAAGGTAATGTGCCACGGGGGTCTCATAGAGTTGTCAGAGGTGGTAATCATCGCAGAGAGGAGCCTACTTCTTTGGCTCGGTTGCAGGCATGTCCACTAGCAATGGATTGTTTTCGGTATTTGTCATGTTTCCGATTTTGTGAGATGATTGCACAAACCCGGCTTCATTGTGAATTGGCTCGTTTGTTTGTTCTACATTTACGGGATGGGTGGGTAAATCTTGCCGTGGTTGATTTCATTTTGTCACCCTTGACTATTTCTCAAGCCACTGGCATACCAAACATGGGCGAGGAATGGAACAAACGTCAGCATTTAGAGAAATTTCACTATGAGCCATACATTAAAACTGGATATATGAGGTACTTGGGCAGAGTTTTTCCATTCAGATTCTTGAGGGATGAGTTTGCACCGCTGATGAAACTCATCATTCAGTATTTTAGTTGTGAGGGCAGATATGCTCGTCTCTTTGCGTACCATATTCGTTTGTTGATGCACTTCACAAGGGTACGTATGATGAATATTTCGTATTTCATATATCGCAACATAGAGAGGATGGTGATTTTTGTGCAAAAGAAGACGAGCCCAGCGCAGCAGTACAGGAGTATATACCATTACGCTTTGATCAAGATCATAGTGTTGCACCAGTTGGCAGAGCAGGGCATCACTTGGGAGGATTTCATTTCTAGAGACTTTTTCAGAGTGCCACAGCCGCCTCCCGAGACAGTTCATGATGCAGGAGAGCCTTCACACCAGCCGGACATGCCTGAGGTTGAGCCTATCAGCGCTCCTTTGGTTCGGACATATCAGCGAGGCCACAGGGTCTTATTTGCAGCGACACGGCGAGTATTATCTCCACCCGGGGTGGAAGGGGTCTCGTTGACTTCATCAGCAGCGCGAGTACTATCTCCACATGACGTGGAAGGGGTCTCGCCTTCTTCATCAGCGTAGGTACATTCATAGGATCATGATAGAGACAAAGACATGCTTCGTCACATGAAAGGCCATTATTGGGCTCGCATGCATGTCTGCAAAGCGAGAATGAAGGTTCTGAAGACGAGGTTGCGCGAAGCACTAAGACGGCGGAAAAGGCCTAATCCACTTCGGATTTTGGCCGAGGTTTCATTGACTGGGAAAGATACATGATGGAGGACCTCCGCTCCAAATTTGAGCAAATTCGGAGAAACTTTTTTCATTTTGAAATTTTTGGGTCAAAAAACAGGTTTTTCAGTTAAGTGGGTCTCACCCTCATATGCTCACTTTTTTTTAGGACACTTGCTGGAGGAAATTTTTGCATTTTTGAATTTTTCATGGTTAGTTATGCATCCTCAGACATTACCTAAGCATTTCATCAAAATCTGGATGGTCAAAGAGCTCAAAAACACCATGAAAACCACCTTGCTGCCACCTTTTGCACCAGCAGGAAGTACTTCTGGGAGAAATAAGGTTTGGAGGGTCAAATGAGCTCCAAATTGGGAAATTTTACTTGGGTTGGATAGTCAACATCCAGGGCTTTCCAACGAGCTATCATGAGCTCAATTTGGATGCCGGGAAGTACCTCAAATTCAGGCTGAAAAAAATGCGACCCACTCAGCTCAAATGTGACCCACTTAAATTTTTGTTGAATTTTCAACTGCCAGCTCAGATTTTCGCCTAGTATGGACCAGTTTTGCTTGTGGATGGAATTTTTGGGTTTTTATGATGTAAATTTATGTTTGGCATGTAACTTTGGCTTGTTTTTATCTATTCTAGAAGATTCACTCTCAAAAGGGTAAAAATCATGTAAATAGATCAGTTCCCACTCTTTTAGAGGCAAGTTGTTAGCTGCCTAGATTGTAGTTCCATGAATAGAATTGGTTGAAACTGATCCCTGAAGAGGGAATTCGACCCCTAGAGGTGGGGAAAGGTGTTAGAGTGATCTATATATTGTAATTTCTGAGGCATTCTACATGTTGGACTCTTGGGAGACTTTTGATATCATTGTACATATTTTTCATATTTTGGCTAAGGAAAGATTAGGGGTTTTGTGGCACTTGTTGGGATCCTTGTGGTGTTCTGTTCTTGATGGTGTTTCTTCTTTGTTTACTGTAAGTTTCTTCATGTTTAATGTATACCATCCTTTCATATGCTTCTGAACTAAATTGAATGAGTGAATAAGGTTGAATCCATTGTTTACAGTGCTTGGCCTTTGAATTCAGTTAGTTCTATATGTTTTCAGCTTTTTGGAGAGGATCCAAGTTCTTCTTTGCCCTCTTCAGCTCCTCGTCGGTCTAATCTGTCCATATATCCAATCAAAAGCATCGAGATCGTCACCTACCTCGCCCCAACTTGAAATCTGCAAAGGTCTGACCTTATCCCCGGACCCAAAATCTGTTTTCCCATTTCTCCAGCGAAAAACCAAAAACCAAAAAATCAAACATACCTATCTCTTTACTAGCCTAAAATCAGTTCCTATTGTAATTCATCTCGCATCCTATTGCCCATTTTCTCGAGATTGACGGAGAGAGCCCTCTCCTGTCCTCGTAGGGCTAGCTACGAGGCTGAGCGTGATTTGATGTAGCCTTGAGTTTTACTTCATTTAAGCCTGAGGTAGATTTGAGCGCTAACAACTGGAGATAGAGGGAAATTTGTATCTCTGAAAGAGAAGAAGGATGGAACCATATCCTTTGGAAATTATGGATATTCAAATGTTATAGGATCAGGTACCGCCACTCTCGGAAGAAAATATGTTATAGCCAAGAATGTTCTATTGGTCAAAAACAAGAATCACAATCTGCTCAGTGTTGGACAAACGTGTGATCAAGGACACACAATGCTATTCAAATCCACAAAATGTGAAATCAGGAAAGGCAGGTATGGTAAAATTGTGGCTACAGCAAGTCGATCTCCAAACGACATATATTTTATGGATGAAGCAACTAAAGCATGTCTACTAGCTAAAGAAAATGAAAGCTAGTTATGGCACAAACGAATGGGTCACATAAACTTTGACAATCTTGTCAGGATAAGCAAAAAGGAAGCAGTACGAGAAATGCCGAAAATCTCAAAACCTTCCAACACAGTATGTGAGGCATGTCGGCATGGCAAGCAGACAAAAATCCAATTTAAAACAAAATAACACTTTGCATCACATCCATTGGAGTTGATAAATACTAATCTATGTGGTCCTGTGAGAAAAAAAGGCTTAGACGGAGAATTATATTTCATGTTAATGATAGATGACTATACCAGGATGACAGTCGTTAGTTTCCTAAAGAAAAAAATCTGGAGCATTTGAGTGCTTTAAGATCTACAAGGAGTTGTTTGAAAATGAAACTGATTTGAAAATAAAGTGTTTAAGATCAGATAATGGTGGAGAATTCACTTCTAAATTATCTCAGCAATACTATGACGAAAATGGAATAAAAAGGCAATTTTCAATAGCACGAACACCTCAGTAAAATGGAGTTGCTGAAAGAAAGAATAGGATCGTACAGGAAATGGGTAGAACAATGTTGAATGACTCAAAATTGGATGAAAAATTCTAGGTTCAAGCAATTGATACAGTAGTCTTGATTATCAATTGAAGTCTTCTCAGAAATAATTGCAACAAGACTCCATGTGAATTATGGAAAGGAAAACCAGCTAATGTAAAATATTTCAGAATCTTTGGAAGCAAATGCTATATCAAAAGAGAAGATCAAAATTTGGGTAAGTTTAAATCACGTGTTGATGAAGGTATCTTTGTTGGTTACTCACGCAAAAGAAAGGCTATAAATGCTATAATCTAAGACGAAAACAGATAGTAGAGAGCATAAATGTTACATTTGACGAAGATGGTGTTCTAGCAAGTAATGATGAGGATCTAGAATCTTTGAAACTTGAGACAGAGGCTGAAAAAGACATAGATAAAATTGTAGAACAAGAAGAAACTATCAACGAGGAAGAAGTAAACAATGATCATCAAGATATACCAGAACAACAACAAGAAGCTCCTCCAAGGAGAGCAAAAGAGTAGATTCAAAAGAACCATCCATCAAATCAAACCATTGGTGACATAAATGAAGGTCGACAACTTCGTTCATCACAACAAGCTCACGTTTCTTTTCTAGCAACCTTTGAGCCTAGTAGTTTTGAGGAAGACAGCCACAATGAACATTGGGTAGCAGCTATGAAGGAAGAATTGGATCAAATTGAGAAGAATAACACCTGGGAATTAGTTCCAGAACCAAAAGATAAAAATGTCATTGGGACTAAATGGGTGTTCAGGAACAAATGGAATGAAGATGGGAAGGTTACCAGAAACAAAGAAAGATTGGTTTGCAAAGACTATGCACAAGTGGAAAGAATTGATTTCGACGAAACATTTGCACCAGTTGCTAGAATGAAAGCCATCCGAATCTTTCTCTCCTATGCATGTTCAAGAAAAATCAAAGTCTACCAAATGGATGTTAAGTCAGCATTTCCTAATGGAGAATTAGAAGAAGAAGTTTACATCGAACAACCTGAAGGTTTTCTACTATCACAAAAAGAAGACTATGTTTGCAAGTTAAAGAAGGCTCTATATGGTCTCAAGCAGGCTCCCAGAGCATGGTATGCTCATCTTGATGGATATCTACATCAACAAGGGTTCAAGAAAGGTATTGTTGATAGAAATATTTATGTACAAATAGATAAATATAATTTAGCAATCGTTGAGGTATATGTGGATGATATAATATTTGGTAGCAATGATGATCGACTAAGTAAGAAATTTTCTACAAAGATGTAAAGTGAGTTTGAGATGTATTTACTTGGTGAGCTGACATACTTCTTAGGGCTTCAAATATCTCAGCAAGAGAATGGAATATTTATATGTCAAGCCAAGTACATCAAGGAAATGCTCAAGAAATTCAAAATGGAAGATTGCAAACTCGTCCTTACTCTGATGGTAACAGGTTGTAAATTGAGCATATACGACTCATCTAAGGATGTGGATCAAAGGTTGTATAGATCTATGATTGGTAGTCTTCTATATGTAACAGCCTCTCGGCTAGATGTTATGCAAGCAGTTGGACAAGTAGCAAGATTCCAGACAGCACCAAAAGAATCACATATTATTGCCGTCAAAAGAATTCTTCGATATCTAAAGGGCACAGAAGAATATGGCTTGTGGTATCCCAAGGGTAACGATCTCATTATTCAAGCCTTTACAGATGTAGATTGGGCAGGAAGTGTTGATGATCATAAGAGTACTAGTGGAGTAGCATTCTATCTAGGTGGTTGTCTCATATCATTGTTGATAAAAAGGCAAACTTCAATCTCGTTATCTACAGCGGAAGCAGAATACATTGTAGCAGCATCATGTTGTACTCAATTCCTTTGGATGAAACAAACTTTGCAAGATCTTCAAGTACAATTCAGTGAGCCTATTCCCATATTCTGTGACAACACTAGTGCCATCAGCATCTCCAAGAATCCTGTCATGCATTCAAAAACAAAACACATTCCGATCAAATATCATTTTGTTAGAGAACAAGTTGCTGAAAAGAATATCAAACTTGAGTATGTTTGTACAAAAGAAAAAATTGCTGATATCTTCACTAAACCTTTACCTCGTGAAGCATTTGAATATCTTCATCAAAAGCTTGGGATTCTCCCAAGTTCTCATTAGATTACAGGTCTACAGGACGGTTGTGTGTCAGGGGGAGTGGAAGTGTGTACAGGTCCGCAGGATGGTTGTGTTTCAGGGGGAGTTACCCTTTGCCATTGATGTCAAAGGGGGAGATAATGTTGTAGGAAGATGTGTCATGATCGCAGGGGGAGTACTTGTGTTGCCATCAATGCCAAAGGGGGAGATTGTTGATCAACGGTTGTCATTGATGTCAACCCAAGCAGCACCAGGGGCTAACCTAATATTGCATGGGAATTTTTACCTACCAAATTAATATATTCTGGGTCAATAATGCTTTTGATGGTTTCTACTTGTCGAGATGTTTCCGTTGATATATGGCACACCATGTAATTCTTCACGGTTTGAGAGATATTCATGTTTGAAGTTTGTACCCCCAATTAGTGGGCTAAAACCCCATGGGGTTGGGGCATGGGTCATTGAAAAGTCATAATTAATATTTTTTTTAAGCTCCTAAAATACCTCCCACGTTCACTTCCTAAAGCCCCTCTCAAGTTAAGCATTTATATAAATTGTGATCCTCATTTCCTCCTTATGCAAGGGATTCGGCCATCTGAAACAAGTCATTGTGGCATTTTCGCTCTAACTATTTTTCTACAAAGGCTAAGACTTTGAAATTTTTATGAGGTGAAGCCAAAATCCTAAGGAAACTGTAGTAAAAATTTCCGATCAAGGTGCACAATATTTTTGGAGATTTGATCTGTGGAAGTCAGGCTTTTTGCAGGCTCCTTAAATTCATCTCAAAGAAGTGACCTTGGTAAAATCGTCATAACTCTCTCTCCCAGTATCGGAGTGGAATTCTATAAAAAGTGGTAGATAGTGCACATTCCTTAGTTTTCTCTCTATTAATTTTAGAGCCAAATGAAGAAACAGTGACACATGTCACGCTATACAAATGCACTCTTCTAAAATAGTTCATAATTATGGCATTGTGAGAGATTGGGTGTAAATATCTCTTGAAGAATCCAAATTGGGTCAAAACTATGGCATTGGAAAGATGACTCAGAGGACTACTACAAGACTAAAAATCAGATATTGAGAATCTAAAATAACAGTGATAAAATAGATTCAATATCGAGCTCCTAGAAGGCAAGAAAAATCTAGATCATGTGTTGTCAAGGACTGTAAAGGACCAGACTTTCTACGATAGAGAAGCAAAGAAAGGTGCAGCAAAGGGTAGCATGACAAGAGAAACAACCAAGGTGCATAACAACAACAATAATTTCATCATATGAAGTCTTTAAGTGGGCAGCACTGCATATAATCATTGTAAAGGTATCATTGTACTTAGTCATTGTAAATACATTATTGTACAAATTATACTAGTATCTATCTACCAAGGGTTGAAGGGGCAGTGTTGGTAGGTCTAGGATCGTCATTAGGTGGTTGTGTCAAAGTTGGGGTTCTGGTCTAGTATATCTTCTTCTTCTACATCATTCTGTATCATTGTAAAAGTGGACCATTTTCCTTGGTACGGGAGTCCATTCTTCTTTTATTCTTATATAGGGTGGTAGGGTGGTGCTAGGGTGAGTTGTAGCTCATTGGGTGTTGGGAAATCCGTTCAGATGACTACTGAAGAATCTTGGGCATTGGAGCGTCCATCCAGTGGGAGCTGGAGAAGAATGCTTTTCTAGATTCTAGGAAGTTGGAGCTTCATTTTCAATTGGAGTTGAATATTAAAGAATTATTAGAAAAAAATTAGGTGGTTTTTGTCCCGGAGTGGGTTTCCACCTTAAAAATTGTGTGCATTTGTGTTCCTCTTGTTTGTTGCTATCATTGTACAAAAACTGATAATAATAATTGAAAGGAATATTGATTCACCCCCTCCCCCTCCCCCCTCTCAGTATTTCCAACAACTACAACTGGATTTCTTGTAGGTATCCAGGTGCATGTATGATTTCCTTGATATTTTTTACATGCATGGAATATGCATGTGATTTCTTGTTTATGATTTGTCATTGGCATGAAGGATTTCCTCAATTGACAATGGTTTTTCCTAGCCTTGTCATTTCCTGGATAAACATGGTGTTGTTGGTTTTCCAATTTTTCAATGATTGGTGCTCATGTTCCACATGGATTTGGGTTTATTTATTAGTTCCTAGAGCCTTGGTTAGAAAAACACTATGGAAGTGTTGTAATAGTTTGGGTTGAGTTACTAGTCCGAGAAGCCTTGGTTGGACAAATGCGTTGGAGCCATTAGTGGGTTAAGTTAGTAGTCCTCGAAGCCTTGGTAAGACAAATTCTTTGGATCCTCACGAAAGTAGTGATTTTAGTTACAATTCCTTGAAGCCATGTTAGAAAAAATTCTATTTAGTCATGTACAACATTAGTAGAGACTGATCTAGTGATGGTTAGTGATGTCTGACCGTGAGGTGGAATTAATGGCTGAGGGTTGAGGTGGTTTGGCCTCTAGAAGCCCTGATTTAGTTTTTCTTGTTTTATACCATAAGATCCCACATTCATTCTTAGAATATGGTGCGGGGGTGATTGGGTGAAAGAGATATTTGGTTCAACCCAATCAATGGTCAGGGGGTACTTGGAAGTCCCTAACTTGGTTGGCATATTCATATGTTAAAATGAGGTGTTTTTCTATTGAGACCTATGAGCATATGTATTAATTATGATGGTCATATTATTGCTAATTTTTCATGGTTTATCTATTGGTTATTTATTGATTTATATGTTGGTTATATGTTGATTATATGATGTATATTTTCTATGGATATTGACATGTTTTTATTGGTAAATGAATGGTTATTGAATGCATGACCTAATGGATGTTATTACAACTATGATGAGAGGGAAATATATTTCTTGATGATTCTCTGATAAGTATCAAATCCCTATGTTCAGATATGCATTCATGACCTATAGATTACACATTTTCCATCTTGTCGATGAAATATTTGTCATGGTTAAGCTTGGTTAGGCCAAGTGCTTGATAAATCTTTTGTGTTGGAAGGCTTTGTGCCTATGTAATTTATAATTTCTGAAATTTTCATTAAGTTTTTGGTAATGAATTGGAGACTATACCTGAAAATTTCCTCTTATCTTGTAGTCGCTAGCATAGAAATGGGTCAAAAAGACTGTAGTCGCTCTGTTGCGTGCTCATGCATGCAACTAGAGACTTTTAGTCACATGGATGTAGGTGTGTCAATTCTATTAGGAGTTCAGGTGAGTGAAAAATAAATTTATCTCATGGTTTGAGCACTGGGAATGGTTATTTACTCTTTGGGGGTCTTGTAGCACCTGAGGGAAGTCATTAAGGTTTTGGTTTTATCGATTCCACTTCCTTAAGGTGACATAAGAGGTCGAATCATATCATAGTAAATCTTCATCACATATTTACCCTGGTAGGCCAGCTAACCTGGGTAAGTGGGTAGATATGGGAGGAGTCGTTAGACTTTAGAGATTCTTACTTAGTTTTCTATCAAATTAGGTGGAAAGATTGTCCTAGTTGACATGGTAGTTGTGACTGGCCCATTATATTTCAATATGCTTATTGGGTGTGATTTTATCTATCTATCTATCTTTACATATATATATATATATATATATATATATATATATATATATATATATATATATATATATATATATATATATATATATATATAGATTGTGTCATTTATGCTCTTATGAGTTATTCATTTTCCTCACAATGGAAGCATTGTCACCATCATTTATTTTTCATCTGATAAACACCATTTTTATTCAATTTTAGACCATCATACCACATATTATGTTAGGATTTCGGTGGAAGGTACCCCACCATAGGTGAATGATGTGAAATCATATCCTAAATGTTCAATTGTTTCTGAGAAGGAGACCTTACACTCGCATTTTCCTTCTTTGGACATGATCATAACAATTTATTAGGAATCTGCTGGCCCTAGTAAAAGACTACATCATATTACGAAATATAATTAACATACTTTTCCCATGTGGGTTTCAGTTTGTCTAGTTTTCATAACTACCTAGATATTAAGCTACCTTTGGATCGGTTCATCATGGAGGTCATGGCTTCAAGTGATAGGGCATGGGATGACATTTTCCATTGTGCATATTTTACTTCTAATTTGTAAATTATGGAGTTGACCTAAAAAGTCTTGATTTGGGACAAGGAGCTTTTTTTGAATCATACAACAATCTACTATGCTTAGAGAAAATAAATTTTATTCAAATAATACCAAATATGAGTGTATTGTACCTTTCCCATGTCATTATGCCCATCATTAAGGAGCTACAATAGCTCAAAACTACTCATTATTGTTGTCCTTAGTAGTTATTGAGAGAAATTTGGTTCTAGTTTCTAACCATAATCATGAATATTTAGGAGTTGGAAAACTAAATCCTATGTGGCATGGAATTGGTATGGTATGCGACATGATGTTGAAAATGACCCTTAAGTTCATAAATGTTAATATAAATCCTTGTTTTAGTCCTAGAAGTGGGCTTTACTGACTGGTAAACTATTAGGATGCATAGTGCTTTTCTACATAGGTGTGTGATGTAAGTGCCTTTTATATTGGCATGTTAGTTGGTTTGGTTTGATGATTATAATATTTGGTTCTTGATTCAAGTATGTTAGTAGGATCCCATTTTCCCTTAGTAAATGCTTACCCATGTTGTGACCAGGAGGCTACATACGTTTGTTAGCTAGCTAAGTTAGATTTGTCATATTGCTTAATCATTTAAACAAGAATGAATGTACATAAACATATGGATATCACATCCCATCATTCGAAGTATTAAGTAGGAGTAGAAACATATGTATATAAAACACATAGTTAATACATCATATAAAAAAAATCCTCCCACCCACCAAAATGTTTCAAAAAATAAATAGTAGAATCCTATTTTTACCTAGTCGAGATGAAATAAAATTACATCTACGAAATCTCTCGAAATCAACACCAATTTTTTTGGGAAGTGGAAGCATTTTTATACTTTCATTCCATTCTTCATAATTACTCTTATGATATTTTATTATGCGATTTAACCTTGGGTCCAATATTTCTAGATAGTTTTTACAAGATGTGATGGTGTTTTTATGATGACATCCATTGAAATATGAGGTACATGTTCTTAACTATCATATAGGGATAGGGTTTTCCTTTTAACACCATCTTTCATTAATAACAATAAATTTATCATCATTGTGTCAGAGGTTAGATCCCATTAGGCTACAACATTATCCCTTCTCATTTACATGTTGTAATATGTGGAGTAATCCGTAACCTTCATGGGAACCTTATATAGAATCTCTTGTGACCATTTAGTGCCTATGTTTGATTTACTCATATTCTCGAGGACCTTTCTTTTTCCTCTCCATGAAAAAAGGATGAACTCATTGTTCTCTCTTGATCCCTTTTCCTAGTCATGTTATGAAGGGGTTCATAGCATTTTTATGTTTCTTAATGCTTATGCATGCATATTACTACTAATGTCTTGGTTTAGACCAATATATTGTTATTTTCTTTAATCATACTCACCACCATTATATTCACTCTTAACCTCATTCCAAATGCATTCCCTTGCATCCATTTTTATGATCTTAATGCATGTATAAAACTATTGTTATGAGTGGGAAAATTCTACCAATAGTTTTTTTCATCTGATAGGTCTATGAGATTTAGTTCTAGCATAGATGTGTGTGATTGAGCCACTCATTTTATCTATGAGTTTTATTTTAAATCCTTTCAATGCTTGTAAATCCATGAAAATGACATTATGGAGTGTAATTTTAACTCCTTTCCATGGTCATGAACCCATGAAAAGAAAAATATTAAGCATATTTCTATCTGTTTTCCAAACATGTAAAACCATGAAGAAGAGACCAAAATGAAAAAAGGAGATGGGAAAATACCTTTGTTAAACTATGTTTAAGAAAGTTACAATAGTTCATTTTTGTCACCCTTGAACAATGAACTTATTTGTGTCTTTTTCTTACAGATGGAGTATAGCTTGCCTAGGAGCCACACTGTGCTTATGAATCCTATAATCCTCTAAACTATTACTCTTCCATTCAGTATTGACAGTGCTTTGGTGCCTCATGTATTGTGACACTATATTTTCAATGGTCTTGATTCAATGCTATCAAATCATTATTATTTCTTGATATATGTTTAAAAGAAGTGAATCATGACTTGTTCACTCTGTAGTCTTGTTGATCTTTCATGTCAACCAACATTGTTCCATAGGTACTCAATAATTCTATCACTTCACACATATATCCACATTTGTTTCATGTCAAATAATGGGAGATATATTAAGGCCTTCCTTCGACAAATATTGTCCTATAAATTCCAACTCATTCTCTGTGACAAGTATATAGAAACTAGGTAATAAATTAGAGCTTGTAGTGATCAACAATATGTTTCCTCATGAATGATAGTGGTTTAACCTTTTTGTCTCATGATTTACCTATTTTACAAGTGTTTAACTTCATCAACTATTATATTTACACTTTCGAAATTGTAAAAATTACCTTGAGAGAAATTTTATTTATTTCTAAAGCCCATCACATCTATTAACTGTATTGCTTTCTAACTACTATTGAGATAATTTCTACCATGTTTAACATCAACTTCAGTTTTTTCATGTTTTAAAATCATACCAATGATTAGTTGCGTTGAATACCTTGTGACTTGGGGGGATCATTCCATAACACTACCCTTCCCATGCTATGATGAATTATATCACTAATTTAAGACTAATTTGAAGACTATGTTGACAATGATACGTATATGTGTTAATTAACTTCGTGATATACATTATGACATGGATCTAGTGTATTATGTTGTTATCCATTCCTTTCCATATGATTAAGTGTAATTATTTATACCTCAATGATTACATATATACATATATATATATATATATAGAGAGAGAGAGAGAGAGAGAGAGAGAGAGAGAGTTAGTTAGTTAGTTCTAGTTCTTTTATCTCAAATTTACCTTGTTGTGACACTCTACTCATATGATTCTTTTGTAATTTATTTTATCCATTAGTTCTCTTTAGAACTCACATATTAGGGGGAGTCTATTATAATACTATTTTCCACACTAGGGCTAATATCGTACCTACTTATGTCACCGGACTAAAGTTACATTTTTCTAGAAGCAAAGTCAATATTTTTGTGCATAATCTCATCTTTACTTTTTGCAAGGAGAAATTGATCACTTTTTTATAATGTACATGAAGACACCATTGATCATCTTTGGTTTCCAAAAAATTACTAATTCTATCATATGTTAAATGCAATCCATATTAAGGAGATGTGATTAGGTTATACTAGCCATGATTTGGTAGAAATATTGAAACTTGTTTATGGCATGTTCTTCATCAAATTCCAAGGATTTTGGTCCTATCTCCAAACATCATATAACATTCTATAAAGAAAGGTATTTCAAGGGGAGAAAAAATATAGAACTTATTATGTCCTTATGCTACCATAATATAGCTAGAGAGAGCTTTCATATTTTCTACAGGTTTAAATACACTTCGAGAGAGTGCTAAGGAAGGCTCAAGGAACTTGGAGTTGGAAATTTCCTCAACAAGTCTCAAGGTAATATTTTATTTTTGGACACTCTATTTACCATTAATATAGATCTACAGTTCTTCCCCTCTAATGTCTATAAACTAAATTGTGAATTTATTCTTACTTTACTAAGATTAATTAGATCTAATTGTTACTTATATTCTATTTGTACTAAATGTACTTGAGGGGGTTATATTTTCACTTGTGTGTAGGTGTTTGAAGTGTTGCAACTATGATTGTATTCTTGTAGCTACATCAATCAAAACAGCACATTAGAAAACCAAATGGAATATGGTAATATTCACCCTCCTTCTCATTAATATATATTGAATTTATAATTCTATATCTAGAGTACAAAATCCACAAGGATATGTCACTTTGTCTATCTTTAATATTCAATAGATAATGAAGAAGACACTCCTATCTAAAACAAGGATTCTTATACAACATACAATGATCAATAAAGCCATCCATACCTAAACAAGCACATAGTTGCACCATCATTCACCAAGTGGCATGTTACATTTTTTCCAGGCATGTAATGAGTGATTTGGACAATCATGATTGTGAAATACTTGTTTTTATTTTAAGAACCTATCATACATAAGCACTATTTTTGTTTGATCTACAAATAACAACTACAATCTATTAATTGATCAATATTCATTATTATATATTTGTTGGAACTTCCTTCCCTTAGTGTTATAATGGGAGGCTAAATGGTCCTTTACAATAACAATAATGTAGTTATAGAATAACAATTATATAGTTATAATCCCCATCTAATTTAACATAAACTACTTTTACGATAATAATTATGATTATGATTAAGGTTTTTCATTAATGAAATTTTCCTTTTTATTGTATTTAATGTTCTTAAACTTAACTCATTAAGAAGTTCCCTTTCAATCAAAATATATATATAATTTCGTATTTACTTTTATGATTCAATTTTAATATTTAAAATAATTTCATGATTGTATTTTAATGATTGAAGATAATTGCAATGAACCGGTGGTCCGCGGAGCACCTTATCTTCAACCCAAATAAACCAGGGGAAAAGATCGATTCACTCGTGAATAAGCATTGCATACTTGAAAGCTGTAACGAAATGTGATTCGGTCTTCTTGGAGCTGGCGGTAGCTAAATTGGGACAAATGGGACCATGATTTTTTGAAAGATATGTCCAATTCAACCTCTGGAACATATGTCCCATCACCTGAATTTTCAAGATCCATTAACTTGTGTTTTATTAAAGACGCTTCTGCTTAATAGACCGAACGTTTCAAAGAAATCTATACCAACGTTAAGAAGTAGACGTATGCTCATCTGAGGTGCTGCTCTGTACTTGATTCGTTGAACGATATTCTCTTTCAGTGGACCCAAAAATAAACCAAAAGTTAGTGAGCGAAATTGACAAA
This sequence comes from Pinus albicaulis, assembly GCA_034641835.2. Taxonomy (NCBI): domain Eukaryota; kingdom Viridiplantae; phylum Streptophyta; class Pinopsida; order Pinales; family Pinaceae; genus Pinus; species Pinus albicaulis. The sequence continues at coordinate 44,413 of JAXQQM020092558.1, read as the reverse complement.
TAACTATATCAGGGCACGATTCTCTGCAGCATAGGTCCAACCTAAACTTTGCAACATATGTCCTGTCTGCTGTTTTCACCTATACTTGAAATTTCACCGAAGGACTGGAAATAATAAAACAACTGTTCTTGGCACTTGACGTTTGACCAGAGGGGCCACTAAACAATAACAACTGATAGGAATCCTTTTTGTGTGAAATCACTATTGCGAGGCCAGGTAGGAATATTCTCCGAAGCTCAATCCGTCGATCTCTCGGCTGCACACACTCGTAAAATAAATGGGACGATGCGTGCAAGGGTGCAACAAAAGGAGAACGAGCACCAAATACTCAAACAATCAAAGGATATACGAGATATTTAATATGGGTATATTTAAAAAAAAAATCTAAACAGTATATGCACTTATTGATGGGGTATTTTTTATTTGAAGTGGAGGTATGTATTTTCATTCAATCAGTTTATAATGAGAAGTTGTACAAATATTTTTATTTCAATTCATAAGAATAAATTAAATATATAGTGTAAAAAAGTATATAGTTGTATTTTAAATAAACGTTGTAAATAAAAATCATTAATGTTTAGTTATATTTGTTTTTTTCTAAAGAATTTCAAAATATTAAAAGTGACAATCTAAAGCTTAGATACAATGTCATAATTAAATTTTTATGTGATATTAATGTTAGAGGATTTGTTTTGTGTATTTATATGATGATTGAGTGTTTCATTTTAGATTATTTATCAAGCATACCATACCTATGTTTGAGCATAAAAATTATAGTTTTTTAAAATCTCATTAGAAAATAATAAATTTTTAGACCTTGAGGCATTTGAAGCATTCATTGCAGGTAGTGATTTTATCAAAACACTATAAGAGCTATGAAAAGAGTCTTTTTGCTATATAGAGTTGCGGGAACGTATGAATCTCGTATCCATGAAGAGAGCTATCTTGCTTTATAGGGCTCGATAAAATTCAAATATGGTATGATTATGTACTTTTCTTATTATGTAGGATAAGACCTCGATAATTCCATAAGTGAATACAAACGCAATGAAAAATAACAGTTAGTAGATATTTTCGTTGTGAAGGGCACGACTGGAGGACTTCCAGTGTTGACATGGGGGCAGGGGATTATGCCAAGTCATCTACTATACTGTAGGAGTGGGCGGATTTACCAGAAGCAACGTTTCGGCGTAATGGTCCCTTGGGGATCTTGGTATGAACCTCTTCATTAAGTTGAGGGATATGTAAAGTACCATTGGTTATCGAAAGAGGATCTGTAGGACCCGAAGACGGGGGCTCGGTGGTAGACGTAGCAAGGCGCTTGTTGTATTGACGAGACCGGCTCTGAAGGTTGAGGTCAGCGGTGTTGGGTTGGTCAGAGTTCATCATGAGGATCTGGTAATCAGAGGTACTAGATGGAGGAGGTTGAGTGGCCTCCTCACTTTTAAGGGGTTGGGCAGTCACATATCCTTTTTGGGGGAAAGGATTGGTAAACAAATCCAGTTGAGTAGGGACAACATTAGGAGGAACCGAAGGCAAGGCTTGTTGTATTCACGATGTTGCTTGAGCTTCCCACATTTGATGCATATGAGGTAAAAGAGGACAATCATGGGTATAGTGACCTTAGACACTGCAACAAGAACAAGGCTTATTCATGCAAATGGGCATGTCCTTCTTAGGCTTAGCGCCCTGTTGTTGGGTTACAATGTTAGATGTATTCCCTTGGGGATTGTTTCTGAGATTACCTAGAGCGGGTTTTTTTTATTGCCTTTCCTCTTCTTTTTGGAAGTGGGAGGATTAGTCACACTTTTCTGTGCATACACCTGCTCCTGAGGGGGGGTGGTTTCTGTTGCGAAATTTTAGAAGGCAAGGTAGGCTGAGGTGCTTGTGCTAGAGGATCGGGAGCACCAGGATGCAAATACTGATAATAAGGAGGTTGGGAAATATTGCGGTAAATAGTTAGGGCAAAAGGAGGAGGCATGTTGTATCTTGGATAGATGTTGTCGGGAGGGGGAAAGGTGTTGGAGGAACAGGCCCCTCCCTGAGGGAAACCATAACCCATGGGAGGATGAGTCTACGAACGTGAAAGGGATCCAACAATACTGTCAATGGCATGGGATACCCCCGGTGCATTAGCACCACCGGTTTTAGGGAGATCAAGTAAGAGGGTATAAACATAACCGGATTACACTTAGATCAAGTCATATTTCAATGCAATTTGGAGGGCAGCTTCCTCGGACTGAGGAAAGTGGGATGCGACATCTTTACCAATAGCAGGCAAGAGGGATGCGAGAAACTAGTCCATGTAGACACGATTTTTGAAAATAGGGGCTCAACATAGGCTCTTCCTTCTGCGCCATCCTTGAATATGGTCAGATAAGCAGGTAGAAGAAGTTTGACAGAAAGAGGTCAAGCTTTCGGTATCGGTGTCATATTGAAGGGGAAGTTGGAATTAAGATAGATAAACCTTGGCAAGGGTCGTAAAAGTAGTATGAGAGGAGGAGGCCTAGTCGACATACCACTTGAAAGCTTCTCTAGTAAGCATATTTTGGAATAACCGAAGATGGACAGAGTCGTCGGTGATGGAGTTAGACGAACACCACATGTGGAAAGAATGAACATGGTTGGTAGGATCCTCTCTAGCATTTCCTTCAAACTTGGGGATGTCTGAAGGAAGTTTGGTTATCTTAGCAGGCCAACCAGGATCATGGTGTATGCGGTCATTAATCAACTGGCTAAAATTGGGAAGGCTTAGACCTACCATATAAGGAAGCCAACGAGCAGTCAAAAGAGTTCTTTTTGTTATAGGTTTTAAACCTGTACAAAAATTATCTACTAATGAATCTTAAAACATAAAACAAACAATAGCGAGAGCATAAAACAGATAAACACAAAGATTTCCCCCTGGATCCCAAATCGGGACGACTAGCTTGATTTTTCATTATATTCCTTTTAGTGTTACAACACATATATATACATTTAAAGCATACATAAACCCCAGTGCATTCACCCTGGATTAGAACATAACCGTAGTCCCCTTGACCGGATCTACAAAATACCTGGGGCTGAAAACCGTTGTACCCCAAAACCATGTGCAAACCCATGCACAAAACCATGGGCGGAACCACCCACCGGAAAATAAGGACCAAAAAAATTTTTCAGGGTGCTGCCCTGGAACCCAACAGGGGGGTCTATCGCACCCCCTGTGACCCCCCTTTACGTGATTAGCCGTGGAAATAATATAACACATACCTAACATTCTCCCACTTGTTGTTTTCTTTCCGCAGGGGGCCACAGGAGAGCTTAGTCATTAGCCCAGTTCTGCAACACCCATTGTTTCTCTACACCAAGAGAACTTTTGAGTGCTCACAGACTTTGTCAATGCATCTCCAACATTCTTCAAAGTGTCCACCTTTACCAGCAAAACCCTTTTAACTTCATCCATATATCTCACAAAGTGATATTGAACATCAATGTGCTTTGTCTTTGAATGATAAGAAGGGTTATTAAATAAGAAAATTGCACTTTGGCTATCACAGTCTATCCTTATAGCTTGCTGCACCAACCCCATACTTGAACACAATCTCTGCAACCAAACTACTTCCTTGCTTGCATGAGTGGCTGCCATCTATTTTGCCTCTGTAGTTGAAAGAGCCACTATAGATTGTCTTTTACTCATCCAACTGACTACACCTCCAAATAGGCTAAACACATACCCACTTGTAGATATTCTTTGGTCTAGATCTCCAGCCCAGTCTGCATCAACAAAACCATAAATGTCCAACACTCTTTCCAATCCTAGCCTTCCCCAGTAGCACAAGCCATAATCACTAGTGCCACATAAATATCTGAATACCTGCTTCACTGTGGTCCAATGCTCCTTCCCTGGGTTTGACATAAACCTACTCAATACTCCCACTGCATGTGCAATTTTTGGTCTAGTATAGACCATTGCATACATCAGGCTACCCACTGCATTTACATATGGAACACGGGAAATATCCTCCTCTTCTTCTTATGTCTTGGGACACTATTCAGCAGACAGCTTTGTACCTACAGGAATCAGAACATTCACCGGTTTACTATCCTGCATATTGAACCTCTGAAATATAGTCTCGAAATACTTCCTCTTGTTTAACCAGAGCTTCATCTTTGCCCAATCTCTCTTAATTTCCATGCCCAAAATATAGTTTGCAACACCAAGATCCTTCATGTCGAATTTGGAGAAAATTTGGGTCTTCAAATCTTGGATAATTTCTTTGTCATTTCCAATCAACAACATATCATCCACATACAAGACCAAATAAATAACATGGTCACCAATTAATTTAAAATAAACACATTGATCCTCCTTGCTTCTGGTGAATCCAAGTCCCCGTATATAGGTATCAAATTTCTGATACCACATCCTTGGTGACTGTTTTAACCCATACAGAGACTTCTTCAACCTGCATACCAGTTCTTTCTTACCCTTCACCATAAAGCTTTCAGGTTGCTTCATGTAGATCTCCTCTTCTAGATCCCCGTGAAGAAATGTTGTCTTCACATCCATCTGTTCTATCTCAAAATCAAATGCAGCAGCAACAGATAAAAGTAATCTAATAGAAGTAACTTTGGCAACAGGAGAAAAAATATCACCAAAATCAATTCCCGACACCTGGGAATAACCTTTCGCTACCAATCGAGCTTTGTATTTCTCCACCTTGCCTTCTACATTCATCTTCTTCTTAAACACCCATTTTCTCCCAATGGGCTTCCTTCCAGCCGGCAACTCCACCAAATCCCATGCATCATTTTTATGCAAGGATGCCATTTCATCAACCATGGCCTCCTTCCAGAGTTTTCCATCTGCTGAATCTACTGCCTCCCTAACAGTTCTAGGATAATCATCAGTTATAGTTAAAGAAAAATTTGAATCGAAAGTATATGGACTATATTTTTCTGGTTGTCTTCTTTCCCGAACTAATCTTCTAACAGCTAGAGTTTGTGGCTCTTCATATTCTGAGTCTTCTTCTGTTGTAGAGTCTGATTCATCCTCCTTTAGCTCAAACTCTATCTTCTCATGTTCCTTTGGAAGGACTTCATGTTTAACAATATCTTTCACCTCTCTACACACCACATCTTTGATTTACACAACCTTCCTTGTTTTCGGGTTCCAAAGTTTACAACCCTTTAAACCATATTTACACCCAATAATGATTCACTGTTCAGATTTATTATCCAACTTGCTCCTTTTCTCCTTTGGAACATGTACATATTCATCACATACAATTAATATCAGATGTGAAAGAGAGGGTTTCTTACTATTCCGTACCTCATGTGGAGTCTTATCCTCCAACGTTGATGAAGGTGATCTGTTAACCAAGTAACATGCAGTCTCCACTGCCTGTACCCAGAATTCTTGTCCTAACCCGGTACCACTGAGCATGCTTCTTGCCTTTTCCATCAGCGTTATGTTCATTCTTTCTGCAACTCCATTTTTTTGAGGTGCGTATGAAGTAGTCATCTTCCGTGCTATACCACACTTCTTAAAGAACTCTTGAAATTCCTTCTTGCTGAACTCCCCACCATTATCTGTCCTCAGTACCTTTATCTTCTTCTCTGTCTGGTTTTCCACCATAACCTTAAATTCTTTAAATCTGTCAAAGACTTCAGATTTATTCCTCAAGAAATATATCCATGTATTCCTTGAGAAGTCATCTATGAATGAAACATAGTACACAGACTTACCCAATGATGGAACTGACACAGGTCCAAACACATCACTTTGCACAAGCACTAGTATCTTGTTCTCCCTCTTAGCACTAAAAGGAAAACTCACCCGATTATACTTCCCATATATGCAATGTTCATAGAAATCGAAATCCAGAGAGCTATTAGACATACCTTCTACCATACCATTTCCATGCAGTATCTGAAGGCCCTTCTATCTAATATGTCCAAGCTTTTGATTCCATAGCATGGTCTTTTCTCCAGAGACCGCTAGGCTTTCTGCTCCACTTTCAGGAACCATAGAATTGTTGCACCCAGCAATAACAGTATTGCCCTGAAGCTTGTACAGAGTTCCAATCCGAACTCCCTTCATTAATACCAGTGCTCCCCAAACCATCTTACAAGTATCTTTCTCGAACATTGTTTTTACACCTGCATCATCCATCTTGCTTACAGAAATCAAATTCATGGCCAATGCAAGAATGTGCAGAACACCAGGAAGTGTTCTAATCCTTCCACCTTGCAGCTTCAACTTGAATTTTCCACGTCTGATGATTCTGGCCTTCCTATCATCACCTAAGAAGACATCACCACTAGAACATTTCTCATACTTGAAGAACCACTCCCTATGAGGAGTGAAGTTAAAGGATGCACCTGAGTCAATCAACCATGCATCCTTGTTTCACCTCTTGTAGAGGGTGTCCATGTTCCCCAAGATTTGTGCACTTGTCAAGACGAGTATATGTTAGCTATGGTATCTCTCTCTCACACCTTTGCTAACTACGTCTTGGGGACTTGACATCACCCAAGGGTTGTTTTTAGGAAGGTACATTTTTTTAAGTGGTTTTCCTATTAATAGCCTATATTTTATTTTGGAATGCTTTATGGTTTTGGTGTCTAATTGACCACATGTTAATTACTTTATTTAGATAAAACACAATTTTAAATATAGAAAAACAACCTCTTGATTAGTATTATCAATCCTTTATTCATTTATATGAATATTCCATTCAAAGATAATTTTCCCTAATTTATCCATCCTCAGTTTATGTTAGGAATTTGTAAATCATATAGAATGTGATGACCTACATTCACATCTCCAGCAACGAAAAGAAGATTCATAATGGCCACCTCTCTTCCACAACTTAGTGTGATTGGTACTCACATATTTATGCATATGGAATCCAATCATTCCATCTAAGGAATGCCATTATTCACATCTCTTCATTCCATGAGTACACCCAATGTTAGTATGCCCATTGAGCCATTGCAAGTTTTGACATTTGAATTGATATTTAGTGGGGTAGAGTAATTGATTTCATTGCTAGAAGTGGGTTTCACAGATTCTTGGAATTCCTATATGTATTTCAATAGTAGTCAGTGTTGGTTTCCCATTTGGTTGGATTTTCAATGGTGGGTATAGTCGCACCTCTAGAATTGGGGGAAGTAATGTCCATGTGGCTAGTTATATAGTGGGATTAATGATGTCATAACCCAAACATACTAACTCCATTTGTGCTTAGTACTAGTGATTTTCCAAGAAATTATTTTATGAACACCAATGAAATGACTCCTTCCCAAGAGTTATCTTATGTTTCCTCTTCATTTATAAATATTTAGAGGTATTCAATGGCCATCATAATTATTCCTTCCTTACACATGGGACTACTATTTTAGTCGTTAACCACAGTTAATGTTCAAAATTTTCTTGAAACTTAATTTCAAATGAAATATATTTCTTATTCTCCTACCTGTTTTATAAAAAGTCTCTTTTCGAGTAACCAAAGGTCTAAAAGAAATAAAAATAAGAAGAAGGAGAGATCAAGATATTTTCTAGTAGCCACTACAAGTCATGCTAAAAATAAGGCATCAATCCCTACAAGTCATACAAATGATATTTCACGATCCACTTCAAGTGATGCTAATGATAAGTTAGTAGAAATTACAAGTCATATTGGAGACAAGAAACAATCGACTAATGCAATCGGCTAATGCAATTCATTATGGGGGCATTGGTATTGTCAATAAATTTAGACGAGAAATATTTAAGCCTCATTTATCTAGTATAGTTTGCAAGGGAAAAAAAAATATCTTCTATGATCTCTTATATAGATAAAAAAAGTTTGATCCATGTCAGAAGACTCTTCTACACCTAAACCATCTTATTTTATCAATGACCTATTAAACTAGCAGTTGATGAGTTTTTCAAGATGATGCAAACTTTGCTTGACCCCACTCTTCTTCTAGGGAGCGATGTGCCTATCAATCATGTTTTAATCACTGCCAGATAAGAACAATAGAAACAAGGGGACGCCCCTAGTCATCTCAAGCATGCTTTCTCTAAGTTCTAGGACAACCTATTTTAACTAGAATGGCCTTATTGAGCCTTAGATCCCTTTTTCTTAACCCATGGAAATAATGGCTAAAGTTTATTCAAAACACATTTTCCAATGCACAATATATGAAGGAGCATTTGCAACCATTATATCCTCCTCATGGGACACATATTCCAAGTTGAATGGTGGGAAAACATCCTAGTGGGTGTCACTTCTGTGTATTTATGGCTAAGGAAATTGGAAAAGGCATTGGAAAGGAAAAGAGGTATTAATTGGCATTTTATTTATGAAAATAATGGAAAATAGGAGAAAGGGAAGGTGAAAGGTCACAAGTTGCATGTGAGGAGAAAAAATGAAGGAAAATGAATAAAATAGAGGCCTTAATAATAATAAAATATTCTGAGGATTAGTTAGCTTTTAATTTTTTTTATAGTGGAGATCTCTTCTATTCTCTCTCTCATACTCTTGCACACTTAGAGAAATATTAGAGCATTGTTGGAGCATGCTTATAGCACCCTAGTTTCATTGGATTTGGAGAAATAAGGCAAAGGAAAGAAGGAAAGCGCAAGTGAATTATCGGATCAGCGACGACAATTGGATTTCTTGTAGGTATCAAGTTGCATGTATGATTTCCTTACTAGTTTTGGCATGCATGGAATATGCATGTGGTTTCTTAGTATGTTGTATCATTCACATGGAATATTTCCTAGATTGACTACGATTTTTATAGCCTTGTCGTTTCCTGTATATCCAAGGTGTTTTGGGTTTTGCCATTTGTTTTCGAATTGGTGCTCATGTTACATATGGTTGTGGTTTGAATTATTAGTTCTTGGAGGGTTGGCTTTACAAACACTCTAGAAGCCCTGTGATATCTTGGGTTGAGTTACTAATCCTGGAAGCCTTGGTTGGAAAAATTCTCTCAAGGCCTTGGTGGGTTTAGTTACTAGTAGTGAAATCCTTCGTTGAAAAAATGCTTTGGAGCCGAATGATAGTTGTGGGTTGAGTTACTAGTCCTTTAATTTGGATTGGAACAATTTTTCTGGATCCATGGACATATTTGGTAGAGACTGATCTAGTGATCATTGGTGATGTCCGACTGTGAGGTGGAATCACTAGTTGAGGATTGAGGTGGTCTGGCCTCTGGAAGCCTCGGTTTGGTTTTTCTTGGTTTATTCCATGACATCCCACATTCATGCTTATAATATGGCATAGGAGTGATTGGTTAAAAGAGGGATTTGGTTCAACCCAATCTATGGTCTGGTGGTACGTGGAAGTCCCTGACTTTGTTATAATATTCATATGTTAAGATGAGGTATTTTTTTATTTATACCTATGACCGTATGTTTTGATTATGATGGTGTTATTATGGATAATTTTCCATGATTTATATTTTAGTTATTTTTTGTTTTATATGATAGTTATATGTTTATTGTATGATGTATATTTTCCATAGATCTTGACATGATTTGATTGGTAAATGAATGGTTATTGAATGCATGACCTAATTCATGTTATTATAGCTATTATGAGAGGGAATTAGAACTTCTTTATAATTCTCAGATAAGTATCATATCCCCATATTCAGATACACATTCATGACCTATAGATTAGATGTTTTCCGTGTGTTTGAAGAAATGTTTTTCATGGTTAGGCTTGGTTAGGAAAAAGCCTTGATCAATTTTTGTGTTAGAAGAATTTTTCCGCTTTTCATTTATCATTTTTGAAAGTTTCATTAAGTTATGGGCAGTGGTATGGAAACTAGCCCTGAAAAGTCCCTCATATCTTGTGGTCATTAGCACATAACTAGGTGAGAAATACTGTAGTCACTCCCTTGCAGACTTATGTATGTGACTGGAGGCTTTTAGTTGCATGTATGCATGCTTATGCATGTGACTGTAAGTTCAGGTAAGTGAAAAATAAATTTAGCTCAGGTTTTTGGCACATGGAAGGGTGGTTCATCCCTTGGGGGTCCTATAGCACCTTAGGGAATTCCGATTCCACTTCCTTATCGTGACCCTAGAGCTTGAATCATATCATATTAACTCCTCGTTACATGTTTAACCTGGTAATATGATTAACTTGGGTAAGTGGGTAGATATGGGATGGGTGGTTACAAAGTGGTATAAAATTGGGTTTATGTTCTTTTTGGATGATATGTGATACCACAATGTGGTATCAGAGCATGGTTCAACACTTGGACTGGATGGGCAGAATGTGTTTTTCATGCATTAAAGTTATTTTTCTATGTGATTGTTATACATGTATTTCGATAGTCATTGTTGCTATTTGTGTAATCATGATGTTGTTGGTATGTTATGATGCTAATGTGTTGTCTGATATAGAGAAAGAGAAGAAAATTATCAAGGAGAGGTTACAGCACTAGACCTCAGGGTAAGAGCAAGTTGTCCTACAGATTTGTATGTTTGGCATGCAAGTATGTTGGTTAATGGTTTTTATAAGCATTATGGTCATGTAAATGCTCGTTATTCTATCGTTGTTGTGATTACATGTTTCATAGATGCTATTTAATTAATTTGTTCATATGCACGTGCGCTAGATAGTCATGCATGATAGTAACTTGTTGTTATATGCATTGCATTCATACACATGATGATTACGGTTATTTAATTTAAGATATTAATGTTATATGTATCATGTTAATCTAGATCGACATGTGTAGATGCTTATGGCTATGATATAGAGGTATCAGTTGATATACTTGTGATATTGTGTCATACTAATCTGGAATGACTTGTGTAAATGTGATAGCCTCCCCTAAGATACATTGAGGTATGAGTTGATTATGTTATCTATTTATTTTATCTAACACAATATATTTATAGGTTGTTTGAATGTTTAAGTAATCACATACGTGTATATAAGATTGCATAAAGGAATTATCTTGTTTTAATTGGTTATAGTAACACAATATCTGCTGACAAAACTTATATGTACTTGCGTTTAAGTAGGCGGTAGTTGTAGCATTATTCTAATGACTATGATTTGACTATTGATTATGACATGGTTGTTAGTCTTGGTAAATGATGATTTGAAATTAATAGACATGATGTCTTGATACTTGGAATAGGTGATTGACATGTGTGAACATATATAGGGAAACATGCTTGGTATTAGCATGGAAAGGTAACTATTGATTTTTTTATGTAATTAAAAGTTGTGTGATGTGATAGTACATAATAAGACTCAATTTCAGCAAGGAAAAATATAAAAGAAAGGAATTGGGTGAGAATTCCTATGGCTATGTTTGGAAACCACAATTCCAAAAAAATGAGTGTTTTGCATACATGAAGTCTTATTAACCTTGATTTTGTTTGACATCATATGGATATATGCTAGATTCATGAACACGTATTTGACATGTATAAAAGCTAGTTTCCAGTTATGGTTAGATTCGTTAAGGAATTGGAATCCCTTGAGAGATGATATATGTATGTTTCCATTTACAAGTCAACGTGTTGGGTAAAAAAAGGTAAGCTAATTGGGATACTGCATATTTATTTATGCACTAAAAATTATGTGTTTATTGCAGTACAATGCACACGATTGCATGGAAAAAGAGACTGATATGAAATCTTGAAGAAGGCTTAGGTTGAGATTTCCCTTGGAAGCACTTGTAACCATGGGGTTGAGTCATGGTGTATGTTCCTTTTTTTTTCTTTCAGTTCTTTCTGATTTGTTTGTGCTTGTATTTCATTTTTGTTTATGTTTGGTGCATGGCCATGCCACTTTGTTGTGGTGTCATATTGTTATTAGTTTTTATGGTTTTATTCTTGTTTTATTCTTGTTCATGCCTTTTATGTCTTGAGGGTATTGGGGATTGGTTGGGGAAAGAGGAAGTTAATGGAGCTCAGGGAGAGCTTAATGAAACCCAACAGGTAATGGCCCAGCTCAAGAGTGGTGCATGTATAAGGGCAGCTGAAGGCAAGATTATGAAAATTGGTTGAGTTGGATGGGTCCATTGTTATAAATGGACAGTGGCAAGATAATCATCAGGAAGGTAACCAAGAAATGTAAAGTGAATGGATTTGAGGTGTCATATGCCTTGGATATGTTGGGAACTATTGTTCTTAATGTTGTGTATGTTGTGCACGGATAAAGGAAGTTATCGTAACCTTGACCTTATGATATTTGGTAATTGTTTTGTGATTATGATTATGATGATGTCTATATATGTATGCATGTTGTTATGTGAAAGGGTCATCAAGGATCATGATTTTTTTATGTAAATATTTATATGTATAAATGTATGTATGTATGCCATTGTCTATCAGGGTCAACATGGATCGTGATTGTTTTATGTTGATGTTTATATGTATATATTTATGTATATATGTTGTTGTCTGAGAGGGTCATCAAGAATCATTCTTGTGGAAGAATGATTGCTTATGCAGGTGAATGGCATGAAGAGGTTCCTAGTTTCTGAGGAATCAAGTGGTAAGAGTAGCCCTAAAATATCGATGAGGTTAGTATCATGTGGATATGCATTGATATTATGTGATTATACTATGTATATGCTTATGTTATGGAAATTTAATGTTGAGGGATACATCATCGGAATGAAAAAGTGTGATTTGTGACACGTTGGGACAACCATGGACAAGACACTAGAGGCAAGGTGGCTTGGTAGAGTTAGTGTGGTATGTGGATGTGTAGTACTATTGTTGTATAAATATTGTATATGTTGTATATGTGGTTCTATGTGCATATAGAATTGTGTACATGTTGTATAGTAGTGCTATGTACATATGGTGTTGTGTATGTGTTTCCATATGCAATGATATGAACATATGGTGTTGTGTATGTGTTGTATATGTAGTCTTATGTACATATGGTGTTGTGTACATGTTGTATATCTGGTGTTATTTACATGTTGGATATGCAGTGTTGTGTACATATGGTGTCATGGGCATGTTGGATATGTGGTGTTGTGCACATATGGTGTTGTGTGCATGTTGCATATGTGGTGTTGTGTACATATAGTGCCATGTACATGCTGCATATGGAGTGTTGTGTACATATGGTGCTATGTACATGTTGCATATGTAGTATTGTGTACATATGGTGTTGTGTGCATGATGTACATGTGATTTTGTGTGGATGATTGTACATGTGGTGTTGTGTACATGTTGTACATGGGGTGTTGTGTGTATGAGGTGATGTGTACATTTATTGCATGTGGTGTTGTAAACATGTTCTGTAGGTGATGTTATGTACATGTGGTGTAAGTGGTGTTGTGTACATGTGGTGTAAGTGGTGTTCTATACATGTACTGCAAGTGGTTTTATGTACACGTGGTACAGTGTACATATTTTACAGGTGGTATTATGTGCATTTCGTACATGTTTTGATGTGTACATGTAGTACATGTTATGTTGTATACACATGGTACTATATTATGTGTATTGTGTATTCGTTGTATCACGACATGTGTAATCTTTGTATTGTACTCCGTGTATGCATATTTATGTGTTGTGTTGTATGTAGGGTGTAAGTGTATGTGTTGTGTTTTACACTAGGTGTAGGTGTATGTATTGAGTTGTGGTGTACACCAAATGTAGGTGTATCCACTGTGTTGTACATCGGATGTAGGTGTATGTGATTTGTGCTACACCATGTGTGGGTGGATGTGTGTGATGTACACTATGTTTATGTGATTGAAGAGAATGTACTAGGTGTTTTCTAGGTTTGGAAACTGATCTAGTGTGTGTACAGAAAGGACAAAGAACAAAGGTAGAAGCAGAGGATTGATTGAAGCATAACTGTTGGTATTATATTACATTTTTACTATGCATGTGATCTATTAATCTGATTTATGATGCTTACATGTGATCTATGACATTGATTTATGATGATTACATGTGATTTATGTTCATTGCATTTAGTTGTAATCAGATGTGACATGTTTATACATGATGATTTGATCAAATAACTAGTTTGACTTCTTGTAGCAAGAAGTAAAAAGAATTGTACATGTACCTTATTAATGAGCTACTGATGAGGTGTGATTTGAATTTATTTCAATTCATTTGAATCTAATGGAAATTATGTGCTTCATACAGGAAAGCATGGAAATTCCCAGCTTGGGTGGTTGAAATTGACTACAAGAATGTTAGCAGCAGTGGTGAAAGGAATTGGAACAAGAAACAATATGTTGGTAGGGCACTTCAGGAGAAGGGAAATTGTGGGACACTGGTACCCAATAGTTTCCATTGATTTCCATGAGCATTATATTACTGCTATGATGATTTTGAGGAAGGGATATGCCCTTTCTTTTGGACCTTCTGATGCAAGGAAACCTTCCCAAGGGAGGGGTCACTCAAGGGAGTGTGTAGCAGAGAAATTGATTCCCTCGAAACTTCGAAGGTGTGTGACTACATGGAAGAGGGTGAATGGATTTCCTGAGGGTTTGTGTAGAAGAGAAGGGAAGGTGATGGAATACATTGATTTTTGTCATTAGCATTTCGAGATTGAATCATAAGAATAATGGGAGTGTGCCTTGGAACAATGAGCTAGTAACTGTTCACCAAGAGGATAAGTGGCGCAGGATTGTAGAATTGTACATTAGATACAAATTTTGACTTTGGAAGTGTATTATGGCCTTCCTGGGAAGGAGGTGAATACCAATACTACTTTTGAGGGTGGAGGTGTAAGCCTATAGATTACCTTGTTGCTGATAAGGTCATTGTATCCTTTTATGTACTGGTTTGAGAAAATGTGCATATTTTTAAAGGTGTATATTTTTGTAAATAGTGTATTGAGTTGTGTTATAAAGCTCCATATACAAAATGGTTATTTGTTGGTTGAAGAAAACATGCATGATTTTATATGTGGTTGTATTGTAAATATCATAATTATCTTTGTTAAAGCTCCAGTAAACTATATGTTTTTCATCTTTTCACTAATGGTCATTATAGATATTGAAACGAGTTGGATTATAAAGCTCCATTGGTAGTATGTTTTGGTTTTCAGTGGTATTGTTGATTATAGGTGTCATTGTACACCAAGGACACTGTCCCCCCAAGGGGGAGGGATCTATAACAACCTCTGGATTTATTTCCATGTAAAAAAAAATATAATACCAAGGTCACAGAACACATATTCCAAGTTGAATGGTGGGAAAAAACTCCTAGTGGGTGCCACTTCGGTTTTTTTATGCCTAAGGAAAATTGGAAAAGAGGTATTAATTGGCATTTTTTTATGAAAATAATGGAAAATAAGAGAAAAAAAAGGTGAAAGGTCACATGTTGCATGTGGGGAGGAAAAATGAAGGAAAATGAATAAAATAGAGTCCCCAATGATAAGAATGCTTCATAGGATCATTTCATGGCATTCTGCTAGTTTAGATTTTGATAGTTTTGTGGTGGAGCTCTATTCTAGTTTATGTCTCTCATACTCTTGCACATTTAGAGAAATCTTAGAGCATCGTTGGAGCATGCTTGGAGCTATCTAGTTTCATTGCATTTGAAGAAAGAACGAAAAGGAAAGCAGGAAAGTGCAAGGGAACATTTTCATCAGCGCTGCTACAACTTGATTTCTTGTAGGTATTGAGTTGCATGTATGATTTCCTTGCTAGTTTTGACATGAATGGAATATTCATGTGGTTGCTTGATTATGTTTTTTAATTGGCATGGAGGATTTCCTTGATTGATAATGGTTTTTCCTAGCCTTGTCATTTCCTAGATAGACATGGCATTGTTGGTGTTCCAATCTTTTTTATGATTGATTCTCATGTTCCATATGGATTTGGGTTTATTTATTAGTTCCTAGAGCCTTGGTTGGAAAAATGGTTTGGAAGAATTGTAATAGCTTGGTTTGTTACTAGTCCTGGAATCCTTGGTTGGACAAATGCTTTGGAGCCATTAGTGGGTTGAGTTACTAGTCCTCGAAGCCTTGGTAAGGCAAATTATTTGGATCCCAATGACATTTGTGAGTTGAGTTACAAGTCCTTGAAGCCATGTTAGAACAAATGCTATTGAGTCATGTACAACATTCGTAGAGACCGATTTGGTGATAATTAGTGATGTCTGACCGTGAGGTCGAATTAATGGCTGAGGGTTGAGGTGGTTTGGCCTCTGGAAGCCTTCATTTTGGTTTTTCTTGTTTTATTTCATGAGATCCCACATACATGCTTAGAATATGTCACGGGGGTAATTTTGTGAAAGATATATTTGGTTCAGCCCAATCTATGGTCGGGGGGTACGTGGAAGTCCCTAACTTGGTTGGCATATTCATAAGTTAAAATGAGGTATTTTTCTATTGAGACTTATGAGCATATGTATTGATTATGATGCTCATCTTATTGCTAGTTTTTCATGGTTTATTTGTTGGTTATTTATTTCCTATGGATATTGACATGTTTTCATTTGTAAATGAATGGTTATTGAATGGATGACCTAATGGATGTTATTACAACTATGATGAGAAGGAATCAGAACTTCTTGATGATTATCAGATAAGTATCAGATTCCTATGTTCAGATATGCATTCATGACCTATAGATTACATGTTTTCCATTTGTTCGATGAAATATTTGTCATGGTTAGGCTTGGTTAGGCCAAGTGCTTGATAATTTTTTGTGTTGGAAGGATTTGTGCCTATTTCATTTATCATTTCTAAAATTTTCATTAATTTTTTGGTAATGGCATGGAGACTATACCTAAAAATTGCCTCTTATCCTACGGTCGCTAGCATAGAAATGGGTGAAAAAGATTGCAGTCACTCTGTTGTAGTCTTATGCATGCAACTGGAGGCTTTTATTCCCATGGATGCAAGCGTGTGCATGCTATTGGGAGTTCAGGTGAGTGAAAATTAAATTCATCTCATGGTTTGGGCACCTGTAATGGTTATTTTCTCCTTGGGGGTCTTGTAGCACCTAAGGGAAGTCAGTAAGGTTTTGGTTTTGTCGATTCCACTTCCTTAAGGTGACCTAGGAGGTCGAATTACCCTGGTATGCCAGTTAACTTGGGTAAGTGGGTAGATATGGGAGGATTAGTTAGACTTTAGAGATTCTTACTTAGTTTCCTATCAAATTAGGTGGAAAGATTGTCCTAGTTGACATAGTAGTTGCGAATGTCCCATTAGATTTAAATATTCTTATTGGGTGCGATTATATATATATATATATATATTATGTCATTTATGCTCTTATGAGTTATTCATTTTCCTCACAATAGAAGCATTGTCACCATCATTTATTTTTCATCTAATAAACACCATCTTTATTCAATTTTAGACCATCGTACCACATATTATGTTAGGATTTCGGTGGAAGATACCCCACCATAGGTGAATGATGTGAAATCATTTCCAAAATGTTCAATTGTTTCTGAGAAGGAGACCTTACACTTGTATTTTCATTCTTTGGACATGATCATAACAATTTATTTGGAATCTGTTGGCACTAGCAAAAGAGTACATCATATTACGGAATATAATGAGCATACTTTGCCCATGTGGGTTCCAGTTTGTATAATTTTCATAACTACCTAGATATTAAGCTACCTTTGGATCGAGTCATCATGGCGGTCATAGCTTCAAGTGATATGGCATGGGATGACATTTTTCATTGTGCATATTTACTTCTAATTTGTAAATTATGGAGTTGACCTAAAAAGTCTTGATTCGGGACAAGGAGATTTTTTTGAGTCATACAACAATCTACTATGCCTATAGAAAATCAAGTATATTCAGATAATACTAAATATGAGTGTCTTGTACCTTTCCCATGTCATTATGGCCATCAATAAGGAGCTAAAGTAGCTCAAAACTACTCATTATTGTTGTCATTAGTAGTTCTTGAGAGAAATTTGGTTATAGTTTCTGACCATAATCGTGAAGATTTAGGAATTGGAAAGCTAAATCCTATGTGGCATGGAATTGGTATGGTGTGCCACATGATGTTGAAAATGACCCTTAAGTTCATAAGTGTTAATATAAATCCTTTTTCTAGGCCTAGAAGTGGGCTTTACTCACCGGTAAACTATTAGGATGCATAGTGCTTTTCTACATAGGTGTGTGATGTAAGTGCCTTTTATATTGGCATGTTGGTTGGTTTGGTTCAATGATTATCATATTTGGTTCTTGATTCAAGTATGTTAGTAGGATCTCCTTGTCCCTTAGTAAATGCATACCCATGTAGAGACCAGCAGGCTATAAACATTAGTTAGCTAGCTAAGTTGGATTTTTCACATTACTTAATCATTTAAACAAGCATGCATGCACATAAACATATGGATATCACATCCCATCATTCAAAGTATTAAGTAGGAGTAGAAACATATATAGATAAAATACATAGTTAATACATCATGTCAAAAAAAATATTCCGCCCACCAAAATTTTTCAAAAAATAAATAGTAGAATCCTACTTTTACCTAGTCAAGATGAAGTGAAATTACATCTACAAAATCTCTCACAATCAACACTAAATTTTTTGAGAAGTGGAAGAATTTTGATACATTCATTTCCTTCCTCATAATTAATCTTATGAGATTTTATTATGTGATTTAACCTTCGGTCCAATATTTCTAGATAGTTTTTACAAGATGTGATGGTGTTTTTATGGTGACATCCATTGAAATATGAGGCACATGTTGTTAACTATCATATAGGGATACGATTTTCCTTTTAACATCATCTTTCATTAATAACAATAAATTTACCAGCATTTTTCCAGAGGTTAGATCCCATCAGGTTACAACATTATCCCTTCTCATTTACATGTTGTAATATGTGCAGTAATGCATAACATTTATTGGAACCTTATATAGAATCTCTTGTGACCATTTAGTGCCCATGTTGGATTTATTCATAGGCTCGAGGACCTTTCTTTTTCCTCTCCATGACAAAAGGATGAACTCATTGTTCTCTCTTAATCCCTTTTTCTATTAATGTTATGAAGGGGTTCGTAACACTTTTATGTTTCTTAATGCTTATACATGCATATTACTACTAATGTCTTCGTTCATACTAATATATTTTTATTTTCTTTAATCATACTTGCCACCATTATATTCACTCTTGACCTCCTTCCAAATGCATTCCCTTGCATCCATTTTTATTACCTTTATCCATGTATAAAACTATTGTGATGATTTGGAAAACTCTACCGATAGTTTTTGTCATCTGATAGGTCTATGAAATTTGGTTCTAGCATAGATGTGTGCCATTGAGCCAGTCATTTTATCTATGAGTTTTATTTTAAATCCTTTCAATGCTTTTCAAACCATGAAAATGACATTATTGAGTGTAATTTTAACTCCTTTCCTTTGTCATGAACCCATGAAAAGGAAAATATTAAGAATAGTTCTATTTGTTTTCCAAACATGCAAAACCATGAAGAAGAGACCAAAATGAACTAAGGAGATGGGAAAATACCTTTCGTAAACTATTTTTAGGAAAGTTACGATAGTTATTTTTTGTCACCCTCGAACAATGAACTTATTTGTGTCTTTGTCTTACAGATGGAGTATAGCTTTCCTAGGAGCCACACTGTGCTTATGAATCCTATAATCCTCTAACCTATTACTCTTCCATTCATTATTGAGAGTGATTTGATGCCTCATGTGTTGTGACACTATATTTTTGATGGTCTTGATTCAATTCTATCAAATCATTATAATTTCTTGATATATGTTTAAAAGAAGTGAATCATGACTCGTTTACTCTATAGTCTTGTTGACCTTTCATGTCAACCAACATTGTTCCATAGGTACTCAATAGTTCTACCACTTCACACAGATATCCACATTTGTTTCATGTAAAATAATGGGAGATACATTAAGGCCCTCCTTCAACAAATCTTGTCCTATAAATTCCAACTCATTATATGTGACAAATATTTAGAAACTAGGTAATAAATTAGATCCTGTAGTGATCAACAATATGTTTCCTCATGAATGATAGTGGGTTAATATTTTTGTCTCATGATTGATCTATTTTACAAGTGCTTAGCATCATCAACTATTATATTCACACTTTTGAAATTGTACAAATTACCTTGATGGAAATCTTATTTATTTATGAGTCCCATCACATCTATTAACTATATTCCTTTATGACTACTATTGAGATAATTTCTACCATGTTTAACATCAACTTTTGTATTTTCATGTTGTAAAATCATACCAATGATTAGTTGCATTGAATACCTTGTGACTTGGGGGGATCATTCCATAATGCTACCCTTCCCATGATATGATGGATTATATCACTATTTTATGAGTACTTTGAAGACTATGATGACAATGATACTTATATGTGCTAATTAACTTCATGATATACATTATGATATGCATCTAGTGTATTATGTTGTTATCGATTCCTTTTCCATATGATTGAGTGTAATTATTTATACCTCAATAATTATATGTGTGTGTGTGTGTGTGTGTAGAGAGAGAGAGAGAGAGAGAGAGAGAGAGAGAGAGAGGTAGTTAGTTAGTTAGTTCTATTTATTTTATCTGAGATTTACCTTCTCGTGCCACTCTACTCACATGATTCTTTGGTAATTTATTTTAGCCCTTATCTCTCTTTAGACCTCACATATTAGGGGTAATATATTATAATACTATTTTCCACCCTAGGGCTCATATCGTACCTAATTATGTCACCGAACTAAAGTTACACTTTTGTAGAAGCAAAGTCAATATTTTTGTGCATAATCCCACCTTCACTTTTTGCTAGGAGAAATTGATCATTTTTTTATAATGTAGATGATGACACCATTGATCATCTTTGGTTTCCAAAAAATTACTAATTTTACCATATTTTAAATGCAATCCATATTAAGGAGATGTGATTAGGTTAGACTAGCCATGATTTGGTACAAACATTGAAACTTGTTTATGGCATGTTCTTCATCAAATTCCAAGGATTTTGGTCGTATCTCCAAACATCATCTAGCATTCTATAAAGAAAGGTAATTCAAGGGGATAACAAATATAGAACTAATTGTGTTCTTATGTTACCATAATATAGCTAGAGAGAGCTTTCATATTCTCTATAGGTTTAAACACACTTCGAGAGAGTGCTAAGGGAGGCTCAAGGAACTTGGAGTTGAAAAGTTCCTCAACAAGTGTCAAGGTAATCTTTTATTTTTGGACACTCTATTTACCATTAATATAGATCTACGGTTCTCCCCCTCTAATGTCTATAAACTAAATTGCAGATCTATTCTTACTTTAGTAAGATTAACTAGATCTAATTGTTACTTATATTCTATTTGTACCAAATGTACTTGAGGGGGGTATATTTTCACTTGTGTGTAAGTGTTTGAAGTGTTGCAACCACGATTGGATTCTTGTAGCTACATCAATAAAAACAACACAATGGAAAACCAATGGAATATGGTAATATTCACCCTCCTATCTTATTAATATATATTGAATTTATAATTCTATATCTAGAGTACAAAATCCACAAGGATATGTCCCTTTGTCTATCTGCAGTATTCAATAGATAATGAAGAAGACACTCCTATCTAAAACAAGGATTCTTATACAACATAAAATGATCAATAAAGCCATGCGTACCTAAACAAGCACATAGTTGCACCAACATTCACCAAGTGACATGTTACATTTTTTCTAGGCATGTAATGAGTGATCTCGACAATCATGATTGTGAAATACTTGTTTTTATTTTAAGAATCTATCATACAGAAGCACATTTTTTGTTTAATCTACAAATAACAACTACAAATTACACAATCTTCTACTCTTATCAACACATCAGGTACATACTATGCTCAATATTATGTGAAATCGAAATCTATTAATTAATCAATATTGATTATCTTCTATTTGTTCGGACTTCCTTCCCCTAGGGTTGTAATGGGACGCTGAATGGTCCTTTACAATAACAATAATGTAGTTATAGAATAACAATAATGTAGTTATAATCCCCATCTAATTTAACATAAACTACTTTTAGAATAATAACTATGATTATGATTAAGGTTTTTCATTAATGAAATTTTCCTTTTTATTGTATTTCGTGTTTAAAACTTAACTCATTAAGAAGTTCCCTCTACCAAGAAAAAAAAATATGCTATATATAACATTAAACATTTCGTATTTATTTTTATGATTCAATTTTAATATTTAAAATATTTTTATGATTGTATTTTAATGATTGAAGATAATATCATGGAAATGATATCATGTTACCATATAACTTGAAACAGTTGCAAATCCATTTGGAACGTACCTACGGTTTGTTTTGCAATGGTGGCAGGATATATGTATGAAAAATAAGCAAAAAGACAATATACACCATTGAGTGAGTCATTTGTGATGAAATGATTAGTTACCTCGTCTCGGCATCCGAACCAACCATCCATGGACTTGAAATGAACCAGTGGTCCGCGGAGTACCTTATCTTCAACCCAAATAAGCCAGGTGCAAAGATCAATTCACTCGTAAATAAGCATTGCATCCTTGATGGCTATAGCGAAATTTGATTCGGTCTTCTTGGAGGCGGTAGCTAAATTGGGACAAATGGGGCCATGACTTTTTGCAAGATATGTCCAATTCAACCTCTGGAACATATGTCCCTTCACCTGAATTTTTAAGATCCATTAACTAGTGCTTTCCTAAAGATCCTTCTGCTTAATAGACCGAACGTTTCAAAGAAATCTATACCAACGTTAAGAAGTAGACGTGTGATGCCGCTCTGTACTTGACTTGTTGAAGCATATTCCCTTTGCGTGGACCCAAAAATAAACCAAAAGTTGGTTACCGAAAATGACAAATAACTATATGGGGGCACGATTCTCTGCAGCATAGGTCCAACCTAAACTCTGCAACATATGTCCCGTCTGCTGTTTTCACCTATACTTGACATTTGACCAGAAGGACAGGAAATAATAAAACAACTGTTCTTGGCACTTGACATTTGACCCGAGGGGTCACTAAACAATAACAACTGATAGGAATCCTTTTGTGTGAAATCACTATTGCGAGGCCAGGTAGGAATATTCTCCGAAGCTCAATCCCTCGATCTCTAGGCTGCAAACACTCGTAAAATAAATGGGACGATGCGTGCAAGGGTGCAACAAAAGGAGAACGAACACCAAATACTCAAACAATCAAAGCGTATACGAGATATTTAATGTGGGTATATTTAAAAAAATTTCTAAACAGTATATGCACTTATTGATGGGGTATTTTTTTATTGAAGTTGTCTACTCAGGTAACAGAGCAGGTTTTTGTCAATCTGGTTCAGTAAAATTCAAAAAATGAGGTAGTTGCAATGTTTGGAATCCATTTTTGAGAGTTGAAATGGATTCAGTACTATCAAAACCCTTAGGACACTCAAAATACTGAAGTTTAACAACTGTAAACAAGATTCTGATAAAATCTTTGCCGGAATTTTTTCAAAATTCGGCTGGATTCTGGGCCATTCTGTTACCTTTTTAGACTATGGAATATTTGAAATGGAGGTATGTATTTTCATTCAATCAATTTATAATGAAAAGTTGTACAAGTATTTTTATTTCAATTCATAAGAATAAATTAAATATACAGTGTAAAAAATATATAGTTGTATTTTAAATAAACGTTATAAATAAAAATCATTAATGTTTAGTTATATTTATTTTTTTCTAAAGAATTTCAAAATATTAAAAGTGACAATCTAAAGTTTAGATACAAGATCATAATTAAATTTTTATGTGACATTAATGTTAGAGGATTTGTTTTGTGTATCTATATGATGATTGAGTGTTTTATTTTAGATTATGTATCAAGCATACCATAGCTATGTTTGAGCATAGAAATTATAATTTTTTAAAATCTCAGTAGAAAATAATAAATTTTCAGACCTTGAGGCATTTGAGACATTCATTGGACGTAATGATTTTATCAAAACACTACAAGAGCTATGAAAAGAGTCTTCTTGCTATATAGTGTTGTGGGAACGTATGAATCTTGTATCCATGAAGAGAGCTTTCTTGCTTTATAGGGCTCTAGAAAAATTCAAATATGGTATGATTATGTATTTTTCTTATTATGTAGGCTAAGACCTCGATAATTCCTTAGGTGAATACAAATGCAAGGAAAGATAAAGTTACTCATCAAAGCCACAAAGTATGTTATTCTTAGTAATGAAATTGATTGCTCACTTTATCTCTCAAACCATGAAAAAAAAATGCAGGATATAGTGGATTTAGAGCATGATACTTGTTACATAGATCTCATGATAACATGAACTGTGTTCCCTTTTTCATATCTTACATAAGAATCCTATTAATTATCAGAAATGTTGCTCCAAGCATTAAGTTTTTAAAGGACACATCTTATTGCTTTTGGACTTGCATTAAGGAATAGGGAAAGAAATGTAAGAAGCATTCTCAAATATTTGATATTTAAAAAATCACCACACTAATGCCAACATTTATAAAAAGACGAAGAAACTGAAAGAGTATGATAGATAAAAACTCATAAGATTTGGAATATGAGAATGAACATAGTAAGGAATAGATGATGCCAAAAAATTAATGAATAAAATATCGTAATTCTTAATTATTGAAATCCCATTTATTTTTTTCTGTTGTTGACAAGGTCCACTTTTTGCATGTTTATACTTAAAATTAGTCAAGAACCTACACTTTATCACTGACCTTAATAGTGTCTTTTATCCCAAGAAAACTCATTGACATACTTCTTCATGAAACAGGAAAAGTATCCATTAATTTTATGATGAGCCTGACCAAACCTATACAATATTAGTGGATTGTTGAGAGATTTATATTCTAGTACTAATTATGTGTTTTTCACCAAAGTATCTATTTCCATAATGTGGATGCCATGAACTACATAATAAGTGTTTGAGAGGCCAACAAATGTTCTCAAATAATAACAAAGTACTAGATAGCGATGATATAAGAATACTAGATTTGTCAATATATTAGATGCTTTTAGAGAGAAGGAATATTATATGAACATGAAGAAAGAGAGATGGGCTTATTTGTTGTGAAACCAGCTCCAAAAATAGAAGAAAAGAAATATCAACACCTTAGAAATAAGCCACTTCGAGGGGGCAACCTCCAATACATTGCATGAATGAACAATTCTTGGATGATACAAATTACAAAACCTCCTTCCTATATATAGGAGTCCATGGGGCCACAATGTAATCTTAGTGGGGCCACAATGTAATCCTAGCCGACCTAACAATAATAATTTAAGGGCAAAATAATAACAATATGGGGGTTACAGGGGTACAATAATAACAATAAGGGGGTTACACTAACAAAAATAAGGGACTATACTAGTAATATGGGGACCTAACATGCCCCTCTCCTTCAAAAAAGTGTTTTCCTCAACGCTTGAGTAGATCTGGGTGCTTTTGTATAAAATTCTCATCCTCCGATGTAGAATCTTCAGTGGGTAAGTTCTTCCACTTGATGAGATACTCTGAAATTGATCGATTTCGTAGCTGTTAAGTTCTTGTTTCTGTGACCGCTTCAGGTTGCAATATGTTTTTTCCTTCCTCATCGAGTTCTGGAAATATTGTTTGAACTGGAATATTTTCACCTATAACCTTCTTTAAGCATGAAACATGGAAAACTGGATGCACTCGTGAAGAAGCAGGAAGCTCCAATTTGTATGCCATAGTACCAATCTTCTGCAACACCTTGTAAGGACCATAGTAATTTGGCAATAATTTATTATCCTTCTTAGCTTGCTTGAGGGACATTTGTTTGTATGGTTGTAGCCGTAAAAATACCCAGTCTCTTAAATCAAAACTTCTCTCACTGCGATGTTGATCTGCCTTTGTTTCATTCGATTTTGTGCAAAATTCAGGTTATCCTTTAAGAGCTGGAGAACTTCTTGTTCATGCTCGATGTGATCTTCCACTGCTTGAACCTTTGAATTTTATCTTAAAGATGATGTGATGGAAGGTGGATGATGTCCATAAAGTGCCATAAATGGGGTCATTTTTGCTACAGTATGGAAGGAAGTGTTATACCACCATTCAGCAAGAGGTAACCACTTGACCCATTGTGTTTGTTTATCAGATACAAAACAACGAAGATATCCTTCTAAAAATTTATTTACTATCTCAATTTGACCATCGGATTGAGGATGATAAGATGAGCTATGAGCTAATTGAGTACCCAAACAAGAAAATAACTCCATCCAAAAATTTCCAGTAAAAATGGGATCTCTATCGCTCACAGTAACCCTTGGGTTTCCATGTAGCTTTTGAATTGTGTCCATAAATGTACTTGCTTTAAATGGATGAGATAATGCAAAAATATGTGTGCATGCTTGGTAAGTCTATCAACTATCAAATACCACCATGATGACACTCTTTCCTTTGGACTTCAGTAAACCTGTGATAAAATCCATTGAAATCTCCTCCCAACATTGACTTGGAATGGATAAAGGTTGTAGAAGTCCCAGGGTCTTAATTGTCTCAACTTTATTCTACTGGCAAATAAAACATTTTGCCAGAAACTTTTGAATATCAGTTTTAAGGCCATCCCAAAAAAAATTCTTTCTTCACCCTGTGGTAAGTTTTTAAAAATCCTAAGTGTCCTCCTAAAGGAGAAGTGTGCAATTCCAAAAGAATCTTTTGTTTTTGTTGGGAATTCTTACAAATATATAAGCGATCTTTGTAGCATAAGGAATCATTTTTCCAACTAAATGTATTAGATGTACTAGGATCTTGCTACAACTTTTGAAGCAGTGTACACACTTCTTTGTCCTTATTCCATTCATCCCTTGCTTCGGTTATCCAATCTGGTTGGATAATAGAAATGGCACAAAGCAATGCTTCCACCTCTTCATTCTTTCTTGAGAGTACATCTCCAACAACATTTAGCTTCCATTTTTTGTAGATTATTTCAAATTCATAACCCAACATCTTTGTGACCCATTTTTGTTGCTCTTCTAAAGATAGTGTTTGTCCCAAAAAGTGTTTAAGATTATCATGATCAGTTTTTACCTTGAAGTGTCTTCCTATTAGTTAAGTTCGTTATGTCTTTAGTGCATGCAGTATTGCTAACATTTATTTCCCCTAAATAGGTTTTTGTAAATAATTTCCTTTGATTGGATGACTTTCAAAAGCAATGGGTCTTCCTTCTTGCATTAAAACAACACCAATTCCATTTCTTGAGGCATCATATTCCACAATAAAGGTTTTTGTGAAGTCTGGCATAGCTAAGACTGTTGCTAGGCACATTGACTCTTTAAGATGTTCAAAGGCCTTAGTTGCTTTAGGAGTCCATGAAAATCCATCTTTCTTCAATAATGTTGTTAGAGGTGTTGCTATTCTCCCATAATTCTTAAAAAAACTTGCGATAATACCCTGTTAACCCGAGAAATCCTCGCAACTTCTTTATGGTTGTGGGGACTTTCCATTATTTAATGGATTTAATTTTGTTAGGGTCTACCTTAACACCCTTGTGAGATACAATATGACCCAGATATTCCACCTCTTGTACTCCAAAGAAGCATTTGGATGTTTTTGCATATAATTGTTTCTCCTGCAATAGTTTGAGCACCCTGTCAACATGTTGAACATGATCATTCCAAGACTTGTTGTAGATTAGTATATCATCAAAAAATACTAGCACAAATTTTCTAAGGAATGGTTTCAAAATGGAATTCATCAAGCCTTGAAATGTAGAAGGTGCATTGGTAAGGCCAAAAGGCATGACCAAAAATTCATAATGACCCTCATGGGTTGAAATGCTGTTTTCGGAATATCTTCATTCTTCATTCTAATTTGATGATATCCTGAACGAAGATCCAACTTCATAAAATAAATTTCTCCATGTAATTCATCCAATAATTCATCAATCATAGGAATGGAAAATTTATCTTTAATGGTGAGCTTATTGAGCTCCCTATAATCCAGACACATGCGTCATGATCCATCCTTCTTGTGTACCAGTACTACAGGAGTAGAGAAAGAAATTTGACTAGGTTGAATTATACTAGCCTCTAACATTTCTGCAATCATATGTTCAATTTCACTCTTTTAGACATAAGGATATCTATAAGGCCTGATGTTTGGAGGAACACTTCCTGGAATCAAAGTAATAGCATGATCATGATCACAAATAGGTGGGAGTCTTTTTGGAGTTTCAAAAACCTTGGAATGATTGTCCAAGACTTTTTGGAGATCTACAGAAATAGATAATTTTGATGTTGGAACTTCTAGTGAGCATAATTGTGCAACTACGCCTCATTTTTCTTTCTTTAGAAGCTTTGTCATGACATTAGAGCTTATTATATTTCCTGGATTCCCTACAATACCCCATAAAAATTGACCAAGTGACAATTTTTTATGGGAGCAAAGCCATCGATACCATACAAATGTATTTTGTTCTAAATGTAAAGTTGCAATGCGTACCTTTTGTGTGTTTTTCACATTATTGAGATCAAAATATTGCTCCATCTATAATATCCATGTTACAGGATCCTTTCCATCAAACTTCCTCATATCCATTTTTCGAATATGGTGGTTCTTCTCGCCAACTTTAGAGTTTATGAGATCGCGATTAACATTTATTTTGTTCTCTTCATGAGTTTCCTCTACTGTCTTCTCACCATTAGGAAACATTTGTTGTAACAACTTTGTCAAACGTTCCATGTCTGATTTTAGATCATTCTTCATGTTTTTTATTTTTTCATCGATCTTAGCTTCCATGTCATCCATCTTAGATTTCGTGCCAGCTTCCATGCCATCTATCTTAGCTTCCATGTCATTCTTCAAACCATCCATCTTAGATTCCATGCCTTTCTTCAAACCATCCATCTTAGTTTTCATGTCTTTCTTCAAAACTTCCATATCATTTTTTTTTCTCTTTGCGAGAGCGAAATTTGTTTCACTTTTTCCTGTAAATTTGATATGTCATGTTGCCATTCTTCGTCTTCATGAGTCATAGTAGAGCCTTATAAAGGCTAAATGGGTATTGAATTATTTTTAGGAGGCATTTCAGAACCCAATTCTGAAATATATTCTATAATATTCCATTGGAATCAATTCAACTTGATTCTTCAAACAAGACTTATGCAATTCGGAAAAAAAAATACACACCTTTTACTTGCTTTTGAGGAGCTCAATATTGAAATTGACTTATCTCTATACTTGGAGATCCTCAATATCTGAAGTGCGGCCATGTAGTAGTCCTCTGAAGCTTCTTTCAAATGCCACAGGTCTGACTTGATTTGGATTCTTCAAGGCAACGTTATGTCCAATCTCCCACAATGACCTAATTATGGACTGGTTCAGTAGAGCGAAGTTCTACGACTTGCCACGTGCCACTGTTTGCTCCTTTGGCACTGAAATGTATATTAAAGAAAATATTGTCTATGTACTTCTAGTCACTTTTTATAGAATTCCAATCCGATGCTCAGAGAGAGAGGTATGAAGATTTTCCCACAATCACCTCTTTGAGATGAAATTTGGGATCCTGAAAAAGTCCTAAATTCCACAGATCATATCTCCGAAAATATTGCGAAACAAGCTCTAAAAGTTTGTGAATATTTTCCTCAGGATTTCGGCTTCACTATCTAAACATTTCAACTTCTGAACCTTCATAAAAAAATAGTTATAGTGAAAATTCTGCAATGACTGTTTTAAGTGAGATTCAGGAGCCTGCAAACAACCCTAACTTCAACAGATCATATCTCCTAAAATATTGCGAACCAAGCTCTGAAATTTTATGACGATGTTCCTCAGGATTTTGGCTTCGTAATCTAAAACTTTCAACTTCTGAAACATCGTAGAAACAACGTTATATTGAAAATTACAGAATGACCTGTTTGGAGCAGTGAAACCCTAGAATCCGAAGCTCTGATACCAGATGTTGTGAAACCAGCTCCAAAAATAGAAGAAAAGAGATATCAACGCCTTATAAATAAGCCACTTTGAGGGGGAAACCTCCAATACATTACATGAATGAACAATTCTTGGATGATACAAATTACAAAACCTCCTTTCTATATATAGGAGTCCATGTGGCCACAATGTAATCCTAGTGGGGCCACAATGTAATCCTAGCCGACCTAACAATAATAATTTAAGGGCACAATAATAACAATATGGGGGTTACAGGGGTACAATAATAATAATAAGGGGGTTACACTAACAACAATAAGGGACTATACTAGTAATATAGGGACCTAACATTATTTCCTTGGGTTTAGTGGATGCCTATTGGTTTCTCTTTAAAATTTTCATTGAAAAACACATTTTTAGCGATTAATTCTAATAAGTCTGTAATTTTGTTACAATTTATTCCCATAACCCATGTCTAATAGTTTTGTTACTTTTCAAGGATAATAATGGAGGAAAAAATAAGGAAATAACATTATGGTGACTAAGGAATTTGGACACATTTACCATGGGGCTTCTCCCACATATATGCTACCCAATTTTGGTACAAAAAGAGCATGCGAGCAATATTATAAACACACACATTACTAAAAAAAATGAGGGTATTTTTGTTTATGTCATCTTATGATGTGAAAAAATAACGTGCACAAAATATTTTTATAAAATCACACACACATTATTGTAACATGCACACACTTTTAAAAGATTTTTTTTATGTTCCTCTCTATTAAAAAAAATAATGAAACAGAAATAAAAGCATGCAATTTCTCTCTGTTCCTTCCATATAGCTACTTATCCATGAAGTTAGATATTTACTTTGTGTATCTATATGATGATTGACTGCTCCATTTTAGATTATATATCAAGCATACCATAGTTATGTTTTACCATAGAAATTATATTTGGTGTAAATCTCATTAGAAAATAATAAATTTTCAGAGACCTTGAGGCATTCATGAAAGGTTGTGATTTTATCAAAACACTATAAGAGCCGTGAAAATATTCTTCTTTCTTTATAGTGTTGTGGGAACATATGAATCTAGTATCCATGAAGAGAGCTTTCTTGCTTTATAGGGCTCTAGAAAAATTTAAATCTAGTATGATTATGTCATTTTATTATTATGTAGGCGAAGACCTCAATAATTCCTTAGGTAAATAAAAATGAAAAGAAAAATAAACTTACTCATCAAGGCCACGGAGTATTTTATTCTTAGTATGAAATTTATTTCTCACTTTATCTCTCAAACCATGCAAAAAATTCCATGATATAGTGGATTTAGAGCATGATACTTATTACATATATCTCATGATGACATGAATTATGTTACCTTCTTCATATATTAAATAAGAATCCTATTAATTTTTAGAAATGTTGCTCCAAGCATTAAGGTTGTAAAGGACACATCTCATTACTTTTGGACTTGCATTAAGGCATAGGGAAAGAAATGTAAGAACCATTCTTAGATATTTTATATTTAAAATATCACCACACTAATGCCAACATTTATAGAAAGAAGAAGAAAGTGAAATAGTGTGATAGATAAAAATGCATAAAATTTTGAATACGACAATGAACATAGTAAGGAATAGATGACGCGAAAAAATCAATGAATAAAATATCATAATTCTTAATATTGAAATCCCAATTTTTTATTTCTGTGATGTTGACAAGGTCCACTTTTTGCATGTTTATACATAAACTTAGTCAAGAACCTAAAATTTATCATTGAACTTAATAGTGTATTTTATCCCAAGAAAAGGCATTAACATGATTTTCGTGAAACAAGGAAAATTATCCATTACTTTTATGATGAGATTGACCAAAGATCTACAATATTAGTGGATTGTTGAGAAATTTGAATTCAAGTAATAATTAAGTTTTTTTCACCAAAGTATCTATTTCCATAATGTGGATGCCATGGACTACATAATAATTGTTTGAAAGGCCAACAAATGTTCTGAAATAATAACAAAGTACTAGATAGAAATGATATAACCATACTAGATTTGTCAATATAGTAGATGCTTTTAGAGAGAAGGAATATTATATGAACATGAATAAAGAGAGATGGACTTATTTCCTTGGGTTTAGTGGATGCCTATTGTTTTCTCTTTAAAATTGCCATTGAAAAACACATTTGTAGTGAGTCATGCTAATAATTTTGCAATTTCATTATAATTTATGCACATAACCCATGACTAATAATTTTTTCATTTTCTAAGGAGAATAATGGAAGAAGAAATAAGGAAATAACATTATGGTGACTGAAGTATTTGAACACATTTACCATGGGGGTGCACGCACATAGATGCTGTGTAGTCAATTTAGCGTCCTAAATTGCTAACATAAATTATCAACCAGGGCTAGTAAACTGATGAAGTGTGGTGCACTATATGTGCTTAAGTGACCTCTTCCTTACTTCGTTGTATGTGTTTTTTTTGTATTGTTTTTATGTAATCTACCTCCGGAGTGCTCTAACTGAATTAACATGCAACTAGTCTATGGAATTCTACAATCTGTTTGTCCATCATGATTGGTATTTTGGAAGAGTTCCTTCTTTTGGAGGAGTTTTTAGAACAATCCTGACTGTGTAATTGAGTGAAAATGCAAACATAAAGACTGAAAGCAATGAAAAACTAAGATATCATAGCCATCTCCCACTCGTCATTATGATATTTTGGACAAGCGTTTAAGAGCAAGAACAGCGATGGTACTTAGTGAAAACACACAACTAAATCATTCATTATCACGGTCATGTCTTGAACTTCTTAAGAATTTCTTGGAAGAGTTTCTTCTTGTGGAAGAGTGATTAGAACAAGTGTAACTGTGATAGTGAACAACAAAAATTACAACTAAATCCTACAGTACTATAGCCTTTTTCATTCATCATTATAATCTTTTGGAAGAATTTCTTCTTGTGGAAGAGTTAGAATGAATATAACTACAGTAGCTAATTAAAAACAACTATGAATTCAATTCCTAATCCTACAATACTATAGTCATTTCCCATTCATCATCATAGTCTTTTGGAAGAGCTTCTTCTTGTGGAAAAGTTAAAATGAGTACAACTATAGTAGCTAATAAAAGCAACTACGAATTCAACTTCTAATCCTACAATACTATAACCATTTCCCATTCATCATTATAATCTTTTGGAAGAGCTTCTTCTTGTGGAAGAGTTAGAATGAGTATAACTATAGTAGTTAATAAAAAAAACTACAAATTCAACTTCAGAAACGTAAAGGCAACTGAGATACTCAACATGATACAACCAAATCTTTTTCATCTAATAATGATATTTTGGAAGAGAATTTTAAGAAAAAGAATGATTGTAAGATAATGAGGATCTTTTAGTTAAACAAATAATGCAAGACATGAATTAAAAGCTACTTATCTAGAAAGCATGTAGAAGCCTCCTTGGATAGCAGGGGCCCTCTGCTACCAATTTGGTGAAGTCCTTCGGCTCCTTAAAGTTGTAATCAAAACATCATCAAAGAACTGAATTTCTTTATTGAAAATCTCACAAATCTACATCCCATTCCATCTTGAACTTTGTTACAAAATACTCCTATTTTCTCCTACTTCTTCATTACTTCTTCATTACCCATGATAGGAGAAAGCTTCTCCTATTTATACAAAATATTAGGAGTCATCTCATTAATGAGAGTCCATGAATCTCTCCCTCCAACTCTAGAGTTACAATCAAAATAGGAAATGATAAGACACATGTCTTTCTAGAATTTCAACACAACAAGGAAGTGAGACACATATCCTCTTAGAGTTTTAATACAACAAGGAAGTGAGACACATGTTCTCATGATCCCATGATCTTCTCCAACCAAATTCGAATTTGGCCTTAGAGTGCCACATAAGGGTCTTCTAGAAGTCTCCTTTTTGACCTACACATGTCACAAAACTCACAACACATATATGGATATATGAAACTATGTTAATTTTCTAGTTTCTAATTATAAATTCACTTTAAATACATAAAATAAATAACTTTGGAAAACAAGGATCCTAACCCATATATTTATGAAAAATGGTTATTTGATGTAGGGCTTTAGGTCAGATGGCTATGAAATAAGAGCTAGATGGTTATGACATAATGGAAATATGTATGAATATGGAAAACACTTTTGAGACTCAACATACCCCCCAACTGAAGTTGTTGTATGTCCTCATGCAACTATTGCAATGATTCATTTGTCCATGAGTTGATCTTTGACTCATATAAATTCGTTCCAAACTTTGCTTCTTGATATTTTCTTTTTGGCAAAGTATAATACACTTGATTGCAACCTTTTTTTAATGGTTGGTTCTTGTGTGACAACCAATTCTTTTTGAGCAATGGTTTTTGTGTAACAATGCTTTATTTTCTTTGTTGCATCAAAGTTCATGAAAACATTTAGAATCAATTACTTCATCAATAAATTGATCATTTGCAAGGCATATAATCTTTTGAATCATGCTGCAATAATAGTTGGTTGGGAAGTATATGTTGATGGGAATGGAATGAAAATGTGTGAAAATGTGTGATAGTGTATGACATGTGGATATGAAATGATGTCCCTTCCCCCCCCAACTAAAGATATGACAATGTGAAAAAGGGAGTGAGGGATTTTTCTAAAGTTACAATTTTAGCATTCTAATGAATTACATCACTAAAAATTAGAAAACAACATACCTTCACTTACCTTAAATGTGGATGAGTTGTGCATGTGTGGTGGCTGCAAAATTCTGATCATATTCTTCTTTAATTGGCTGAACAAGAGGAGTCATGGATAAAGAGATGAGATGACTTTTTATTGCTCCTACTAAAACTGGCTGAATCTGCTCCAAAATGCTGAAAATAATAGTCTTCATGTCTTCAAAACTCATTGGCACAATTCCTACTATGTGAAAGATGTTCTGATGTCGAACATGGTAGGAAATTGTTGAATTAGTGGCCATTAATGGATGACACTAGTCAACACGAGAACTCTCACCATTGATGACAATGAGAGTCAAGATGCCCAAACACATCTTGCTAGGTACGAATGATTTTCCTGATGTCGAGTCACCTAGAAGATCTGACAAACAAGAGACATTAATGTATTCCCATTGTTTGTCAGCATGAGAACTTGCCATTAAGGCATGCAAGCCTCAAGGTGTTTTACAAAGAACTTAGACTCAAAGGACTATAGACTCAATAGTTTGCATTGAAGCAAGGCTTATTTGCTGAATGAAAATGACAAGAAATGGAAAATGAAAATGGAAGATGGCAATGGAGAGTAGAAATGAAAATGGGCAATAAGCATGTGAATGAGCCTCTTGCTTTTATTTTTGGTTATGAATGGACAAAAAGAAATGGAAAGTGGATGTGAATGTAAATGGAAAATATGAAGTGAAATGAGGTGAATGGTTTATTATGAGGTATGGATGTGATGGAGACAATAGTATCTGAAAGTTTTTCAAGTGTTTGGATCTGACTTTACATCAGCATATTTCCTCTTTGTTGCCGATCATCCTCTTATGAAACAAATTGGTCTCTTAGAGAGACACCATTCTCTTGTAGTCATTTGTCCTTCCTCCTCGAACCTGCAAAAAAAACTAATACTTCTTCTGTAATGGAATGTAAGATTATCAAAGGAGAGAGGTGATCAATCTCTCTAGTTATGATATTTACACACAAAACTAAGAATTTGTATTAATGAAACAAGTTCAAAGGAAAAATCAAAAGAATTTATACATGTTTTGGAATTAGTGCCTCAAGTTGAATGTTGCTTCTTTTCAGCAATTTATTTCATTATTTACCATTTCAAACTCTAATGATGGATTTCTCACTGTGTAGATCTTGTTGAGACCTTTCCAACGATACTTAAATCATCAAAATCTGATTTTGTATGAGAAAGTTAGGCTGATTTGAACAATGAGGTTTTTTTAGCTGCAGAATTGGAGAACAGCTGCGGAATTGAAGAATAGCGGCGGAATTGGACTTCAGCTGCAGAATGTCGACGGTTCTGTAGCTAAAAATCTTGAATAAAAAGTTAGCCATTCATCTTTCATCATTAGTCCAAAATTAATCAATACTTTCAGAAAAGTGAGCAAATAACTAATTCATTTCATTGATTCAAAATTATTGAATTTTTTTTTTTTTTTTTTTTAATAACAAAATTGGAAAAAGAGATGCAATTTTTTTTTATTTTTTTTTTTCAAATAACAAAATTGAAAAAGACAATTTTTTTTTTTTTTATTAATATTATATATGTTACATTTTAAAAAAATATATATACATATATAATTTTATTAAATAAAACAATTTATTAAATAAGAAAATTAAAAAAATTAAAAATAAAAACTACAAACATTGAATGCCATATTTCTGGCCACCATTTGAATAATTCTGAAGTTTGTTTTTGTGAGAAATCTACACTGCTTAAACACTGCAATTTTATTTCTGCGTTTTCTTTATTTAGTTCCAAAGTAGCACGCCCCCAAATCTTCAGCCAGCGAGGTTATAAATAGCTTCCGCCATTTATGAATGAAATAACTGCAAAATTGAATTTGGAGTGTAAGGGTATGATTTGAAATGTAAAGTGGCAGCGTATGACAGCAAAACAATTTGGCAGAGTAAGAATTTCAATTGGGGTTCTCTACTAATCATCTGGAAAATAATATCGCCACCTCACAGAATTCCTCTCAACCAATTTCTAATGCAACACAATTCTTCTTGTTCTTCTCATTTAAGCACAGAGGTCGCTGCACTTTCGGAATCTTGTGTAAGTAATGATGCTCCCAGATTGCTATTTTACGACTCTCTCTTGCATTGTTTGAACCACGCTTGTATGTTGTTCCTAAATTTACAGATTATCTGCCATTTAAGATCTGGGCAGATGCCAAGTGGAATTAACAATAAATGGGATATGTATAAAACACAAACAAATTCTCCCACTTGAGACGTGCTGTGTGGTTTGAATGCCACAACAGAGTTTCATTTTGATTTGCATTCTCCACCTTATTGAAACCGTTCACTGTGTAGTTATAAAAATCATTTTTTCCTCACGCGGCAGCGACACAGGGCTTCTGAAGAACCGATAAATTCTCCCAGACCGCCACGAATTTCTTAAAACAGTTTATGGGTTACTTAATTACCCCTGTTCCCGGAAAAACCCATGTCTCGGTTTTTTGAAATTTGCCTTAGTTTGCTCCGAATTTACGTTTTAAAATCAGGTGTCAAATAACATTGCGTTTTTAGAGATGCTCTGGCAAAAAAAATTGTTTTTCTCAGAACAAGGTTCAAAATTGCGTTTCTGGAAATTTGACAGGGAGTTTTACATCAACAAGAAGCCCATCATCCTTGGTTTGTTCAGTCTTTTTGTTCTCTGAGGAAACTCCAAGTGCTTCAGGAGTAGGGTTTTCAGGTATAGCGGGCTGATCTTTTTCAATGGCTAGCCAATGAGCGACCACTGCAGTGTCCAAAGGAGCTCTTGGTAATGGTGTTTCAGTTATATCTTTGAATTCCAAATCCTTATCATCGATGTAGAACAAATTTGTATGCCCCACTGCTCTCTTAAATCTCAACGGATCTCCTAAAGCAAAGCCATAAACAGGCTCCACATTTCAAAGTCTAACTGCACTATTCACATCCTCAGTAGTCAATGTAGTTCGTTTTGAGTGTCACATGCATTTGATTGCCTCCTGCATGATTTCACGCAATCTATATTCAACATTTGGAGCAAGAGCCTGGGCAACATCTATAGAAATTTCATATTTTTGTTTACATATGAATATCGAAGCAGGATTCTCATGCATGGCTTGAAGGATTGTTGTTTTAATGTTGTGT
Source organism: Pinus albicaulis (assembly GCA_034641835.2). Lineage (NCBI taxonomy): Eukaryota > Viridiplantae > Streptophyta > Pinopsida > Pinales > Pinaceae > Pinus > Pinus albicaulis. Next base: position 6,666 of record JAXQQM020092558.1, on the reverse strand, counting down.
TTGCTGCATTTGCTATGACTCACTTACTAATTCAACCGCTGTGTTTTAAGTTTTGATTGCAGGTTTGTAGACAGGCTTATGGCTCGGAGGTCTTATTATAGTTCAAAGTTTTTCAAAGGTCATGGCCATTGCATTGGTGTTTTTTTTTTTTTTTTGTTTGTTAATAAAACTAATATGTTATATTTTTAAAAATTAAAAATAGACATATATATTTTACTAAGAAAAATGATTTTTTTTTAATTTGTTTGGTTAATAAAATTACACATGTTATATTTTGAAAAATAAAAAATATACATATGTAATTTACTAAACAAGACAATTTATTGAATTTTTTTTTTTTTAATGATTTGTTATTAAAATTATATATATATTTTCAAAAATAAAAATATACATATATAACTTAGTAACAAAACAATTAAAATTTTTATTTTTATTTTTTTTTAATTGATTTGTTTAATAAAATTATGTATGTTATATTTTCAAAAATTTAAAAATACACATATATATTCATTAAACAAAACAATTTATTGAAATCAAAGTTTTTCATGAAAACAATTTTTTTTTTAAATTGTTGAATCAATTGAAATGATGAAGTTTTATTTTGTCTCCTTTTTTTTTTTTACATAACAATTCTTTTTCTGATTCTCCAGATCACACAAAGTGCAGGAGGAGAGCATACTCAAGAATTATTAATTTTTTTTTTTTACATAACAATCCTTTTTCTGATCCTCCAGATCACACAAAGTGCAGGAGGAGAGCATACTTAAGAATTATTAATTTTTTTTTTTTAGATGTAAGAAATAAGGTCTCCTAATTACACTTCCCCGGCAACGGCGCCAAAATGTGTAGTCAATTTAGCGTCCTAAATTGCTAACATAAATTATCAACCAGGGCTAGTAAACTGATGAAGTGTGGTGCACTATATGTTCTTAAGTGACCTCTTCCTTACTTCGTTGTATGTGTTTTTTTTGTATTGTTTTTATGTAATCTACCTCCGGAGTGCTCTAACTGAATTAACATGCAACTAGTCTATGGAATTCTACAGTCTGTTTGTCCATCATGATTGGTATTTTGGAAGAGTTCCTTCTTTTCGAAGAGTTTTTAGAACAATCCTGACTGTGTAATTGAGTGCAAATGCAAGCATAAAGATTGAAAGAAATAAAAAACTAAGATATCATAGCCATCTTCCACTCGTCATTATGATATTTTGGACAAGCGTTTAAGAGCAAGAACAACGATGGTACTTAGTGAAAACACACAACTAAATCATTCATTATCACGGTCATGTCTTGAACTTCTTAAGAATTTCTTGGAAGAGTTTCTTCTTGTGGAAGAGTGATTAGAACAAGTGCAACTGTGATAGTGAACAACAAAAATTACAACTAAACCCTACAGTACTATAGCCATTTTCCATTCATCATTATAATCTTTTGGAAGAATTCCTTCTTGTGGAAGAGTTAGAATGAATATAACTACAGTAGCTAATTAAAAACAACTATGAATTCAATTCCTAATCCTACAATACTATAGTCATTTCCCATTCATCATTATAGTCTTTTGGAAGAGCTTCTTCTTGTGGAAGAGTTAAAATGAGTACAACTATAGTAGCTAATAAAAGCAACTACGAATTCAACTTCTAATCCTACAATACTATAACCATTTCCCATTCATCATTATAATCTTTTGGAAGAGCTTCTTCTTGTGGAAGAGTTAGAATGAGTATAACTACAGTAGTTAATAAAAACAACTACAAATTCAACTTCAGAAACGTAAAGGCAACTAAGATACTCAACATGATACAACCAAATATTTTTCATCTAATAATGATATTTTGGAAGAGCATTTTAAGAAAAAGAATGATTGTAAGATAATGAGGATCTTTTAGTTAAACAAATAATGCAAGACATGAATTAAAAGCTACTTATCTAGAAAGCATGTAGAATCCTCCTTGGATAGCAGGGGCCCTTTGCTACCAATTTGGTGAAGTCCTTCAGCTCCTTAAAGTTTTAATCAAAACATCATCAAAGAACTGAATTTCTTTATTGAAAATCTCACAAATCTACATCCCATTCCATCTTGAACTTTGTTACAAAATACTCCTATTTTCTCCTACTTCTTCATTACTTCTTCATTACCCATGATAGGAGAAAGATTCTCCTATTTATACAAAATATTAGGAGTCATATCATTAATGAGAGTCCATGAATCTCTCCCTCCAACTCTAGAGTTACAATCAAAATAGGAAATGATAAGACACATGTCTTTCTAGAATTTCAACACAACTTAAGAAAGGAGACACATATCCTCTTAGAGTTTCAATACAACAAGGAAGTGAGACACATATCCTCTTAGAGTTTCAATACAACAAGGAAGTGAGACACATATCCTCTTGATCCCATAATCTTCTCCAACCAAATTCGAATTTGACTTTAGAGTGCCACATAAGGGTCTTCTAGAAGTCTCTTTTTGACCTACACATGTCACAAAACTCATAACACATATATAGATATATGAAACTATGTTAATTTTCTAGTTTCTAATCATAAATTCACTTTAAATACATAAAATAAATAACTTTGGAAAACAAGGATCCTAACCCATATATTTATGAAAAATGGTTACTTGATGTAGGGCTTTAGGTCAGATGGCTATGAAATAAGAGTTAGATGGTTATGACATAATGGAAATATGTATGAATATGGAAAACACTTTTGAGACTCAACAGATGCTACCCAATTTTGGTGAAAAAAGAGCATGCGAGCAATATTATAAACACACAAATTACTAAAAAATGTGGGGATATTTTTTTTGTGTCATCTTATGATGTGAAAAAATAACGTGTAGAAACTATTTTTATAAAATCACACACACATTATTGTAAAATGCACACACTTTTAAAATATTTTATTTGTGCTCCTCTCTATTAAAAAAATAAAGAAACAAAAATAAACGCACGCAAGTTCTCGTTGTTCCTTGCATATTGCTACTTATCCATGAAGTTATATATTGGAAAATTAGAAGAATGTTCATGCACTCATTGTCGTTATCCAAAAATTTACTTGTGAGGTGAAGGTATGTCCCCAATTTTTTTTTTTTCCTTTAAATTAATTAAAATTCGACTTTTTAAATAAATATTTTTTATTAAATTTAATATTTAATCTAAATATAGATACCATGGCTCAAAACCCTGATCCAAATCAACAAAGAAATCCCATAGTAGAGCCACAAGTAAACATAAACCTGGAGAAAAATCACAATCCAAACACGAGCTACAAATTATTTAAATGAATTAAAAATATTGATGGAAGATCTCAGATGCACAAGAAAACCATAATGAATCTCATTAACCACATCCCTTGATAACATTATTTCCTCCATTAATCATTCCCATGGTCAGTTGACAAATATCACTAAATATAGGGCTAGGATGGAAGAATTATAATCCACTAGTATTAATGGTTAAATTTTTGAATATCACCAAATAGATGATTGTGTGGTTGTCTATTGACCAAAGAACTAATAAAATTCTTGATTTAAGGAAGAGATGTATATTCATGGATTAATGAAAATTCGATCCATGGAAAGAGAATTGAATGATTCATTGCTTTATGAATTTTTATAAATGCCTTTGTAATAATAAGGAGGTGATATCGTATTTCGTTCATAATTTTTGGGTTGAGTTCATAATTGGTCTCCATCTTGGCTATTTTTAGATTAGCGATTTCTAGGGGGTTGGTCTTAGCTCTTCATAACATCAACCAAATTTTAAAGCTAATACATAAAGAGGGCCACTTTCTATTAGGCATATGCATAACCTCCCCCAATAGGGATCTCAAATTTTAGATCGCCTCATCGACACTAGCAATTCAATACAACATTGCATAAGTAGTATAGCGCAACATAGATAATTTGTAGTGGCCTCAAGACAAGATCCATTATTGTATTATCTTAGACATCAAGTTTTAGGGCCCTGGGCCACACTAATTATAAACCATTAAATCCACATAGGAAATATGGCATTTTGGTTTCGATTCAAGTAGCGCAACATATATGCTCCCATTAAGGGCATACTTACCATGGCTCGATGGAGGATCATATCCATGAGAGATTTATGATTAAATTAGTATATTTTTTAATTGATGTTAAACCATGAATATAAATTTGATTGTATAGTTGAAAAATTTTAAACATGCATAAATTTAAGGTATTTCCTTTTTACATTTTTTTTTGCATTTACCGATGCTAAGAGGGGATATGCCACCATCAAGGTGGGAATATGTTAGTTCTCCTAGTTTCAATGTAGTCATGGCTATATAATTTGATATTGTGGCATATCACACATATGTATTTAAGTGAATTTATTATTTTCTACTTTAATGATAACTTAGTAGGACTATAAAAAAAAAATTGTGAATGTTTAAGTTATTTGGGAGAAATTAAACTTAATTGTGTTATTTTTCCTTAGGTATCCATGAGAGAATCTCAACAACCATATCCACCTAGGATTATAAAATCACCTCCCACCCACGTAGTATATATAAGATTATATCTACTTTAAATGTAATTTTCATTATCTTGGTTTAGTTGAATTTGATGCTTTTGTACTAATCAAACATATTACAAATATTTATGTAGCTACCATTTTTCCTAGATCCTTTTGCTTCCATAACCCACTAGTTCCATATTTCACTCATCCCATTTAGTTCAATTCACATGCCAAGTCAAACCATTGGGTTCACCACCCGTAGCACTTGTAATTCCCATTTCTTCCCCTAAGCTAGTTCCTCCTACTATATAATGAGTGGGTGTTTATCACCTCCAATGTTGAGTACATTTTACTCAATACTCTTCAACCATGCCCACATCTATTCACCTTATGTCACTCCATCATAAGACCCCTCCTCTCACTGCATCCATTTTTTCATAAACTAGTATTGCATCTATGGTAGCTACACCTACAATAATTTCGTCTACAGTTGCTACAACTATGTGCTCCCCATCCACCATCATTATCTCACAACAAGTTGTCCACCCTATAGCTCCACCTAGTATTAGCACATCCACTATTCTGTAAATAATTATTGCATTTATTATGGCTACAAATATAATGTTCGCATATGTTTTTGTTTTAATTAGATCTTCCCCAACCCCCATAATTGCCTTAGAATAGGTTTCCTAGCTAATTTATCCATATTCAATCTAGGGATGGAAACCACCTCCATTTTCTTAGATATTCATGTAAAGACTAATTATTTGATCAAAATATTCTTAAGAGCATGATTTAAATTGACTTGGATACAAATTTATTTTTTTCAATCAATTTATTGTTTTGATTATTATATGGAGGCATTATTGAGAGGCTTGGACCAGAGAGGAGTAAACTTTTCATGTTTGAGGTTAGCAATTGTATGGATTATAATTGAATATGTTAAGTGTGTTAACTTATTAAACCATAAGAAAACAAACTAATATGTTTTTGTTTCCTTTTTAGATGTTTCCTTTTTAGACCCTAGAGAACCATAGTAATTTGAGACCAAAGAAGGTTGAAGATTCCTCCATCTTGAGGAGGAATAAGATCAATTTTGGAGATGCAATTAGGAGTTCCAAGGGTGATAATGGTCATTGAGAGAGAAATTATGTACATTAGCCATGACGTGGAATTTTTTTGAATGAGATGCCATTTTTTTCTTAGGGCACAAGTTGACATTCTCTCATTGCTAAGCAAGAGTGTCCATTATGTACGTTGGGAAAAAAAAAATCCATTATATATGAAAAAATTTAGTTGGACCAAATTGAATTTCAATATGTGACTTTCGACTTGTGTATCATTGCTTTTGTTTTTTGGTTTAGTGCATTTACGCCTAACTATGCTGCTTATGGTAGGTGTCTTACTTGACATGTTGACTATGTGTATCATTGTGAAGAGTATTACTTATATGTACGTTGCTTATGGGGCATCACTTAATTATGTTGAACATATATATTTTTTCTTAAGTGTGTTGCTTATGGGACTCACTTATGATGTGTTAGGTATAAATTATTCACAATGTTATAAGAAACAAAATTCCATCCATGTAACGTTTTGAGGCTTCATAACATTGATACATATAATGAAGAAAGATAACATTTAAAGGAAAATGCATAAAGAGAAAGCTTACATTGACCTATTAGGAATACATGTTGTTATACACATTTAGCCTTAGGAACCATAGCTTAATACAAGTTGAAATAAGTGAAAATATCCAAACCCTTGATACAAAATACACCAAAATAAGTAGCCTTAGCCATGAACTATTTTTTTCAAATTCCATAAAACTATCATTATCAAATTCCACAAAACTAAGGTTTTCAAATTGCAAAAACTATGATTTTTCAAATTCCATGTCAATATACATTGAAAAACCATTACAACTTTCAATGCAAGGTAAACATTGTGTGTTTACTTATTTTTTCTAATTATGTACTTAAATTAAAACTAACATTGTTGGTTATTTTGCACCCAACTCTTGGAAATTTGCAATATATTCTCTCCACCTTCATATTTATGCTTACATTTTTGAAAGAAATGTTTCATGTCTATTGCCTCTTCCCAATTTTGTATTAGAGTTGAAAAAAAATTAGACATTGAACTTTAATACTAAGGGGAGTGGACCCCAAAGGATAAGT